>JAWWMS010000364.1:0-15578 GCA_035048045.1 Chlorospingus semifuscus
CCAAGTGGAACCGGCAATCTGCCATCCAGAAGCGGGGCAGGTGAGTTTTGTTTGCCAGGGAAAAGGGCCGAGGTTTGTGTTTGGGGGCCTGTGGCTGGGAGTGGCCGCCTGGCTCCTGAAATTCCACGATACGCAGGATGGTTCCCAGACCCAAGCTGGCACCAGTGCCAAATCGGGCTGGTTTGACAGTGCCAAGTGTCTCATGCAATCAGCCATCCAGAAGTGGGGCAGTTGAGTTTTGTTTGCCAGGGAAAAGGGCCGAGGATTGTGTTGGGGTGCCTGTGGCCGAGAGTGGCCGGTTGGCACCTGAATTTCCATGATACGAAGGTTGGTTCCCAGACCCAAGCTGGCACCAGTGCCAAGTCGGGCTGGTTTGATAGTGCCAAGTGACTCCTCATGTCTGCCATCCATAAGAGGGGCACGTGAGTTTTGTTTGCCAGGGAAAAGGGCCCAGGTGTGTGTTTGGGGGCCTGTGGCTCGGTGTGGGCGGCTGGCTCCTGAAATTCCACGATAAGCTGGATGACTCCAGGACCCAAGCTGGCGCCAGTGCCAAGTCGGTCTGGTTTGATATTGCCATGTGGCACATGCAATCTGCCATCCAGAAGTGGGGCAGGTGAGTTTCGTTTGCAAGGGAAAAGGGCCGAGGTTTCTGTTTGGGGGTCTGTGGCCGGGAGTGGCCGGCTGGATCCTGAAATTCCACGATACGCAGGATGGTTCCCAGACCCAAGCTGGCACGAGTGGCAAGTCGGGCTGGTTTGACAGTGCCAAGTGTCTCCTGCAATCTGCCATCCAGAAGCGGATCAGGTGACTTTCGTTTGCCAGGGATAAGGGCTGAGGATTGTGTTTGGGGGCCTGTGGCCAGGAGTGGCCGGCTGACTCCTGAAGTTCCACGATACACAGGATGATTCCCAGACCTAAGCTGGCAGCAGTGCCATGTCGGGCTGGTTTGACAGTGCCAAGTTGCTCCTGCAATCTGCCATCCAGAAGCGGGAGAGGTGAGTTTTGTTTGCCAGGGGAAAGGGCCGACGTTTGTGTTCGGGGGCCTGTGGCTCGGTGTGGCCGGCTGGCTGCTGAAATTCCACGATACGCAGGATGGTTCCCCGACCCAAACTGGCACCATTGCCAAGTCGGGCTGGTTTGACGGCGCCAAGTGGCTCCTGCAATCTGCCGTCCTGAAGGGGGCCGCTCAGTTTTGTTTGCAGGGGAAACGGGTTGAGGGTTGTGTTTGGGGGCCTGTGGCCGGGAGTGGCTGGGTGGCTCCTGAAATTCCACGATACGCAGGATGGTTCCCAGACCCAAGCTGGCACCAGTGCCAAGTTGGGCTGGTTTGACAGTGCCAAGTGTCTCCTGCAATCTGCAATCAAGGACTGGGGCTGGTGAGTTTTTTTTACCTGGGAAAATGGCTGAGGTTTGTGTTCGTGGGCCTGTGGCCAGAGAGACTGGCTGGCTCCTCGATTTCTGTGATACGCAAGATGGTTCCCAGCCCCAGTCTAGCACCACTGCCAAGTTAGACTGGTTTTACAGTGCCTAGTGGCTCCTGCAACTTGCCATCAAGAACTGGGAAAGTTGTTGGTTTTTTGCCCGGGAAAATGACGGAGGTTTGAGTTTGGGGGCCTGTGGCTGGAGTGGTCAGCTGACTGCCTAATTTCCACAATAGGCAGGATGCTTCCCAGACTTAAGCTGGCAGCAGTTTCAAGTCAGGGTGGTTTGACAGTGCCAAGTGGCTCCTGCAATCTGCCATCAAGAACCTGAGCAGGTGAGTTTTGTTTGCCCGGGAAAAGGGCTGAGGCTGTTGCTTTGGGACATGTGGCTGAGAGTGGACAACTGACTCCAGAAATTCTGCGATACTCAGAATGGTTCCCAGACCCAAGCTGGGACCAGTGCCAAGTCGGGCTACCTTGGTAGTGCCAAGTGGCTCCTGCAATGTGCCATGAAGAACCATGGCAGGTGAGTTTTATTTTCAAAGGAAAAGGGCCGAAGGTTTAGTTCAGGGGCCTGGGGCTGCAGTGGCCGGCTGGCTCCGGAAATTCCACAATATGCAGGATGGTCGCCAGAGTCAAGCTGGGACCAGTGCCAAGTTGGGCTTGTTTGACAGTGCCAAGGGTCTCCTGCAATCTGCCATCTGGAACCGAGTCTGGTGACTTTAGTTAGCGACGGAAAGGTGTCAGAGTTTCTCTTTGAGGCCTCCGGCCGAGAGTGGCCAGCTGGGTCCTGAAATTTCGCAATACGCAGGATGGTTCCCACACCCAAGCCGGCACCGGAGCCACCTCAGGCTGGTTTGACAGTACCAAGTGGCTCCTGAAATCTACAATCTGGAATGGGGGCCGGTGCATTTTGTTTGCCGGGGAGAAGGGCCGAGATTTGTGTTTAGGGGCCTGTGGCCGGGAGGTGCCGACTAGCTCTTGAAATTACGCAATACGTGGGATGGTTCCCTGACCCAAGATGGCACGACTTGCAACTCAGACAGGTTTGACAGTGCCAAGTGGCACCTGTAATCTGACATCAAGAACCGTGGCAGGTGAGTATTTTTTGCCAGGGAAAAGGGCCCCGGTTTTGTTTGGGAGCCTGTGGTTGGAGTGGTCGGCTGGCTCCTGAAATTCCGCATTATGCAGGATGGTTCCCAGACCCAAGCTGGCCCCAATGCCAACTCGGGCTGGTTTGTCAGTGTCAAGTGGCTCCTGCAATCTGCTATCTGGAACCGATGCTCGTGACTTTAGTTAGTGAAGATAAAGGAGATGCATTGCTGTTCGGGGGCCTCCGGACAAGAGAGGCCGGCTGGCTCCTGAAATTCCCCATTACTCAGGTAGGTTCCCAGACCCAAGCTGGCACCACTTCCACCTCGAGCTGGTTTGACAGTGCCAAGTAGATCCTGCAATCTGCCATCAAGGACCGGGGCTGGTGAGTTTTTTTTACCCGGGAAAATGGCTGAGGATTGTGTTCAGGGTCCTGTGGGCAGAGAGGCTGGCCTGCTCCTGAAATTCAACAATACGCAGGATGGTTCCAGGATCCAAGCTGGCACCAGTGCCAAATCAGGCTGGTTTGACAGTGCCATGTGGCTCTTGCAATCTTCCATCAAGAACCGGGGCAGGTGAGTTTAGTTTGCCAAGAAAAATGGCCGAGGTGTGCAATCATGTGGTTGCGGCCTCGGAATGGTCGGTGAGCTGCTGAAATTCGGCACTACACAGGATGGTTCCCAGACACAAGCTGACACCACTTGTATTTCAGCCTGGTTTGACAGTGCCAAGTGGCTCCTGAAATCTGCCATCAAGAAGTGGGCCAGGTGAATTTTGTTTGCAAGGGAAATAGGCCGAGGCTCTTGTTTGGGGGCCTGAGGGCGAGAGTGGCTGGCTGGCTTCTGAAATTCCGCAATACGCAGGATGGTTCCCAGACCCAAGATAGCACAACTTCCAACTCGGGCTGGTTTGACAGTGACAAGTGGCTCCTGCAATCTGCCATCAACAACCGGGGATGGTGGGGTTTTTTTCCAGGAAAAAGCAGCGAGGTATTTATTCGGGGGCCTGTGGCCAGAGTGGCCGGCTGGCTCCTGAATTTCAACAATGTGCAAGATGGTTCCCAGACCCCAGCTGGCACCAGTGCGAAGTCCAGCTGGTTTGAAAGTGCCAAGCGGCTCCTGGAATCTCCCATCAAAACCCGGAGCAAGTGACTTTTGTTTGCCAGGAAAAAGGACCGAGGTTTCATTGGGGGGCCTGTGGCTGGAGTTGTTGGCTGGGTCCTGAAATTCCGCAATATGCATTATGGTTCCCAGACCCAAACTGGCAGCAGTTGCAACTCGGACTGGTTTGAGAGTGCCAAGTGGCTCCTGCAATCTGCCATCAAGAACCGGGAATGGTGAGTTTTGTTTGCCAGGAAAAATGACAGATGTTCGTATTTGGCATTTATGGCTGCAGTGGCTGGCTGGCACCTGAAATTCTGCAATACACCAGATCGTTCCCAGACCCAAGCTGGCTCCAGTTGCAGCTCGGGCTGTTTTGACAGTGCCAAGTTGCTCCTGCAATCTGCCATCAAGTACCGGGGCCGGTGAGTTGTTTTTCCCAGGGAAAATGGGCCAGAATTTCTGTTAGGGAGCCTGTGGCCAGAGTGGCCAGCTGCCTCCTGAAATTCTGCAATACGCAGGATGGTTCCCAGACCCAAGCTGGCACCAGTGCCAAGTCGGGCTGGTTTGAGAGTGCCAGGTGGCTCCTGCAATGTGCCGTCAAGAACATGAGTAGGTGAGTTTAGTTTGCCAGGAAAAAGGAGCGAGGTTTATATTCGAGGGCCTGTGGCCAGAGTGGCCGGCTGCCTCCTGATATTCCACAATACGCAGGATGGTTCCCAGACCCAAACTGGCAGCACTTACCACTCAGACTGGTTTGACAGGCCCAATTGGCTCCTGCAATCTGCCATCAAGAACCGGGGCAGGGGAGTTTTGTTTGCCAGGGAAAATGTGACAGAATATCTGTTTCGGTGCCTATGGCTGGAGTGGCCGTATGGCTGCTGAAATTCCGCATTACGCAGGATGATTACCAGACCCAAGCTGGCACCAGTTTCGACTTGGGCTGGTTTGACAGTGCCAAGTGGTTCCTGCAATCTGCCATGAATAGGCGGGGATGGTGAGTTTAGTTTGCCAGGGAAAAGAGCCGAGGTTTGTGTTCAGGTCCTATGGCAGGAGTGATTGCCTGGCTTCTGAAATTGAACATTACGCAGGATGATTCCCAGACCAAAGCTGGTACCAATGCGAAGTCGGGCTGGTGTGACAGTGCCATGGGGCCCCTGCAATCTGCCATCAAGATCCGGGGATAGTGAGTTTTGTTTGCCAGAGAAAATGGGCCAGAATTTCTCTTTGGGGGCCTCTGGCCGGAGTGGCCAGCTGTCTCCTGAAATTCCACAATACTCAAGATGGTTCCCAGAACCAAGCTGGCACCAGTGTGAAGTCGGGCTGGTTTAACAGTGCCAAGTGGCTCCTGAAATCGACCACCAAGATCTGGGGATTGTGAGTTTTCATTAAAACGTGAAATGGCAGAGGTTTGAGCTCGGGGGTCTGTGGCTGAGAATGGCCAGCTGGCTCCTGAAATTCCTCAATACGCAAGATGGTTCCCAGACTCAAGCTGTCACCAGTTGTAACTCGGGCTGGTTTGACAGTGCCAATTGGCTCCTGCAATCTGCCCTCAAGAACCGGGGCTGGTGCATTTGGTTTTCCAGCGGAATTGGGCCATGATTTCTGTCTGGGAGCCTGTGGTCGGAGTGGCCGACTGGCTCCTGAAATTCTGCAATACGCAGAATGGTTCCTAGACTTAAGCTGGCACCAGTTGCAGCTCAAGGTTGTTTGACATTGCCAAGTGGCTCCTGAAATCAGCCATCAAGAACCGGAGATGGTGAGTATTCTTTTCAAAGGAAAATGGCCGAGGATTTTATTCGGTGCTTATGGCTGGATTGGCTGGATGGCTTCTGAAATTCCACAATACACAGGATGGTTCCCAGACCCAAACTGGCACCAGTAGCACCTCGGGCTGGTTTGACAGGCCCAATTGGCTCCTGCAACCTTCCTTTAAGAACCGGGGCAGGTGAGTTATGTTTCCCAGGGAAAATGGGCCAGCATTTCTTTTTGGGGTCCTGTGACTGAGAGTGGCCGGCTGGCTCCTAAAATTCCACAATACGCAGGATGGTTCCAAGACCCAAGCTGCCACCAGTGACTATTCAGCCTGATTTGACACTGCCAAGTGGCTCCTGCAATCTGACATCAAGAGCTGGAGCAGGTGAGTTTTAATTGCCAGGAAAAAGGAGTGAAGCTTTCATTCGGGGACCTGTGGCCGGAGTGGCCGGCTAGCTCCTGAAATTCTGCAATATGCAGGATGGTTCCCAGACCCAAGCTGGCACCAGTGCCATGTTGGGCTGGTTTGACAGTGCCTAGTGGCTCCTGCAATCTGCCATCAAGTACCGGAGCAGGTGAGTTTAGTTTGTCAGGAAATAGGAGCGAGGTTTTTATTCGGGGCCCTGTGGCTGGAGTGGCTGGCTGGCTCCTGAAATTCTGCAATATGCAGGATGGTTCCCACACCCAAGCTGGCACCAGTGCCACGTCAGGCTTTATTGACAGTGCCAAGTGGCTGCTGCAATCTGCCATCAAGAACTGGGGATGGTGAGTTTTATTTACCCGGGAAAAGGGAAGAGATTTCTATTCGGGGCCCATGGCTGGAGTGGCCGGCTGGCTCCTGAAATTCCACAATGCGCAGAATGGACCCCAGACCTAAGCTGGTACCAGTGCCGAGACGGGCTGGTTTGACAATGCCACATGGTTCCTGAAATCTGCCATCAAGAACTGGGGCAGGTGAGTTTAGTTTGCCAGGAAAATGAGCGAGATTTTTATTCGGGGTGCCTGAGGCCTGACTGGCCGTCTGGCTCCTGATATTCCACAATACACAGGGTGGTTCCCAGACCCAAGCTGGCACCAGTGCCAACTCGGGCTGGTTTGACAGTCCCAATTGGCTCCTGCTACCTGCCATCAAGAACCGGGAGACATGAGTTTTGTTTGCCCGGAAAAATTACCCAGATTTTCTGTTTGGGGGCCTGTGGCTGAGAGTGGCCAGCTGGCTCCTGAAATTTCACAATATGGAGGATGGTTCCCAGACCGAAGCTGGCACCAGTTGCAACTCGGGCTCGTTTGACAGTGTCAAGTGGCTCCTGCAACCTGCCATCAATTACCGGGACAGGTGGGTTTTGTTTGACTCGAAAAAAGTCCAAGATATCACTTCTGGGGCCCGTTGCTGAGAGAGGCCGGGCGGCTCCTAGAATTCCACATTCCGATGATGGTTTCCAGATCTAAGCTGGCACCAGTGACAAGTCGGGCTGGTTTGACAGTGTCAAATGGCTCCTGCAATCTGCCATGAAGAACCAGACCAGCTGAGTTTTGTTTGCCAGGAAAAAGGAGCGAGGCTTTGATTCGGGGGCCTGTGGCCAGAGTGGCCAGGTGGCTCCTGAAATTCCACAATACGCAGGATGGTTCCCAGACACAAGCTGGCACCAGTGCCTAGTCGGACTGATTTGACGCTGCCAAGTGGCTCCTACAATCTGCCATCAAGAAGCAGCACAGGTGAGTTCTGATTGCCAGGAAAAAAGAGGGAGGATTTGATTCGGGGGCCTGTGGCCGGAGTGGCCGGCTAGCTCATGAAATTCAACAATACGCAGGATGGTTCCCAGACTCATGCTGGAGCCAGGTGAAACTCGGGCTGGTTTGACAGTGCCAAGTGGCGCCTGCAATCTGCTATCAAGAACCACGGCAGGTGAGTTTTGTTTCCCGGGAAAACGGAAGAGGTTTATATTCGGGGCCTGTGGCTGGAGTGGCCGGCTGGCTCCTGACATTCCAAATTACGCAGGATGGATCACAGACCTAAGCTGGCACGAGTGCCAAGTCAGGCCGGTTTGACAGTACCAAGTGGCACCTGCAATCTGCTATCAAGGACCAGGGTAGGAGAGTTTTGTTTGCCAGGGAAAATTGCCGAAGTTTGTTTACCATGCCTATGCCTGGAGTGGACAACTGGCTCCTGAAATTCTGCATTACGCAGGATGGATCCCAGTTCCAAGGTGTCAACAGTGTCAAGTCGGTCTGGTTTGACTGTGCCAAGTCGCTCCTGCAATCTGCCATTAAGAACGGGGGGAAGTGCGTTTTGTTTCCACGGGAAATAGGAGCGAGGTTTATATTTGGGGGCCTGTGGCTGGAGTGGCTGTCTGGCTCCAAAAAATTCCGCAATAGGCAGGATGGTTCCCTGACCCAAGCTGGCACCAGTGCCAAGTCAGGCTGGTTTGACAGTGCTTAGTGGCTCCTGCAATCTACAATCAAGAACCAGACCAGCTGAGTTTTGTTTGCCAGGAAAAATGGGCCAGAATTTCTATTTAGGGACCTGTGGAAGGAGTGGCCGGCTGGCCCCTGAAATTCCGCGATACGCAGGATGGTTCCCAGACCCAAGCTGACACAAGTTGCAACTCGGGCTGATTTGGCAGTGCCAAGTGGCTCCTGCAATCTGCCATCAAGAACCGGAGCAGGTGATTTTTCTTTGCCAGGGAAAATGGGACAGGATTTTTGTTTGGGGTCCTGTGGCCAGAGTGGCCGGCTTGCTCCTGCATGTCCATAATACGCAGGATGGTTCCCAGACCCAACCTGGCACCAGTTCCAAGTTGGGCTGGTTTGACAGTGCCAAGTTACTCCTGCAGTCAGCCATCAAGATCCGGAGATTGTGAGCTATCTTTGCTAAGGAAAATGGCGGAGGTTTGAGTTCAGGGGCATGTGGCTGAGAGAGCCCAGCTGGCTCCTGAAATCCCACATGACACAGGATGGTTCCCAGACGCAAGCTGTCACCAGCTGCAACTCTGGCTGGTTTACAGTGCCAAGTGGCTCCTGGAATCGACCATCAAGAATCGCGGCACATGAGTTTTGTTTCCCAGGAAATAGCAGCGAGGTTTTTATTCGGGGGCCTGTGGCCGAAGAGGTCGGCTGGCACCTGAATTCCACCAATTCGCAGGATGGTTCCCAGACCTAAGCTGGCACCAGGGCCAAGTCGGGCTGGATTGACAGCGCCAAGTGGCTCCTGCAATCTGCCATCAAGAACCAGGGCAGGTGGGTTTTGTTTGCCAGGAAATAGGAGCGAGGTTTTTATTCGGGGGCCAGTAGTCGGACTGGACAGCTGCTGCCTGAAATTCCACAATAACCAGGATGGTTGCCAGACCCAAGCTGGCACGAGTGCCAAGTTGAGGTGGTTTGACAGTGTCATGTGGCTCCTGCAATCTGCCATCAAGATCTGGAGCAGGTGAGTTTGGTTTGCAAGGGAAAATGGGACAGAATTTCTATTTGAGAGCCTGTGCCCGGAGTGGCCAGCTGGCTCTTGAAATTCCACAATACGCAGGATGGTTCCCAGATCTAAGCTGACACAAGTTGCAACTTGGGCTGGTTTGACAGTGCCAAGTGGCTCCTGCAATCTGCCATCAAGAACCGGAGCAGGTGAGTTTTCTTTGCAGGTGAAAAGAGCCGAGGTTTGTTTTCTGGACCTACGGCTGTAGTGGCCATCTTGGTCCTGAAATTCTGCAATATGCAGGATGGTTCCCTATCCCAAGCTGGCACCAGTGCCACGTCGGGCTTGATTGACAGTGCCAAGTGGCTCCTGCAATCTGCCATCAAGTACTGGGAAAGGTGAGTTTTCTTTGCAGGGGAAGAGATCCGAGATTTCTATTCAGGGCCCATGGCTGGAGTGGCCGTCTTGGTCCTGAAATTCCACAATATGCAGGATGGTTCCCAGACCCAAGCTGGCACCATGCCAAGTCGGGCTCGTTGGACACTGCGAAGTAGCTCCTCCTATCTGCCATCAAGAACCAGACCAGCTGAGTTTTGTTTGCCAGTAAAAAAGAGCAAGGCTTTGATTCGGGGGCCTGTGGCCAAAGTGGCTGGCTGGCTCATGATATTCAACAATACACAGGATGGTTCCCAGACCCAAGCTGGCACACTGCCTAGTTGGGATAGTTTGACAGTGCCAAGTGGCTCCTGCATCCTTCCATCAAGAACCGGGGCAGGTGAGTTTTGTTTGCCAGGAAAAAGGGAAGAGGCTTGTATTCGGGGCCTGTGGCTGGAGTGGCCGGATTGCTCCTGAAATTCCACAATACACAGGATGGATCCCAGACCCAAGCTGGCACCAGTGACAAGTCGGGCTGGTCTGACAGTGCCAAGTGGCTCTTGGAATCTGCCGTCAAGGACCGGGGCAGGTGAGTTTTGTTTGACTGGAAAAAGTCCAAGATATCACTGCAGGGGCCTATGGCTGGGAGTGGCTGGCTGCATCCTAAAATTACACAATTCGCAGAATGGCTCCCAGACCCAAGCTGTCGCCCGTGCTGGGTCGTGCTGGTTTGACAGTGCCAAGTTGCTCCTGCAATCTGCCATCAAGAAATGGGGCAGTTGAGTTTTGTTTTCCAGGGAAAAGAGACGAGGTTTTTTTTTGGGGGCCTGTGGCCGGAGTGCCTGTCTGGCTCCTGAAATTCCGCAATACGCAGGATAGTTCCAAGACCCAAGCTGGCACCAGTGCCAACTCGGGCTGGTTCGACATTGCCAAGAGACGCCTGCAATCTGCCATCAAGAACCGGGGCAGGTGATATTTCTTTGCCAGGAAAAAGGAGCGAGGTTTTTATTTGGCGCCAATGGCCGGAGTGGCCGGTTGGCTCCAGAAATTCCACAATACGCAGGATGGTTCCCAGATGCAAGCTGGCACCAGTTGTAACTCAGGCTGGTTTGACAGAGTCAAGTGACTCATGCAATCTGCCATCAAGGACCGGGGATGGTGAGTTTTGTTTGCCAGGGAAAATGGGCCAGCATTTCTATTTCGGGGCCAGTGGCCGGAGTAGATGGCTGCTCCTTAAATTCCGCAATAGGCAGGATCGGTCCCAGACCCAAGCCGGCACTAGTGCCACGTCGGGCTGGTTTGACAGTGCCAGGTGGCTCCTGCAATCTGCCATCAATTACCGGGACAGGTGGGTTTTGTTTGCCAGGAAAATGGAGCGAGGTTTTTATTCACGGACCACTGGCTTGAGAGGTCGTCTGGCTCCTGATATTCCACAATAGGAAGGATGCTTCCCAGACCCAAGCTGGCACCAGTTGTAACTCAGGCTGGTTTGACAGTGCCAAGTTGCTTCTGCAATCTGCCATCAAAAACCGGGGCAGTTGAGTTTTGTTAGCCAGGAAAAAGGAGCGAGGTTTTTATTCGGGGGCCTGTGGCCGAAGTGGCCAGGTGGCTCCTGAAATTCCACAATACGCAGGATGGTTCCCAGACACAAGCTGGCACCAGTTGTAACTCGGGCTGGATTGACAGTGCCAAGTGGTTCCTGCACTCTGCCATCAAGAACCGGGGCAGGTGAGCTTTGTTGGCCAGGTAAAAACTCCGAGGTTTTTATTTGGGGGCCTATTGCTGGAGTAGCTGTCTGGCTCCTGAAATTCCTCATTACGGAGGATGGTTCCCAGACCCAAGCTGGCACCAGTCGTAACTCGGGTTGGTTTGACAGTGCCAAGTAACTCCTGCAATCTACCATCAAGATCCCGGGATGGTGAGTTTTCTTTGCCTCAGAAAATATGACAGGATATCTGTTGGTGGCCTGTGCCTGGAGTAGCCCTCTGGCTCCTGAAATTTCACAATAGGCAGGATGGTTCCTAGACCCAAGCTGGCACCAGTTGCAACTCGAGATGGTTTGACAGTGCCATGTTGCTCCTGCAATCGGCCATCCAGATCCGGTGATGGTGAGTTTGTATTGCCAGGGAAAATGGGACAGAATTTCTGTTTGGGAGCCTGCAGCCGGAGTGGCCTTCTGCCTCCTGAAATTCCACAATTTGCTGTGTGGTTCCCAGACCCAAGTTGGCACCAGTGCCTAGTCGGGCTCCTTATACAGTGCCAAGTGGCTCCTGCCAACTGCCATAAAGTACCGGGGCTGGTGAGTTTTGTTTACCAGTAAAAAGGAGCGAGGATTTTATTTGGGTGCCTGTGGCCGGGAGCGGCCAGCTGGCTCCTGAAATTCCGCAATACACAGAATGTTTCCCAGACCCAAGCTGGCACCAGTGCCAACTCCGACTGGTTTGACAGTGCCAAGTGGCTCCTGCAATCTGCCATCAGGAACCAGGCAGGTGAGTTTTGTTTGCCAGGGAAAATGGGCCAGCATTTCTGTTTGGTGGCCTGCGGCAGGAGTGGTCGGCTAGCTCCTGAAATTCTACAATACGCAGGATGGTTCCCAGACCCATGTTGGCACCAATGGCTAGTTGAGCTGGTTTGACAGTGCCTAGTGGCTCCTGCAATCTGCCATCAAGAACTGAGGAAGGTGTGTTTTGTTTGCTCTGAAAAACGAGCAAGGTTTTTATTCAAAGCCCTGTGGCTGAGAGTGGACGACTGCCTCCTGAAATTCAATGATATGCAGGATGGTTCCCAGACCCAAGCTGGCACCAGTGCCAACTCAAGCTTGTTTTACAATGCCAAGTGGCTCCTGCAATCAACCATCAAGAACCGGGGATGGAGATCTAAGTTTGCCAGGGAAAATTGGAGACAATTACTGTTGGGGGCCTGTGGCCAGGAGTGATCGGCTGGCTCCTGAAATTCCGCAATACGCAGGATGGTTCCCAGACCCAACCTGGCACCAGTTGCAACTCGGGCTGGTTTGACAGTACCAAGTGGTTCCTGCATCCTTCCATCAAGAACCAAGGCAGATGAGTTTTCTTTGCCAGGGAAAATGAGCCAGCATTTCTATTTCGGGGCCAGTGGCCGGAGTGGATGGCTGCTCCTGAAATTCCGCAATAGGCAGGATTGGTCCCAGACTCAAGCCGGCACTAGTGCCACGTCGGGCTGGTTTGACAGCACCAAATGGCTCCTGCAATCTGCCATCAATTACCGGGACAGGTGGGTTTTGTTTGCAGAAAAAGAGCTGACGGTTTTATTCAGTGCCTATGGCCGGAGTGGCCATCTACGTCCGGAAATTCCTCAATATGCAGGTTGGTTCCCAGGCCCAAGCTGGCACCGAGTTGCAACTCGGGCTGGTTTGACAGTGCCAAGTGGCTCCTGCAATCTGTCATCAAGAACCGGAGCAGGTGAGTTTTCTTTGCCAGGAAAATGGAGCGAGGTTTTTATTCACGGGCCACTGGCTTGAGAGGCCGTCTGGCTCCTGAAATTCCACAATATGCAGGATGGTTCCCAGACCCAAGCTGGCACCAGTCCTAACTCGGGTTGGTTTGACAGTGCCAAGTAACTCCTGCAATCTACCATCAAGATCCGGGGCAGGTGAGTTTTCTTTGCCTGGGAAAATATGACAGGATATCTGTTGGTGGCCTGTGCCTGGAGTAGCCCTCTGGCTCCTGGAATTTCGCAATAGGCAGGATGGTTCCTAGACCCAAGCTGGCACCAGTTGCAACTCGAGATGGTTTGACAGTGCCAAGTGGCTCCTGAAATCTTCCATCAAGACCGTGGCAAGTGAGTTTTGTTTGCCAGAAAAAAGGAGCGAGGTTTTTATTCGGGGGCCTGTGGCCGGAGTGGCCGTCTGGCTTCTGAAATTCCACAATACCCAGAATGGTTCCCAGAACCAAGCTGGCACCAGTTGCATCTCGGGCTGGTTTGACAGTGCCAAGTGGCTCCTGAAATCTGCCATCAAGTACTGGGACAGGTGAGCTTTGTTTCCCAGGGAAAGTACGCCAGCATTTTTGTTTGGGTCCTGTGACCGGAGTTGCCGGCTGACTCCTGATATTCCACAATACGCAGGATGGTTCCCAGACCCAAGCTGGCACCACTACCAAGTCGGGCTGGTTTGAGAGTGCCAAGTGGCTCCTGCGATCAGCCATCAAGAACTAGGGCAGGTGATTTTTGTTTCCCAGGTAAAAGGAGCGAGGTTTTTATTCAGGGGTCTGTGCCTGAAGTGGCCGGCGGTCTCCTGAAATTCCGCAATATGCAGGATGGTTCCCAGACCTAAGCTGGCACTAGTTGTAACTCGGGGTGGTTTGACAAGTCAAAGTGGCTACTGCAATCTGCCGTGAAGGATCGGGGCAGGTGAGTTTTGTTAGCCAGGGAAAAGGAGCGAGGTTTTCATTCGGGGGCCTGTGGCTGGAATGGCTGGCTGGCTCCTGAAATTCCACACTACGCAGGATGGTTCCCAGTCCAAAGCTGCCACCAGTTGTAACTAGGGCTCGTTTGACAGTGCCAAGTGGCTCCTGCAGTCTGCCACCAGGAACCGGGACAGGTGAGTTTTGTTTGCCAGGTAAAAGGAGCAAGGTTTTCATTTGGGTGCCTGTGGCCGGAGTGGCCGGCTGGCTCCTGAAATTCCACAATACACAGCAAGTTTGCAAGACCCAGGCAGGCACAAGTTTCAACTTGGGTTGCTTTGACAGTGCCAAGCGGCTCGTGCAATCTGCTATGAAGAACCGGAGCAAGAGAGTTTAGTTTGCCAGGAAAAGGGAGCAAGGTTTTTATTCGTGGACCTGTGGCCAGACTTGCCGGCTGACTAATGAAGTTCAACAATACGCAGGATGCTTCCCACACCCAAGCAGGAACCAGTGCCAAGTCGGGCTAGTTTGACAGAGCCGAGTGGCTCCTGCAATCTTCCATCAAGAACTGGGACAGGTGAGCTTTCTGTGCCAAGGAAACTGGGCCGGAATTTCTGTTTGGGGGCCTGTGGTCGGAGTGGCCATGTGGCTCCTGAAATTCCTTAATACGCTGAATGATTCCCAGACCCAAGCTGGAACCAGTTGCATCTCGGGCTGGTTTGGCAGTGCCAAGTGGCTCCTGCAATAAGCCATCAAGAACCGGGGATGGTGAGTTTTGTTTGCCAGGGAAAATGGGCCAGCAGTTCCGTTTGGGAGCCTTCCACTGTAGTGGCCAGCTGGCTCCTGAAATTCAACAATACGCAGGATGGTTTCCAGACCCAAGTTGGCACCAGTTGCATCTCGGGCTGGTTTGACAGTGCCTAGTGGCTCCTGAAATCTGCCATCAAGATCCGGGGATGGTGAGTTTTGTTTTCCAGGGAAAAGGACTGAAGTTTTTATTCGGCGCCTAAGGCTGGAGTGGATGGCTGGCTCCTTAAATTCCGCTGCACGCAGGATGGTTCCCAGACCCAAGCCGGAAACAGTTGTAACTCAGGCTGGTTTGACATTGCCAAGAGACGCCTGCAATCTGCCATCAAGAACCGCGGATGGTGAGCTGTGTTCGCCTGGAAAAAGTACCAAATGTGCAAGGTTTTAATTCGTGATCCAATGGCAATAGTGGCTTCTTCGTGCAAAGAGCCTTGTGGTGGTCGCAGAGCATGGTGTCCATTGCGGGGTGCTCTGGAGAGTGGCTTCTGCGGAAAGACGCTTGGGACAAGCACTGTGCTTAGGAAGGCTTCGTATCTTCGTCTTTAGTGTCTCCTGTCGCCTATATTTAAGTAAAAACCTTTTCCACTATGTCTCGACAAGAGAAATTGTGCCAGTTCAGAAAATACATCATGCTCTAGAGGTTGACCTTGATGAAGGTGTGCAAAGTGTTTTCCAAGAAGTAAAAGAAAGTTGTCCAAAACTCCTTCCATTCGAACATAAATGTCAATGGGAAATGCAGGAGAGTGGCAAGGTACAGTTTTCTGTCAGTTTGGTCAATGCACACACAATTGCAGTGATGTGCGGCTTCATTATTTGCTTTTCGGCAGCTGCCGCTCTCTCCTTCTCCGGGAGGCGAAGAAATGGCTTCTTCACGAGAAGAGCATTGTGCCGGTCGAAGAGCATTTTGCCGGTCGCAGAGCTTGATGCCGATCGCAGTGCTCTCCAGAGCGCGGCTTCTGCCGAAAGGCGCCGGGGAGCGGTGCTTAGCTCTAGGGAGATCCGTACCTTCGTCATTAGCGTCCCTTGCCATCCACATTTTAGCAAAAAGCTTTTCCACTATGTCTGGCAAGCAGAAACTGTGCCAGCACAGAAAGCATCTCCGATCGTGTTCTAGAAGTTGCAAACGAGGTCGGCAGAGTGTTTTGCAAGAAGAAAAAGAAAGTTATCCAAAACACCTCACAATCGAATGTGAATGTGATTGGAAAAGGCAGGAGAGTGGTAAGGTACTGTTTTCTAT
>JAWWMS010000365.1:0-15491 GCA_035048045.1 Chlorospingus semifuscus
GGGACATGGGGGGACATTGGGGACATTGGGGACACAGAGGGGCATTGGGGATATTGGGGACATTGGGGACATTGGGGACCTGGGGGATACTGGAGGCACGGGGGACACAGGGGGACATGGGGACATTGGGGAGATATTGGGGACATGGGAACCTGAGGGACATGGGGGACACGGGGGAATATTGGGGACATTGGGACACTGGGGACATTGGGGATATTGGGGACCTGGGGGGGACACTGGGGACATGGAGGGACACAGGGGGACATGGAGATATGGGGGGACACTGGGGACATTAGGGACATGGGGACATTGGGGGGACATTGGGGAAACGGGGGACATGGGGGCACATTGGGGACATGGGGATATTGGGGACACGGGGGAACATTGGAGATATTGGGGACCTTGGGGACATGGGGCACATTGGGGACACTGGGGACACAGGGGGACATTGGGGATATTTGGGACATTGGGGACATTGGGCACATTGGGGACATGGGGACCTGGAGGGCATGGGGACCCGGGGGACATTGGGGACACTGGGGACACTGGGGACATGGGGGTGGGACAGGGGACACGAGGGGACACAGGGGATCTTGGGGGCACCAGGGTGACAGTGCACCCCCCAAGTGCCACCCTCCTGTTGGGGTGACACCTGGGGACAGAGCACAGGCGCTGTCGCGGGATGGTGACACTGCCAGTCCCCCCGTGGCGCTGGTGACAGTGACCTCCCTGTGGGGACAGCGGTGACAGGACGGCCACCACCGTGTGTGACATGGAGTGCCACCCTCAGCACTCGGCTGTGACATCCCGGCTGTCCCCTCCGTGTCTCGCTGTCCCCTCTGCGGCTGTCTGTCTGTCTGTCCCCTTGTCCCTCTGTCCCCGTTTGTCCCGCCCCGGGTGCCACCCCCGGTGCCACCTGTCCCCCCCGCCCCGCGCTCTGTCCCCGCCTGTCGCAGCCCCAAGTTCAAGGTTCAAACTCCACGCGGCCCTTCCTGGGACCGCCGGTGACACGCGGGGACAGCCGGGGACAGGAGGGGACACAGAGGGACCGGAGGGGACAGGAAGGGACAGCCGGGACAGGAGTGGACACAGAGGGACCGCAGGGGACACAGAGGGACCGCAGGGGACAGCCGGGGACAGGAGGGGACACACGGAGACCAGAGGGGACACACAGAGACCTGAGGGGACACACAGAGACAGGAGGGGACAGCCGGTGACACGCAGGGACAGCCGGGGACCGGAGGGGACACACGGAGAACGGAAGGGACACCCAGGGACCACCAGAGACACCCAGGAATGGAGGGGACACTCGGAGACCGCCAGGGACACGCGGGGACCGCCGGGGACACTCGGGGACCCGATGTCCCCTCACAGCGAGGGGACAATTCCCTGTCACCGACAGCATCGGAGGACACCGACTCAGGTACCGCCAGCAGGGGGACAGGAGGGGACATGCAGGGACAGGAGGGGACACACAGGGGCTGGTGGGACACACAAGGACCGGAGGGGACACTTGGCAACAGGAGGGGACACTCGGGGACCAGCAGGGTCACTCTGGGGACATGTTGGGGACATGTTGGGGCTGGCGGGGACACTTGGGGACATTTGGGGACACTTGGGGACATTTGGGGACACGCAGGTGGCAGTACCACAGGTGGAGGGGACACCACAGGGACGGGCGGGTTCGCATGGGTGGCAGCACCGCGGGAGACACGGTGACACGAGGTGGCCTCGAGGGGACGGGACCCGTGCTGGCTGTGTGTCACCCCTGCTGTCCCCGTGTCCCCAGGCGTGTCCCTGCCGAGCCCCCCCGGCACAGCCCAGGACCCCCTTGGGGACACGGAGCCCGACGGTGACAAAGTGTGCGCCGTGTGCGGGGACAGGGCCAACGGGTACCACTTCCACGTGATGAGCTGCGAGGGCTGCAAGGGCTTCTTCAGGTGGGGACACCGCGGGGACACCGCGGGGACACTGCGGGGACACCTGGGGACACTGCGGGGACACCGCGGGGACACCTGGGGACACTGTGGGGACACTGCGGGGACACCGCGGGGACACCTGGGGACACTGTGGGGATGCTGCGGGGACAGCCAGGGACCCTGTGGGGAACGCTGAAGACACTGCGGGGACACCATGGGGACACTGTGGACACTGCGAGGACAGCCAGGGACACCTGGGGACACTGAGGAGACAACGCTGGAACACCTGGGGACACCACGGGGACACTGCGGGGACAGCTGGGGACACTGTGGGGACACTGCGAGGACACTGTGGGGACACCACAGGGACATTGCAGGGACACCTGGAGACACTGCGGGGACGATGCGGGGACACTGCGGCGACAGCTGGGGACACTGCAGGGACACTGTGGGGACACTGTGGGGACAGCTGGGGACGATGCGGGGACGATGCGGGGACACCACGGGGACAGTTGGGGACACTGTGGGGACACTGCGGGGACACTGCAGGGACAGCTGGGGACACTGTGGGGACACTGTGGGGATACTGAGGGGACACTGAGGGGACACCATGGAGACACTGCGGGGACACCACGGGGACAGCTGGGGACACTGCGGGGACACTGTGGGGATACTGAGGGGACACTGAGGGGACACCACGGGGACAGCTGGGGACACTGCAGGGACACAACAGGGACACCGCGTTGACGCTGCGGGGACAGGGCAGGATGGGATGGGACAGGGAGGGACAAAATGGGGTGGGACAAGGGGACAGGACGAGGGGACAAGATGGGATGTGGGGACAGGAAGGGACAGGAGGGACTGGGATGGGATGGGAGGGGGTGGCACAGGACGGTCCCATGGACGGGGACAGTGTGTGACAAAACAGGACAGCCGCTGGCACGTCGAGCTTGGGACAGCCCTGCCCATGGGGACACGCGGTGGCAGTGGCCGTGTCCCCTTGGTGGCAGTGTCCCCTTGGTGGCAGTGGCCGTGTCCCCTTGGTGGCACTCCCTGTGTCCCCCTGGTGGCAGTGTACCCCTGGTGGCAGTGTCCCTGCAGTGGCAGTGTCCCCAGCCCCTGGTGGCAGTGTCCCCCTGGTGGCAGTGTCCCTGCAGTGGCAGTGTCCCCAGCCCCTGGTGGCAGTGTCCCCCTGGTGGCAGTGTCCCCGTGTCCCCGCAGGCGCTCCATCCTCAAGGGTGTCCGTTTCTCGTGTCCCCTGGCGCGGCGCTGTCCTGTCACCAAGGCCAAGCGGCGACAGTGCCAGGCCTGCCGCCTGCAGAAGTGCCTGGACGTGGGCATGAGGAGGGACAGTGAGTGACACGGGGGACACCGCGGGGACACCGGGAGGACACGGGGCAGAGCAGAGAGGGAGGAGCTGCAGGGGACACAGGGGACATGGAGGGGACAAGGGGGACATGGCACGGGGACGGCGGGGACACGGGGGAGCAGCTGGGTGGGATGAAGGGGACCTGCAGGGGACAAGGGACAGGGTGGGGTGGCAGGGGAGGGGACAGAGGTGGCAGCAGGGGATGCGGCACGGCGGGGACAGTGGGGACCCGCTCGGGTGTCCCCGATCGCTGTCACCTGCGGCTGCGGTGACAGCGGTGACACGGGCCGGGGGTGGCAGTGATCATGTCGGAGGAGGCGCTGCGGCGGCGGCGGGAGCTGCGGGGACAGCGGGGACACGGGGGACAGCGGGGACAGGAAGGACTGACGGCCGAGCAGCAGGAGCTGATCGCGCTGCTCATCGGCGCCCACCAGCGAACCTTCGACTCCAGCTTCTCGCAGTTCATGCACTGCTGGGTGAGTGGGGACAGCCCTGTCACCAACGGGACACCTCTGTCCCCAAACGGGACCCTCTGTCCCAAACGGGACACTCCTGTCCCCAAAGATATCCTGACTGTTCCCAAAGATGCCCCAACTGTCCCCAAAAGTGTCCTGGTTGTCCCCAAAGATGTCCTGACTGTCCTCAAAGATGTCCTGACTGTCCCCAAAAATGTCCTGACTGTCCCATGTACCTAGCTTGTCCCCAAAGATGCCCTGACTGGCCCCAAAGATATCCTGACTGTCCTGACACTGCCCCAAATGTCCCCACGATGCCTCAACTGTCCCCAAAAGATGTCCTGACTGTCCCCAAAGATATCCTGACTGTCCCCACGATTCCCCACCCGTCCCCACCTCCACCCCGCCTGTCCCCACTTTTCCCCAGCGCTGTCCCCTCGCTGTCCCCTCGTTGTCCCCTCGCTGTCCCCGCCTGTCCCCAGCGCTGTCCCCTCGCTGTCCCCAGCCCGCCGTGCGCCTGCTGGTGCCGAGCGCCCCTGGCGGGGCTGTCGCGGCGGGGGTGTCGCTGTCGCTGTCGCCGCGGGAGGAGGCGCTGCCGGACGTGCTGTCGCTGCTGCCGCAGTTCGCGGACCTGAGCACGTTCATGATCCAGCAGGTGATCAAGTTCGCCAAGGAGATCCCGGCGTTCAGGTGCGCGGGGGACACGGCGGGGGCGCTGGCGGTGGCGGGTGGGTGCCACCCCGCTGGCCTGTCACCGTGTCGCCGCCGTGTCGCTGCCGTGTCCCCTCCCCCGGCAGGAGTTTGCCGCTGGAGGCGCAGATCTCGCTGCTCAAAGGCGCCACGCTGGGCATCTGCCAGATCCGCTACAACACCGTGTTCAACCCCACAACCAAGGCCTGGGAGTGCGGGCAGCGCTGCTACACCATCCGCGACGGGGCCCTGGGTACCTGGGGACAGCTGGGGACAGCTGGGGACAATGGGGATATTGGGGACATTGGGGACAGTGGGGACATTGGGGACAGTGGGGACAGTGGGGACAATGGGAGTGCGGGCAGCGCTGCTACACCATCCGCGACGGGGCCCTGGGTACCTGGGGACAGCTGGGGACATTGGGGACAGTGGGGATATTGGGGACAGTGGGGACACTGGGGATATTGGGGACATTGGAGACAACAGGAGTGCGGGCAGCGCTGCTACACCATCCACAACGGGGCCCTGGGTACACCTGGGGACACTGGGGACAGCTGGGGATATTGGGGACAATAGGGACATTGGGGACAATGGGAGTGCGGGCAGCGCTGCTACACCATCCGCGACGGGGCCCTGGGTACCGTGGGGACACTGGGGACACTGGGGACACCTGGGAACATCTCGGGGACAGTGGGGATACTGGGGACACCATCCACAACGGGGCCCTGGGTACCGTGGGGACATTGGGGACAGTGGGGACACTGCTGGGCACCTGGGGACACTGGGGACACCACTGGGCAGGCGCACGGTGGGCTGGGGAGACTCAGGAGGGAAATTTGGGGAAATTTGTCCTGGAAAAGGGAAAAGGCCCTGAAAGAGCTGCCTGGGGCGGTTCAGAGCCACCACCCCGGAGGTGTCCCAGGAGGTGGCACTTGGTGACAGGGTGGGGACCAAGCCCAAAGCCACTCCCCACCCTAACCCAGGGATTTGTGTCCTCCCTCCCCAGCCGGGTTCCAGCAGGTGTACCTGGAGCCGCTGCTCAAGTTCCACGAGAGCCTGCGGCGCCTGCGGCTGCACGAGGCCGAGTACGCGCTGCTCCAGGCCATGCTGCTCTTCTCGCCAGGTGAGTCACCTCGAGGGGGGACATGGGGACACCCCAATGTCCCCAAAGCCCGGCTGAGGTCACCTCACACCCCTCCAGACCACGCTGGCATCGCCCAGCGCGAGGCCATCGACCAGTTCCAGGAGAAGGTGGCGCTGACCCTCAAGAGCTACATCGACCACCAGCACCCCCCCGAGGAGGGCAGGTGAGCCTTGGGACGGGGTGGCATTGTCCCCAAGGGGGTGGGGACAGCCACCAGAGCCGGCTGGGTGTCCCCAAGGTTCCTGTACGCCAAGCTGCTGCTGCTGCTGACGGAGCTGCAGACGCTGAAGGTGGAGAACACGCGGCAGATCCTGCACATCCAGGACCTGTCGGCCATGACGCCGCTGCTCTCCGAGATCATCAGCTGAGCACGGCGCCCCGTGTCACCCTCCTGTCCCCAAGTGTCACCCCCAGCTGCCTCCAGGCACAGAGTAAAGCTCCTTTATTTATCCTGGCTCCCGGGTGTGTCACCGCGGGGAAACTGAGGCACGGCTGCCATGGCGCTGGGGACAACGGGGAGCACCCAGGACAGGGTGGCACTGGGGACAACGGGGATCCCCAGCCCCCCCGTGGCGTTGTCACTCGCTGTCCCCAGCCCGTCGTGTCCCCGCTGCCCCTGTGGCACCTGCACGACCCGGCCTGGCAGCTCCCTGAGCAGGACGGTGCCACCACACGCTGTCCCCGTGTCCCCACTGTGCTGTCCCTGCTGTCCCACTGTTCCCCGTACCCGCTGTCCTGTCCCTGCTGTCCCTGCTGTCCTGTCCCCGCTATCCCCACTGTCCCTGTGTCCCTGCTGTCCTGTCCCTGCTGTCTCTGCTGTCATGGCTGTCCCCACTGTGTCATCCCCACTGTCCTGTGCCTGTTGTCCTGTCCCGGCTGTCCCCACTGTCCCTGTTGTCCCTGCTGTCCCACTGTCCTGTCCCCACTGTCCTGTCCCACTACCCTGTCCCTGCTGTCCCCACTGTGCTGTCTCCTCTGTCCTGTCCCCGCTGTCCCTGTCGTCCCTGCTGTCTTGTCCCCACAGTCCCCACTATCCTGTCCCCTCTGTCCCCGCTGTCCCACTATCCTGTCCCTGCTGTCCCCACTGTCCCGTCTCCTCTGTCCTGTCCCCGCTGTCCCATCCCCACTGTCCTCTCCCTGCTGTTCCCCACAGTGCTGTCGTTTCTGTCCCTGCTGTCCTGTCCCTGCTGTCCCCTGTCCCTGCTGTCCCTCTGCCCCGTCCCCACTGTCCTGTCCCTGTCCGTGCTGTCCTGTCCCTGTCCCTGCTGTCCTGTCCCTGCTGTCCCTGTCCCTGCTGTCCCCTCTGTCCTGTCCCTGCTGTCCCTGTCCCCACTGTCCTGTCCCTGCTGTCCCTGTCCCTGCTGTCCTGTCTCCTGCCCCTGCTATCCCTGCTGTCCCCCTGTCCCTGCTGTCCTGTCCCTGTCCCTGCTGTCCCCTCTGTCCTGTCCCTGCTGTCCCGTCTCCTGTCCCTGTCCCTGCTGTCCCCCTGTCCCTGCTGTCCTGTCCCTGTCCCTGCTGTCCCCTCTGTCCTGTCCCTGCTGTCCTGTCTCCTGTCCCTGTCCCTGCTGTCGCTGTCCCCGCGGCTCATCCCACGGTGACGGTGAAGCCGCAGTGGAAGCGGCTCCTGCAGTGGTTCAGGAAGGCTCCCAGCGCCAGCGTCACCGGCAGCGGCGGCAGCTTCTTCTCCAGCACCCCCCCCACGCTCCAGTTGCTGTCCAGGAGCCCTGCGGGGACACGGGGACACCTGGGTGACACCGGCCGGTGACGGTGGGGACACTGAGTGCCCCGGCAGGCGACACTGGCCGGGAGGGGACGCCGAAGGGGACACGAAGGGGACAGCGCCCACCTCTGAAGACGGCGTTGGCCCCGGGCAGGGTGAGCTGGTAGCCGAAGGTGAAGGTGCTCTCCTGCAAACGCGTGTTGGCCTCCAGCTCCACGCCCACCTGCACCTGTGGGGACAGTGGGGGGACACTGAGGGGACACCGTGGGGACAGTGGGGACACCGTGGGGGACATCTGGGGACACGCACCTGCTCGTTGGCCCGGTGGTAGTAGCTGGCGTGGGCTCCCCCATAGCCCACGTTGAGCGTTGTCACCCAGTTCGGGGCTGTAACAGAGACAGACAGCGTCCCCAGGGGTCCCCAAGGTGTCCCCAAGGCGTCCCCAAAGTGTCCCCACGGTGTCCCTGAAGCATTTCCAGGTTTCCCCAGGCGTCCTCACGTGGCCTCAAGATGTCCTCAGATGTCCCCAGGCATCCCCAGGTGTGCTCAAGGTGTCCCCAAGATGTCCCCATGTGTTCCCAGGTGTTCCAGCTGTCCCCAGCTGTCCCCAAGGCATTCCTGAGGCATCCCCACGTTTCCTGACATGTCCCCGAGATGTCCCCACATGCCCCTATGTGTCACCAGGTGTCCCCAGGCATCCCCAAGATGTCCCCAGCTGTCTGCCAGGTGTCCCCAAGGCATTCCCCAAGCATCCCTACATATCCCCAGCTGTCCCCAAGGTGTCCCATCTGTCCCCAACTGTCCCCATCAGTCCCCACCAGTCCCAGATGTCCCCAGCTGTCCCCAAGGTGTTCCCAGTCATCCCTATCAGTCCCCATCTGTCCCCAGTGTGTCCCCAAGGTGTCCCCCAGGTGTCTCAGCTGTCCCCAGGCATCCCCAGCTGTCTCCATCTGTCCCAGTGTCCCCATCCATCCCCATCTGTCCCCAGGTGTCCCCAAGGTGTCCCCAGGTGTCCCCAGGTGTCCCCAGGTGTCCGTACCCGAGTATTTCCCGGCCAGGGTGAGGATGGCTCCCTCCTCGCCGGGCCGCCGGTGGTACACGAGCTCCCCGCCCAGCACCAGGCGGGCGGTGACGCTCTGCAGGAAATGTGCCACCACGATCACTGCGGGGACAGCGGGGACAGCCACACCTCAGATGTGTCCCCAGGGCCGGGCGGGGCCGGGGTGTGGCTGAGTGGGGCGGGGCAGGGCGGGGCCGGGCCGGTGTCCCTGGGGTGGGGCCGGGGCGTGGCTGGGGCGGTGTCCCTGGGGCGGGGCCAGGGCAGGGCCAGGCACAGTCTCAGCAGTGTCCCCAGGGCCAGGTGTGTCCGGGGCGGTGTCCCCAGGGCCAGGCACAGTCTCAGCTGTGTCCCCAGGGCCAGGCAGGGCTGGGCACAGTCTCAGCTGTGTCCCCAGTGCCAGGTGTGTCCGGGGCGGTGTCCCCAGGGCCAGGCAGGGCCGGGCACTCACCGGAGCCGCCCAGCAGGTCGGGGTTGCCCAGGGTCAGCGTGGCCGTGCAGTCCTCGCCCCGGTACTCGCCGTCGAACTGCCACGTCACAAACTTGGCCTGGTGCGTCTGGGGACAGGGACAGAGGCAGTGGTGGCACCGGGGGACACACGGGGAGGGGCTGGCACGGGTGTGGCACCCTCAGCTCACCTGGAACACGGCCTTGGCACGGAGGTGGTCACCCAGCAGGTGCAGGGCCTGGGCATTGAGGCTGCCACTGCTGTCCATGTCCCCGAGCAGCGTGGGGAACACCTGGGGACAGCACAGGGCATGGGGACAGGGACAGGGGACAGGGGAACACCTGGGGACAGCACAGGGGATGGGGACAGGGGATGGGGACAGGGGACAGGGGATGAGGACAGGGACAAGGGAACACCTGAGGACAAGGGAACACCTGAAGACAGGGGGACATAGGGACAGGCGGACACAGGGCCACCACCCAGCGCCCCTGGGGCTGGCTGGGAGGTGCCAGCACCACCAGGCTGTGGCACTGTGGCCATGGTGAGGCCACCAATGACCCCAAAGCCACTGATGACCACAAGGCCACCAATGACCCTGAGGTCACCAATGAGCCCAGGGCCACCAACGACCCTGGGGCCACCTGGGACCACCCACAACCCCAGGGCCACCAATGACCCCAAAGCCACCGATGACCCCAAGGCCACCAACGAGCCCAGGGGCACCCAGGGCCACCAATGACCCCAAAGCCACCGATGACCCCAGGGCCACCAATGACCTGAGGCCACCAGCCACCCTGAGGCCACCAACGCCCCCAGGGCCACCAACCACCCTTGGGTCACAGATGACCCGTTGGTGGCCTCAGTGTGACCATGAAGCTCCAGACTGGGTGACAGCCCCTGTGCCACCCCCGCTGCCACCCCCAGGCCGGTGGCACCCGCGCTGTCACCTCGGTGGGCCCCAGCTGGCGGTCCCCCACGAAGGTGGCGTTGAAGCGGTAGCCGGAGGGGCCCAGGGTGCTCATGTGCACCGTGTGTGTCACCTGCGGGGACAGGGACAGTCACAGGGACAGGGACAGCGTGGGGGGCATCCCACAGGTGTCCCCAGGTGTCCCCTGTCCCACCTGGAAGTGGCTGCTCAGGGTCTTGGTGACGATCAGCTTCACCCCCTCCATCTGCGGCGGGAACACCTCTGGGGGGACACGGCTGTCACCCCTGGGGACACGGCCGTCACCCCCAGGAATGGCTGTGACCCTCTGGGGACACGGCTGCCACCCCTGGGGACACGGCTGGCACCCCCAGGCATGGCTGTGACCCTCTGGGAACACGGCCGTCACCCCCAGGAATGGCTGTCACCCCCCTGGGGACACGGCTGTCACCCCCCAGGTGACACCCCCAGCCCCTTTTGGGGACAGCACCGACACGTCTGGGCCAGCCCCCAAGGGGACACCGCTGCCACCCCCGCTGTCCCCATGGCCCCGCTGTCCCCTCGTCACCCCAGTGTCCGCTGACCCCGGGGCTCCCCGGTGTCCCCTCAGGACCCCTCTGTCCCCTCTCGCTCCCTCTGTCCCCTAAGGGCTCCTCTGTCCCCTCACAGCCCCCCTGTCCCCCAGCCCCGCTGTCCCCCCGCGCTCCCTCGCCGTCCCCGCCCCCGCACCTTTGCAGAGCCGGTGCAGCTCATCGAAGCTGCCGGGGTTGCCGCGGGGCTGGGCCCGGCGCGGGGCCCGGCCCTCGGCGTTGCCCATGGCCCCTCACGGGCCCCCGCCGGCCGCCGCCATCGCGGGCGGCGCCGCCCGGAGCGCCTTCAGGGGGGGCGCCGCCGCCATCTTGGCTGCGGGCAACGCGCGCCGCCCATTGGCTGAGCGGGGAGGGCGGGGCCGCGCCGGAATGCGACCCCTCCGGCAACCCGGACCCCAGCGGAGACGTTCCGTGGCGGGAGCGTTCCGCGCCACCCTCCGGCCCCGCGCGTGTCCCCAAATCCCGGGTGTCCCCAAATCCCCAAATCCTCGCGTGTCCCCAAATCCCGGGTGTCCCCAAATCCTCGCTGTCCCCAAATCCCCGCTGTCCCCAAATCTGGACCCCCACCATGTCCCCTCCCTACCTCGCTGTCCCCACCCCGTGTCCCCTCTGTCGCCATCACCCCACTGTCCCCTCCCCGCGCCACCCCCCCGTGTCCCCTGCCCTGTCCCCATCCCCGCAGTGACCGGGGGGACTCCGACCTTTTGTCGCCGGTGCCACCCCCGCCCTTTGCCCCCGTGTCCCCAGCCCGGTGGGGGTCGGTGACACCGCGGGCGACAACCTTCGGCCCTTGGGGACAGGAGGGGACAGCAGGGGACAGGGCCCCCCCGCGCTGCCCCTCGGCCCCGCCGTGTTTGCCCGGGGGGGGCGGGATCGGGATAAAAACGGGGCCGGGGGAGGGGAGACCCCAAACCTGCAGCGACACCGGAGAGGTGAGGGGACAGCGGGGGACAGGGACAGGGATTGGGATTGGGGACAGGGATTGGGATTTGGGGCAGGGATTGGGGTGTGGGGCAGGGATTGGGGTGTGGGGCAGGGATTGGAGGGGATTTGGGGCTGGGGGCGGTTTTGGGGTGGGAATGGGGCTGGGAATTTCTATGGGGCAGGGACGGGATGGGATCGATGGGATGGGATGCGATGGGATGGGATGGGATTGATGGGATCCATGGAATAGGGCTGGAAGTTTTTATGGGGTTGGAATGTGGTGGGATGGTGCTGGAAGTTTCTGTGGGGCTGGAAGTTTTTATGGGGTTGGGATGGGATCCGTGGGATGGGATGGGATTTATGGGATGGGGCTGGAAATTTCTATAGGGTTGAAAGTCTCTGGGGCAGGAATGGGATGGGATGGGGTTGGGTTGGAAGTTTCTGTGGGGCAGGAATGGGATGGGATTTGTGGGATGGGGCTGGAAGTTTCTATGGGGCTGGGATGGGATTAATGGGATGGAGTAGGGCTGGAAGTTTCCATGGGGTTGGAAGTTTCTATGGGGCAGGAATGGGGTGGGATGGGGCTGGAAGGTTCTATGGGGCAGGAATGGGGTGGGATGGAAGTTTTTATAGGGTTGGAATGGGGTGGGATGGGGCTGGAAGTTTTTACGGGGCAGGAATGGGGTGGGATGGAAGTTTTTATAGGGTTGGAATGGGGTGGGATGGGGCCGGAAGTTTTTATGGGGCTGGCATGGGATACAACCCATTGGATGGCTCTGGAAGTTCCTATGGGGCAGGGACGGGACGGGCTGGCACTCTCCATGGGGACACAAGTGCCACCTGTCCCCGCGGTGTCCCCGCAGCCATGCCGCTGCCGGTGCTGGCCCTGCTGCTCCTGCTGCTCGCCGCCCGGCCCGGGGCCGCGCTGCCCGGGCAGGACGGGCCGGGGGAGCCCCCGGAGGGTTCGGAGGAGCCCGCGGGCAGCGCGGATTTCCTGAGCCGGCAGCTGCAGAGCCTGAGCGAGCTGGTGAGCAGAGAGCTGCCCCCGCAGCTGCGGCCGCAGGAGCTGCGCGCACAGGCCGGGTACGGGAGCCGGGACCCCTCCCCAATTCCGGAACCCTGCCCGGGACCCCTCCCCTGCCCGGGATCCGTCCCCATTCCAGAACCCTGGCCGGGATCCCTCCCCAATTCCAGAACCCTCCCCGGGACCCCTCCCCAATTCCGGAACGCCTCCCCGGGACCCCTCCCCAATTCCGGAACGCCTCCCCTGCCCGGGATCCCTCCCCAATTCCAGAACCCTCCCCGGAACCCCTCCCCGGGACCCCTCCCCATTCCGGAACCCTGCCCGGAACCCTCCCCGGAACCCCTGCCCGGGACCCCTCCCCAGTTCCGGGACCCTTCCCCGTGACCTCTCCCCTCCCTTCCTGAGACCCCTCCTCGGGACCCCTCCCCTCTCGGGACCCCTCCCCTCCTTCCCGTGACCTCTTCCCCTTTCTGGGACCCCCTCTCTGGGACCCCTCCTCTCCTCGGGACCCCTCCCGTGACCCTCCGCAGACCCCTCCCCGCCCTCCCGGGACCCCTCCCCGCCCTCCCGGGACCCCTCCCCTCTCTGAGACCCCTCCCCATCCCCGCTGACCCCGCCGGTGTCCCGCAGGCTGTACCTGGAGCGCGCTAACAAGCAGCTGGAGCCGCTGGCCCGGGAGCTGCAGAACAACGTGCTGGGGCTCTTCTCATCCCTGCTGGGGCTGCGCGGGGCCGAGGGGCGCGGGGAGAGCCCCGAGACCCCCTGAGAGACCCCCTGAGAGCCCCGAGACCCCCTGAGACCCCCGAGAGACCCTGAGAGCCCCGAGACCCCCTGAGATTGGTTTTCCCGCCGTGGTGTCGGCTCCTCGGTGTCCCCTCGCTCCTCCCAGGCCACTCTCATGTCCCCCCCCAGTGTCCCCCGGTCCCCCCCAGTGTCCCCTCGATACCCCCTGAGACCCCCCGGGGCGCCTGGAGACCCCCTGAGAGCCCAACATGGACTTGGACTGAGCCCCGAGACCCCCAGGATGGAACCGGACACAACCCCGAGACCCCCTGAGACAACCACACGAACCCAATATAGCCCTGAGAGCCCCACATGGACCCCAAAACAGCCCTGTGCCCCCCCCAAATCCAGCCCAGAGCCCCCCTGAGAGCCCTGAGCCCATCACAGAACCCCGAATAAAGCCCTGAACCACCGCCTGCGTCCTTGGAATTGGGGCTGGGGGATTCCCTGGGGCTATGGGGGTGTCAGTGGGGCTGGAGGGGGGGGCAGTCCCAGGAGTGTGGATTTAATTTGGGCTGGAGGAAATGTGGGGGGGTCCCTAGGGTTTTGAGGGGGGTCCCCATTGCTCTTTGGGGGGTCGTCGTTGCTGGTTGGGGGGGGGGTTCCTTGGGGTGGTGGGGTCCCTGTCGCTGTTTGGGGGGGTCCCTGAGGAGGGGGAGGTCCCTATTGCTATGAGGGGGTCCCTGGGCCTGTCGAGGGCCCCCGTTGCTCTTTAGGGGGGGGGTCCCCGTTGCTATGGGGGGGTCTCTGAGGAGGGGGCGGTCCCTGAGGAGGGGGCGGTCCCTGTCACTGTGAGGGGGTCCCTGGGCCTGTTTTAGGGTCCCTGTTGCTATGGGGGGGTCTCTATCGCTGTTTGAGGGGGGTCCCTGTCGCTGTTGGGGGGGTCCCTGAGGAGGGGGCGGTCCCCGTCACTGTGAGGGGGTCCCTGGGCCTGTTTTGGGGTCCCTGTCGCTGTTTGAGGGGGGTCCCTGAGGAGGGGCGGTCCCCGTCACTGTGAGGGGGTCCCTGGGCCTGTTTTGGGGACCCTGTCGCTGTTTGAGGGGGGTCCCTGAGGAGGGGGCGGTCCCTGGGCTGTGGATGCCGCCCCCTCAGGCAAGCCCCGCCCACCTCCCCGCTCCCCTCTGCCCTCACTAAAGATGGCGGCGCCGCCTCACGCACCGTGCGCGCCCCCACCCAAGATGGCGGCTGTGACGTCACCGCGCCCGCCACTCCCGCAGACAAGATGGCGGCTCCGTGCCGGGGCGGTGGCGTGACGTCACTTCCGGCGGGGCGGCATGGCGGGGCCCGGCCATGGCGGACGCGGCGGCGCGGCGGGCGGTGGCGGAGCTGCCGCTGCTGCGGGCACCGGCGGGGCCGCGGGACCGCGAGGGCTGGGCCGAGCGGCTGCGAGAGGAGTACCGGGCGCTCATCCAGGTGCGTGCGTGGCGTTCTTCCCCCCTCACGGATCCCGCCTGGCCGTGCTTCCGTTCCTTCTCGGGGCTCTCCCGATGTCTCAAATCCCTCCCGGTTTTCCCCTCGCGGTGTCGCTCCGGTGTTACCCTGCTGCTCTGTTCCTCCTTCCAGGCCACCCCCATGTCCCCGCCGGTGTCCCCCGGTGTCCCCTCGGTACTCTCGGTGTCACCCCCCGGTCCCACCCGGTGTCCCCCCATGAGTCCCCTCAATACTGCCGGTGTCCCTCAATTCCTCCCGGTGTCCCCTGTCACCGCCCCGGTGTCCCCGGGTGTCCCCTCAATGCTTCCGGTGTCACCCGGTGTTCCCTATCAACCCCCCGGTATCCCCCGGTGCCACCTGGTGTCCCCGCCCTGAGTCCCCTCAATACTCCCGGTGCCCCCCCTCGATGTCCCCTGTCACCCCCCGGTGTCCCCCGGTGTTCCCCGGTCCACTGCCGGTATCCCCCCGGTGTCCCCTTGACACTCCCGGTGTCCCTCACTCCCTCCCGGTGTCACTCTCCGGTGTCCCCCGGTCCCACCGTGAGTCCCCTCGATCTTCCCGGTGTCTCCCCGGTGTCCCCTTAACACTGCCGGTGTCCCCCCTTTCCGGTACCGTCCTCCCCCGGTACCGGTGACTCCCCCCGGTGTCCCCCCGATACTCCCGGTGTACCCCCATGAATCCTGTCCACTCCCGGTGTCCCTTTCCCGGTCCCGGTAACCCCCGGTGACCCCCCCGGTGTCCCGGTAGTACGTGGAGAACAACAAACGCGCTGACACCGACTGGTTCCGCCTGGAGTCCAACCCCGAGGGCACCCGGTAAGTGGGGAGGGGGCACCGGGACCCCCCCCCCGGTCACACCGGGACCCCCCCGGGATTGTCACAAACCCCCCGGGGCCACTCTGGTGACCGGAGGGGGGTCCCAGCACCGGGGGGGGAGGGTCCTGGGGGGTCTGAGGGGTTTTGGGGGGTCCCAGAGGGGGTTCCCCCACACTGAGAGAGATCGGAAGAGCGTC
>JAWWMS010000366.1:0-15437 GCA_035048045.1 Chlorospingus semifuscus
AATCTTCAAATCTGAGCACTCATTGGCCCTATCTACAGCATCCCAGAAATCCTGTTTCCGGGTCAAACCATGACAGCATCATATGTCAGTGGACTTGTGATGTCTCCCAAACCTTGTAATAAGTCTTTTTCTTTTCCTAATACCTTTCTGATATCTTTCCAATCTGTTGTTTCCACTGGCTCTTCTTCTTCTGGAAACTCCATTGGTATCTGCATGCACAGTGGAGTTGTAGAAGTCATTGGTGTCTCTGAAGTCCACATTCTTTGTCTTGATGAGGTCTTTGGCCTTGCTCCTAAATCCAGAGTAGGAATCTGAAATTCTCGTGGTCACGTTTTCTTGGCTGTGTCAAAAGACTGTAGAAAATGTTTTGCTGCTTTCGCTGCTGAAAACATCCATGCTGGAATTCCTTCTGATGCAGTGATGCATATCATGTCTTCTTGTGGTTGTGCTTCATCCAAAGTGTCTTGAGCTTCATGAGATTCCGAAGCTCAAGAATACTCCATTTGCTGTGTTGTCGCTGTCCTCTTCAATGTAGATTTCTTCTTGTATGTTGTTGGCAAAAATTGCTGCAGTGTTGCAGTCCCGCCACTAGACGGCACTGTGGCTTGTCTGACCAGGTCTAGCATGTGCTGCATTGTGGTCATCCCACCATGAGGTGGCGCTGTCGCTCGCCAAGTTGACCGTGATGGCGTTGACTCCTGTTTGGCTGACTGCAGCATTTGCGATTTTGAGTGAGACTGAGACGGTGCGATTTTTGACTGAGCTAGCAATTGAGACTGGACACGTGAGCATCTTCCTGGGACAGGAGATGTTGGGATTAAAGGGACTGGGATTGAAGGGACTGGAATTGGAGAGGGGGTGGAGTCTCGGGATGTCGAACCCCGAGCATGGCCCTTCCCTGCCCGTGTCGTCACAGGCAAGCAGACCCACCTCCGACCTTGCTCTACCCACATCTTTTGCACACGTGCAATCTCAGGAACACCCTCCTGCCTCCCCTAGACTGACATCACCGTCTCCGTCCCATTCCGCCTCCAGTGTCTCCTCCCTAGTTTGATCCGTTCCTGAATCCCTCTCCTCTTCCTCTGACACTGCATCCGCACCTCCCACCGGCACACACAATTCCCGTTCGGCTTGTGCCCGCACCGCAATTCTGGCAGACCTTCGTGTCCTGATTTCTGGGTATGGCGTCATCACCGCGCGCCTCCCGCATCTCCCTACGGGTGCCGGCTGGGAATCTGCAGCTGCCCCGCTGGGCTTGGCCCCCGCTTCTGACGCTGTGGGCACCGTCTGAAAGCCCTCCCCGGGTATCTTGCAAGTTCTGCATCTTGGCCACGCTTTTGGCACCGCGCCGCTTGAAACCGCCGCTGGCATCGTGCTCGCGCAAACCGCGTCATATCCCATGTCTCCCACTGCCTCCGCGCCCCCCTCGCTGGCTGACCCTGCCGCCTCTTGAGGCTGCCGTCGTCGGCTGCCTGCCGCTGCGTGACGGTGCCTGCCGCGAGAGAGTTTTTCCCCCTCCCCCTCTGGTCCCACTTCGACCCCCCTTCCCGACTTTCCTGTTTTCCCTCTCCTATGTCCCTTTGGCTCCTGCGAATCGGGAGGACGCACTTCGACAATGGCGCAGTCCGACTCCTCAATTTCGCTTGGGGAAGTTTCAACCCTGAGCTCTCCCAGGAGTCAGATGCTGTCTGAGTCGGAACCCGAAGATCCTGAAATATCTGGGGTTTCTGGGCGTTTTGGAGGTCCCGTGGACTTTCGGGATGGTGAGGGAATTGGAGGTGATGAAATTTCCTCCTACTCCCCTTCTACAGGAGCTGTTTCCACCAGGACAATTGGAACTAGAGCCAACCTCTACTTCAAGCTTTGCTCCCCTCCCTCTGCCCCTGTGGGTGGTCTAACAAGCTGGTGTTTGGCAACCCTCCTAGATTTTGCTGAGGTTGCCTCCAACATCACCCATGCAGGTGATAAGAGTTTCATGGGCATTTCATCCTTTCTAGTAGCTGAATGATAAAGATGTCTATTAATTTCTTGCCAAAAACCAACTTCAAACAACAGAGGCGCCTCTGAGTACGGATAATTACAGCATATGCATAACAAGAGACCTTTAAGTTCTTTCTTTGAAATTGCGATCGGATGTGCCTCTGCCACACCCTGTAAGGCGGACAAAATCCTTAACTGCTCTTGGGAATATGTGCCCCCCATGTTCTTGATTTTGACCTTCCTACCAAATGTGAATCCTCAGGGCAGTCCGAAGGTTCCTGGTCACCGACCAGCAGTTCACAGGAGAGTGGATCCAGGCGCGCTTTCTGGTTCTGCTCTAGACTGGTCTGCTATGAGTCCTTTTGGCAGAAGCTCTCTGGATGGCCTTGGAAGTGCGATGGTCTTGAGAATGGCTGTTGTTTCTTCGGGCTGTTCTTTGGAGCTGTTCTGGCTGCTTCCCAAGAGGCTTATCAGTGCCCTGCTGGGAGTGAGCCCAGCCTGGGAGCTGCCCGCTTGGTGTCCACCCAGGGACGCCAAATCTCGGGTCTGCTGTCTGTTCTCTGCCCCGAGATGCGTAGGATGGTTCTGCTGCAGCCCGCGCTTTTGAAGAATGAATCTGGACTCTTCACTTTTTGGTCTTGAGGTTGTTTATTAATTCTTACCTATAAAATTTTCTTTCTGCCCAGCCGAGGTCTGCTCAGCAAGGCAGCCACAAGCACTCTGACCGCCCCCGAGGCAGTGTCATCCTTTTATACTACAAACTACATATATCATATTTGCTTTTAATTCCCAATACCTATCACCTATGTTAGACAGTGCACTTCTATTCTAAACTAACCCCAAGTGCCAACATCACGGCAGAAAATGGAGAACGAGAAGAAGAAAGAAGAAGGACTAGACATGCCCTGATTCCTCCATCTTGTCCCCATAACCGCTATACCAAAAATCCTAAAATCTACATTTTCAGCCTGTGAATACTTCATTATTACACCATTCAAACCTGTGTGGCTTTCACGTCCCCATGCCAAGCTGTCAATTCGTTGGAAGGACCAAAATCAAGCCACGAGGCTTTCCAGGCAGCATACCAGGGTCTCCGAACCCCCTGACGGGGTTCTCGGCAACTCTGGACATCCGAAGGGATGTGCTGAGTTCCCACAATTTGGGTGCTTTTTAGGCTCAGTCCAAGGGGGTTTAGGCTCTATGTCAGGGGATTTTGGCTCCATCCCAGGGGTTTAGGCTTAGTCCCAGGGAGTTTAGGCTCCATCCCAGAGGATTTAGGCTCAGTCTCAGGGGATATAGGCTCCATCCCAGAGGATTTAGGCTCAGTCCCAGGGGATTTAGGCTCCATCCCAGGGGTTTAGGCTCAATCCCAGGGGATTTAGGCTCCATCCCCGAGTGTCGCTCATCCCGGCTAGAGGGTGACAGTGGGGGGATGACAGTCCCCCTCTTTTGGGCTCCACAGAATCCCAGCTACCAGTGGAGGCACAGGGCAGAACAAAAGGTCAACAGCACGGGCCTGGGGTGGTACTGGGGTTACTTTACTTGATGGTAAATTCCCTGAGTCCGGGGTCCCAGGCGACGAACTGGGGCAAACAACAGCTTATAAAGGGGGGCAGGTCTCAAGGGAGGATACAATGTTCAACTAATCAGGAGAACTGGGGGTGGAACACAAGGCAGGGAATGCAAGGGAGGAAAACTGCTTGGGACAGGAGGGGTTAACAACTGTATGTGAGAGGAAGGAGTTTAAAACTGGGCAGGGAAGTAGCTAAGTAACAAACAGGTAAACCAACACCTGTCGCAGTTAAAAAACAAAGGCTGGTCTGTGTCACTCTAAAATCAGGGGGAGAAAAAAACGCAAAAGAACTACCAAACCACAAATCAAACAATAAACATGCCAAATAAAAACACACTACAACACCCGAGGATTTAGGCTCAGTCCCAGGGGATTTAGGCTCCATCACAGGGGGTTTAGGATCAGTCCCAGGGGAGTTATACTCAGTCCCAGAGGATTTAGGCTCTGTTCCAGGGGATATAGGCTCCGTCCCAGCGGATTTGGGCTCAGTTCCAGGGGATATAGGCTCTGTCCCAGGGGGTTTATGCTCAGTCCCAGGGGATTTAGGCTCTGTCCCAGGGGGTTTAGGATCAGTCCCAGGGGATTTTGTCTCCATCACAGGGGGTTTAGGCTCCATCGCAGGGGATTTAGGCTCAGTCCCAGGGGATGTAGGCTTCATCCCAGGGGATTTAGGCTCAGTCCCAGGGGATATAGGCTTCATCCCAGGGGATTTTGGCTCAGTCCCAGGAGATTTAGGCTCCATCCCCGGGGGTTTAGGCTCCATCCGAGGGTGTTTAGGCTTCATCCCAGGGGATTTAGACTCCATCCCAGGGAATTTAGGCTCAGTCCCAGGGGATTTAGGCTCAAAGGTTCAGAAGGACCTTGCCTGACATCCATGTAAATGGTGTCTTGTACTCGTGCTGGTGCGATTTGTAGAATTGCCCTCCGTGCTGCTTCTTTGATGTCGTTCAGCACCTCTCGTGGAAGCCTCACCACTTGCTGCACCAGGCTGTCCTCTGGAGGATCCCTGCCAACTGTGCCAAGGTGAGGTTCCCATTTGGTCCACCCTGGTATCTGGCTCTCAGCTCACTGAGAGGTCTTCTCCATCTCATGTCCCACACGAGAACCGGGGTGTCTGTAAGAATCATTGACACAAGACATCTAAGATCATAAGGTGTTAAATCATATATGTTGAAAGTGCCCCTCAAAAGCTGCCTAAAGTATGAAGAACCCAGTCCATTGTCTCTGATGGCCTTGGCTAGATCTTTGACCACTTCGTGATCTAACCTCTCCCATCTTGGGTTCTGGCCCTGTGCATCATAATTCATGGGCATCGCGATGTCTCCTGAGCTATGTAATAGGTCTTTTTCTTTTGCTAATTCTTTTTTGATGTTTTGGGCATCGCGATGTCTCCTGAGCCATGTAATAGGTGTTTTTCTTTTGCTAATTCTTTTTTGATGTTTGCCCAATCTGTGGCTGGAATTGTTTGTGCTTTGGGTACCTGTGTTTCCATTGGTACTTGCATGTAAAGTGGAGTCGTCTGTGGGGGCTACTGCCATGCTGCAGCCTCTCCCATCCTGGAACTCATCAGTGTCATTGGAATCCGCATCCTCTGTTGGGCTGTAGCCTTGGCCCTTGACCCTAGATTAGGAACAGGGATTTGAAACTCCTATGCTGTGGTTTCCAAAGCTGTATCCAAATGCTGTAAAAGAACTTTGGATGCAGTCCTTGGTGTTGTAACCGTCGGCCCTTGGCCAGATGAGCCAGCAGTGACCGATGTTGAGAGCCTCCAGGCTGGAACATCCTCTGAGGCAGTAATACGTACTGTATCATCATGTTGCTGTGCTTCAGTAGGAGTGTCATGAACCCCATGACATTCTGGAGCTGATGGAGACTCCGCTCACTGTGTCAGAGCTGTCTTCTTTGACCTAGCCTTCTTTTTATATGAAACTGGAAAAAAATGTTGCAGTGTTACAGTCCCGCCACTAGGCGGCGCTGTGGTTCGACTGCCTGTGTCTGGCAAAACTTCCTGCAATGTGATGGTTCCACCACAAGGGGGTGCTGTCCCCTGCCCAGGTGGATCTGGCATGGCGACCAGCTGTAACACATGCACATTCTGGCTATAGTCTCTTATCTGTGTCTCCAATGGGTTGTTGACTGCCTCATATAACATCTGCTTTATTTGCAACAACTCTCCCATCTGAGATTTTGATTAAGGTTGAAACTGTGTGGTTAGCTGAGTTTGGTTTTGGGCTAGCTGCCAGCGTTGACTGCATGCCCGTTGCCATGGGACCGGAGAAGGGGTGGTATCTTGGGAAACCTCTGCACCCTGACCACACCCTATCTCTGCCTGCATCATCACAGGAGTGCGGATGCCCCGCTCCGACTGTGCCTCCCCTGCGCTCGCATAGGCACAGGCGCGATCTCGGGAATGTCCTCCTCTCCCAGACTGACATCCTCACTGCTCAGCTCCCATTCTAGCTATGGTGTTTCCACCCTGCTTTGATCCCCATCGGGACCTTCATCTCCTGACCCCGTGCTGACACCCACAACCGGTGCATGCGGTCTCTGCTCAGCTGATGCCTGTGATGCGTCTGCAAAATGGGAAAAATCCCTCCCCGCTCTGACTTCCTGGTTTGGTATCATCATTACATACTCGCCGTGTCTCACCGCGGTAGCTGCAGCAGGCTCTGCAGATGTTGCAGCCGTGTATCCAGCTTCTGCGACTTCATATCCTGTCCTGGCTGGCTTAGCCCTGCTCAACGCAGCTGCTGTGATCTGTGAGCATTCCCCGGGTGGCTGCTGATCGCCTGCCATCGGAGTCACGTGGGTTTTCCCCTTCGCACACATCTTTGGCACTGTCCTGCTTGAAACCGCTGCTGCTGCTGTGCATGTGCTCTCCGCTGCCGTTTCTGTGCCTCCCGCCACCCCCCTGGCCCCCCGGCTGTCCCCACTGCCACCTCATGCTGCCGCTGGCTGTCTGGTGCCGCCGCCATGCGGCTCTGCCAGTCACCAAAGGGCAGCTCCCCCTCCCCTTCGGGCCCCGCGATCTCGTCCACGGCCCCCCCACTGGTTTCGCTGCCATTTCCGCAGTGAGGCTGTGCTTTGGATTTTTCGATTCGGGATACAGAGCCTCGAAATAGGTGGAAACCCAGTTCTCCTCCTCACTGTGGAAAATGGCTAATTTCAGCTTCCCTGAGATTGGTAGGGGTGTGTCTGTGTCCGTGTCCCAGGACTCTGAGTCTTCTGGGGTTCCTGGGTGTTCTGGGGACCCATGAGACCCTGGAGGTGACAGCATTCCCTCCTGTTCCCCTTTGGTGGGAGCAATCTCTGTCTCCCCATGGCTGGTAGGGACAAGTACAGCCTGCTACTGGCAGGGTGATTCCCGTCCCCCAACACCTGTGGGGTTTTGTGCCGCCTGTTGCTGGCTGGCAGCCTTCCTGCTCTTTCTCAAAGTTGCTTCCAACGTTACCCTTGCGGATGGCAACAACTTTACAGCTGCTTTATTTTTTCTCATGGCCAAGTGATAAAGGTGTCTATTGATCTCTTGCCAAAAGCCTAGCTCAAACAACAGACGTGTTTCTGAGTGCAGAAAATTACATTGCACCCACAGCAAAAGGTCTTTGAGCTCTTTTTCAGAAATTTCCACAGGGTGTGTGGCTGCCATGCCTTGTAGGACTGACAAGATGCTGAGTTGTTCCTGGGAGCATGTACCTCCCATGGTCTTAACTTTGGCCTTTCTTAGCAAAACCTGAGTCATCTGCAAGGTCAGCCCTGAGGTTGCCCTGGTCACTGTCTGGGAGGTTGCCCTGGTCACTGTCCAGCAGCTTGCAGGTGAGGATTTCCAGGCGCGCTTCTGGTCCTCCTCCTTCCAGGTCGAGCTTGAAACGAGTCTTCTTGGCAGAGGTTGAGATGTTCTCTCTGAATTTTTTCCTTGAGAGTGCCTCTTCTCAGCCTGGGTTTCAGCGGCTGATGGCTGTGGCGTGGCTGCTTGCCAATAACCCACCTGGGTGCTCTCTTGGAGCCCACCCAGGAATGCCAATGTCTCGGGGTCTCTATCTGGTCAGAATGACCCCGAGAAACATTAGAAAGTCTCTTTTCCCAGCCCAGCACTCAAAGGAGTCAGAACTCTTCAGTTCTCGGTCTCAAGGTTGTTTATTGTATCTTATCTATAAAATTCTTTCTCCTGTCCAGCCGAGGTCCACTCAGCAAGACAGTCTGAGGCACTCTGTCTGCCCCCAGGGTGGTGTTATCTTTTTATACTAAAAACGATGTATACAATATTTACAATTACTTTCCCATACCTATGTTAGACACTGAGCTTCTACTCTAAAACCAATCCAAAAGTGCCAACATCACAGCGGAAGATGGAGGCCAAACAGAAGAAGGAGAAAGTCTGGACATGCCCAGATTCCTCCATCTTGCCCCCTGAACCCCCATTCTAAAAACCCTGAAACTCTATTTTTCACCCCATGATAAATTCACTATCATTCTACTTAAATTGTTGTCACTTGCAGATCTTCATATAAGGTTGTTGACTTGTTCCACAGATCATAATCAAAACCACAAGTGTCTTGGGCTCTGAGCCAGGGTCTCTGAGCCCCCTGGCAGGGGTCTGGGCCATCCAGGACAGCCAGAGGGATGTCCTGAGTTCCGACAGACTTCGTCAGTCGAACCAGTCCTCTTGCCACAGGAGGGTGCTGACTCTCCCTTCAGTAAGCCCTGATGAAACTCAGGTCCCACTACAGGGCAGTGGCTAACCCGAGGCGTCTTCTGTCTGGTGATGGTGGACCAGCCGGATCATCACTGGAGTCGCTCTCAGAGACTTCTCCAAGAAGGTCCCTGTTTGGGCAGCCACTTGTTGTGGCATATCCATAACCAGCCTCTGTGAGCAACCTGCACTCCCAGAGCCCAGAGCAGGCTTGCTTAAACTGCTGACGAATGAGGCGAGAGATGGGTCTTTGTGTAAAACTCCAAATACAATTTATTGAAATCGAGAGGGGCCAGGGAAAGAGACAAAATGAGGCTGAGGACACAGGGTTTTATATGGGGGGAAAAAGGGGCAGAGTGATACAGTAAGCCAGGACCAATAGGGGCAAGAGAGGGGAGAACATTCTAGGGAGAGTACATATAAGGTCAAAAAGGCAGTTGAACTGGATTATACCAACAAAACCTGCTGCATCAACATGAGCCTGCAAATGCCCATGGGTGAGACCATTGCATTCAGAGGGGTGTCTCTCTTTGCCCTGAGGTTAAAGTTCCAGTGGTAAGCCCCTGGGCCTCTACAACCCATGAGGCATGAATGTTCGCCTCTTCGTTGACATATAGAATCTGTTGATCCATAACTGGCATGATCTGCTCTGTCACATGAGCTGGCAAGGCAATGGCTTTGGCTATTGGAGTCTTTCTGGAATTATCAATGGAGGACGCATAGGTTGAGGCAAAACGGTTAGTTCTTCATTTTGATCTGCCGAGACAATTGATAGATAAACAATGAGCCCTAAAATGCTGCATCTGTCCTTGCCTACAATTAAGAAGTCTTGCATCTTCCATGATGATCCAGTGAACCCTGTGGGAATCACTGCATGACTTTCATTCATAAAGCATACTAATTTGGATGTTGCCAATTCACATTGTGCGCCTAGGGGTAATAATTCTAGGTCACTGGGTAACTGCCAGATGGTCCTGCTGATGGAGTGTGATTGACGTTCCCTGATGGTTGTGTTCCCTGTGGGGTTCCTGGCTAAGTCATCACCATCACTTGTGTCATGGAGCATTGGTGTTCTGCACTCTTCTTCAAGTTTCCTGGAAGGGGTAGAGGGCCTCTGTCTAGAGCTGTTTTGGAGCGACATTGATTCACATGGTGTTTTCCTCTTCTGCATCTTGGACAAAGGCCTAGCCTTTTTGTGTCTTTTGTTGGTTCCGGACAGTTCTTTTTCACGTGTCCATATCTTCCACATCTGATGCACGGTCCTCCGGCAAATGCTGTTGGCATCACTTCAGTGGAACCACCCCATTTAAGAGCTGGATGAAGCGCTTTGAGTTTTTGGAAATTCTTCATATTGCTCTTGAAGCATTTTTCCAACCTGTTCTGTCCAAATGCCTGCTTGAATTACTGTGATGTGCTGAGGTGTGCCTACCTTTCTGCATGCCTTAATCATTTCAGTCATTTTGGTTGACCAGGCATGGCACTAACTATACATTTTCACTCTGCATTGGCGTTTGCAAAAGCAAGACTTCAAAGCAGATGTGGCTTCGCTGCTTCATCACTTAACTGTTGGTCCACCACTTGCATGAGATGATCGATGAATGAAGTGAGAGGCTCAGAGAGACCTTGCTTTACTTCTGTGTAAATGCCTTCTGGAGTTCCAATTGGTTGAAGTTGGAAAATTGCCCTTTGGGCTGTCTCTCTGATGTCTGCAATCACATCTGGAGGTAATTCTGCTGACTGATCTTCAGGTTTGTCATGGGGTTCATCTCCTGCTAATTGATCCAATGTGAGACCTGTGTGTGGCTCTCCTCCATGTGTGTTTCTCAGCTGAGTGAGAGCCCTTCGCCATCTTCATCCCACAGCAGGAGTTGTGAATCTGTAAATATTGTCGAGGCAATGTACCTACAGCCAAAAGGCACTAAGTCATTGTTGAAAATGCCTCTCAAAAGCTGCTTGAAATACGATGAGCCAAGTCCTTCCTTTCTTGCGGCTTCTAATAAGTCTTTCAAGACCTGGTGATCCAAAGGTTCCCATCTAGGGTTTTCATTTCTTCTTCTATACCTCACTGGCTTTGCAATGCTATCTGTATCTAGTATTTCATAATCTCTGTCTTGCAGCGCTTTCCTTCTGATGTTTGCCCAATTCATTGATGATGCATCTCTTGGAATATTTCTGGGAATGGAAACCAAATCCATGCCCATATCCAGTGGATTTGTAATTTGCCTGGATGCACCTTCTTCTAGCCTGAAGGTTGCATGCATCCCAGGCATCCCTCCCCCTTCTGTTGGAGGTGTGATGTGAGGGGTTTGTGGTTGCGGTTATTGGGGAAATGAAGAAGCAATGGTTGAATCCACTGTGTGTGTTGCTGTAGATGAGGTTGATGTAAAAAGGGAGCTGCCATCTGGCACTGATAAGGAGGGTTGAAGAGAGCGTACGTGAGGTGGTGATAGAAATTCGTGAGCACATTCCTGAAGCTGGAGAAAGAGCTGCATTACAAAGTCTTTAGAAAATGAGAAAAGCTGTGGGCAGGAGGAGGAACTGGATCGACACCCTGAAAGCCAAGCTTTTGGGGCAGGCATGTAAAAAGCTGAAATGCTGCCTTCTGTGGTCCAAAAGCCTGGTGGGTCTTGGGATGACATGGGAATGCCTTGTTCAGCTGTGATGGATACAATATTTTCACTGCTGATATCCTGGGCTTGTGGGAGTTGTTCTGGATCATCCCTGGCTCAAGCTCTAGTTTCCTGTGCAGTGTGTGTTGTGTCTTGTTCTGACACTTCCCATTTGCCTGGGAATATGATGATTGTATCTTGTTGTTCTTCTGAAAGGGAGGCTTTGAGGGCTTGGATTGACTGTGGTTGAGTAGGAGGGTCTTTAATTCCAATTACCTTGCAGCCTTTTTTAATTTGCTGTAATGTTGCTGTTGTTCCACAAGGTTGCTCCACGGATCAGCTGTGAGCCGCTTCTCGCAGCGGCACTAGCAGAGACTGCTGCGGTTTGTGATGTTTTGAAAGCCTCTGCTTGGTGGGCACGGGGTGGGACGTGCCTCCTCAGGAGATGATGGCTCCCCGAGCACCACAATGCTTGATTGCTCCGACCGCCAGCGAGGCACAACTGCTGCTCCCGTGGAGGAAGGAGGAGCAGTTGGCTTGGGGGTGCGCAGGAAGCATGCCCCGTCCCTGGCACAGACTGAGCCTGCACTGACCGACGGGAGGGGTGGTGATGTCAGACCCACTCGCTGTGGGCCCCGCCCTTCATGCCTCAGTCCTCAAAAATTAATCAACTCTTTCAGAAAAACAAACCAGTTTTACACTTCATACTCAACCTGTGCTACACGTCTAACTTCTGACACTAGACGGCAGTGTTGCCTCAAAAAATTCACCACAGCTCCCAAAATGATTACATCACAATCTTATTATTCCCTTGGAAAACACTTCATGCAGATCTAACAATATGCAAACACACTACACTAAAGCACTTAACCTCTATATTTCAAATTCCACAAACATAAGCACCTGAATAGCAAAGCACTGCCCTTGTAATTTCTCAGAGTCTGAACCCTTTAAACGTGAACACCAGGTGTTACAGTAAATTCCATCCCCCTTAATCAAAAAACACAGAGACACACAGTCGCAGTGGAGAGGGGATTTATAAAGGATCATGCACCCCACCCACTTTGTTTTTCTCTGACAATTTCAGTCGCCCCAAAATGGAGCGGCAAGTCCAAACTCCCACTTGCGTCGTGCCAACAGCACATCTTAACAAACAATTTCACAATCGTTCTCACAGTCAGGACACGTTCACAATAGCACAACTTTAGACCAGAATTTGCCCTTATGACTGCTAGCCCCAACTGGTAGCAAACTGAGCCCTCTACAGCAAAAGAAATTACAAAATCCCTTACTGTCTGCAGCAAAAGCCCGAGCTCAGTCCAACAGTTCAACAACTCTTTCTGCTGGCAACCAGATTAACCAGATTTCAACTGCAACTTCAGCCTGCAAGCACACTACAGAGGCACAAGTTGCGCATGGGATGTCTCCCGCGACTTACCAAACAGCCTTCCCCGACCAGACCTTTCAGGTCACTGTTTAAAACTGTTTCAATTTTTAAATATACAGTTTTGTCTGGAGTTTTATTAGTCAGGAGTCCTTGTCTGCTGCTAGATAAACAGTCCAGGCACCGGAGCCCACTCTTCCAGGAATATCCTGGGGGCGCCCTGAGGGGATCCACTACCCGAGCTGGTCTCACAGGCCAGCAGAGTCTCCTCCTGGCTGGCTCGCCAATTGAATCATTAAAACCAAAGATCACGGACAAAGAACAACTAGCTAAAGTTAGAAAGTTGTATGTTTATTATGTGAGTTGGTGGCGGGGGGGGGACGGGTAGTCCTCAAAATGCATGACCACACACAAGGCTCTTTGCCTTCCATATATTTCCCAAAATAATACATATGCATAACCCCAGCACTTCCCATCCTCGATTTCTATTAAAATGGGGTTATTACTCCTTCACGCACAATTTTTCTCTTGAATTGGGTTGGTGATCCTAAACTGGGTCAGTGATCCCAGAGATTAAGTCTTCATCAGGTCTCTGTGACCCTCTGGCATGATCCAAGGCCCCCTGCTTTGTGATGGAATAACATGGAATCCAGGTGCTGAGCATTGTTCTACTGGTTTCAATATGTTCCTATAATGGTTCACTTGCTTCACTTCTTTCTACAAATGAGCTCATAATATAACAATTAGCTTTAGCTTAAGCATCTAATAACTGTTACCCTGTTGTTGGTGTATCTGACTTCAATGTGAATTGGTTCTAACCCTCAGATAAAATCTTAACCCTTTAAAATCATGATTCACATATGGCTGCTTTCCAATTCTGGTTCATCGCTATGATGCAACATGAACCATCAGTGAGAAGAACATAGCGTGTTTCTTCTGCTGGCAGTTGGTTGTAGGGTGGAGCTTCTTCAGCCTGTGTCACTTGTTCTTGTTCTTCTTTGTCAGCGAGACCAAAGTTTTCACCTTCTGGCCAGTTTGTAATTATTTCCAAAATTCCAGGGCAATTCGGCTTTCCAATACCACTGATTCTGCCAAGCCCGTTCCCTTGGCTGTGGTTTCGCTGGATAGTAGGTAGGGACAGTGGAAATCTTGTTCATCCATTCATGCGCGTCATTAATTAGATGACGAGACATTTGGCTATTTAATAAACACATACAAATTGTACATGTTCCTTTTCCAGGTTAAGTAAGGTGGCCCATCCACCTGAAGATCCAGATTAGAATTTGTAGCCCACAAAAATGGGCTAAAAGACACAGTTATGACAGATGAACCCCTCCCACCCAAGACCGATTCCACTGTCCAGCTCAACCCGCCAGGGGAAGGGATCCAGTTTATTATTAGATATTAACTAAATACAATAGATCGAGCTTTGCTAGAAAATATATGCACAATAACTACAGAGGCAAAAAGTACTTTTGATGTCAGGGCCCGAGCGGTCTTCTCTGGCCTTGTTTTAGAGAGACCGAGGGCCGAAAGCAGCTCAGAGTTCTTGCCATACCACTTTCCACAGGCCCCCATGGGGAAGCCTACATAATCAATTTCCACAGCATTCATTAATTGTTGAATATGTGAGTGAAGGCGTTGATATTTTTTAGCCTTCTCTGAGGCAGCCTCCTTCAATGAGGAATCAGAGTGCTTGTACCTCACTGTGACATCTATCACAACCCCTTTAGAGTCCTTTACAAAGATTAAATCCTGTTTAAACAGTTCATTTACCTCATCCCTTAAGTGCGGCTCCTGGAAAACTGTCCAACTTTCCTCCTTAGCCTCATGGCTAAGAATCTCACAGATGACATTATGTCTCTTAATACTGGCATCCTGTGTTATTGGACGGTTTCCAACAATGTGGGCTACTGTTTCAAACCTAGCCCTGCTATGCCTACATGATTGAACAACATCTTCATGCCTACCCGTAGCCAGGTACTCTCTTGTTGGGTAGACATTGGCTCTAAGTTGGAGGACCGTTATAAGCTTATGATGAGGTATGTCATTATGCTGCCTTGTCCAGGCATTACTGATGTCATCATTCTCAAAATTCTCAATACCATGGCCTTGAGCAACCAGATGTATCAATCTTTGAAATTCAACTTTCCGCCAGTTACATGGTCTCGGGTAGCAGATTTTAGGCACAGATGCCTCCCATTCTAACTGGGCTTCATCACCACTTCCACCTTCAATCCTCGGCATAGGTTCCCAGATTGATGGGGTGGACTCTTGCCTTCCTCCTGTCCTCAGCCATAGCCTCTCCAATAACCGTTCCAGCTGTTCCTCTCTTAGAAAACCAACAAGAGCCTCATCCGAAGACTATAAAGTCTTTGCGCTTTTATACTTGGAATTAGCGACGCCAATTTGATGATACCCAAACCACCATCTTTAAAACTCGAATACAAGATAGCATCACACGTACTCAGAGGGAGGTGAAGTCACTCCTTGACTGCTTACAAATTAAAAGGTCAAGGGATTCAAGAAGGCCCACATTAACCTCTGTATGGTCAGCCAGATATATCAGTCTCGGGATGGTATAAGTTCTGAGTATATCAACCTTCTGAAGAGGTTTGAGTGGCGAACATCCAATCTGATGGAGTCAATCCATAAGTTTCTCTGATAATCCAGAATCTGCAAAGCCAGTCCAAGGGTCAATCCATGTGCCAAGATATCTCTCTGAGCTCCCTGGGTCAATCATGTTAAGGGGGGATCCATTAATCAGCCATGCAGGACAATCATTGATGGTATATGAGTCCCTTGTAGGCTTGATGTAAAAGCCATGACATTTTTCCCCCTAAGTACGGAGGCCAGTAAGTTTGCAAAAGGCCTCCAAAATTCTGATGTTACAACACATGCTGTCCAGGAATCACTCAGCAGCACCAGGTTGTCAGCAAATGCCATAGCTGTTATTTTCCAACCACCATGATGGAAACCTTCACCTTCACTCTTGAGTTTACATAGAAGGGGGTCCATCGCCGAATTAAACAGCAAAGGTGACATAGGGTCTGTCGCTATAGGACACGAAAGAACACAAGCACACCACCGTTCTCAAGGTGAAGGAAAAAAGGGAAGTTTATTTTCTGACTCCAATATTTATAGTTTTACAAAAGTGACAGCGGATTGGAAGGTGACAGTGACACCTCTCCAATGACACTG
>JAWWMS010000367.1:0-15427 GCA_035048045.1 Chlorospingus semifuscus
CAGCCCCAGGTGTGTCAGTGGGACAATCCCAGGTGTGTCACTGGGACAGCCCCAGGTGTGTCACTGGGACAGCCCGAGGTGTGTCAGTGGGACAACCCCAGGTGTGTCAGTGTGACAGCCCCAGGTGTGTCAGCAGGGACAGTGCCAGGTGTGTCAGTGTGGCAATCCCAGGTGTGTCAGTGGGACAGCCCCAGGTGTGTCACTGGGACAGCCCAAGGTGTGTCAGTGGGACAATCCCAGGTGTGTCACTGGAACAGCCCCAGGTGTGTCAGTGGGACAGCCCCAGGTGTGTCACTGGGACAGCCCCAGGTGTGTCAGTGGGACAGGCTGTGGCACAGGACATGTGCGGTGTTGCCCGGTGCCCTCAGCCAGTGCAGTGCTCTCCATCTGTCTGTGCCCACCGAGTTCCTCCCTGAGCACATCAAGGCTCCTGCATCCCTTTACATCCTGTTTATCCAGGCACCTGTTACACTCCCTGCCTCACTGTTCCTTCAGAGTTTTGATTGTTCCATAAAAAAGGAAATATTACAGAACGTGAAATCTGGATGCCAGGCACATTTCTGATCGCATGCTACATCTGGAGCCTTTTGAATTGAGAGGTTTCTTACCACAAACGTAGGGTTTATACTTGCCTTTAACCTTGATTTGGTTTCTGAGCTCCTCCCAAAACACAAGTCCATTCACATCTCTAGTTTAAAAAATTTTTTAAAACTTTCTTTGGGGTTTTACCTGAAGTGATTTTTGTTTATGAGACTGAGATCTGACTGGGAGGGGTGAGGGGGAGTAAACTACCAGGTACTAGAAACATTCATGTTCTGTGAAGATTATTACACCCTTGCTAATTAAACAAATAAAATCCTATAGATTTTTCTCCCACTCTGTCATTTTAGTCTGTGGCTGTTCTTCTTGATACTTACTCTGTAAATATCCAAAATGTTTATTGATCACCACTGGCAAACTGTTCTAATTAAGAGTGAAATTCATTAAATAAGTACATGGGAAACAACTCCATCTGGCTGTAGAAAATGAAATGAATATTTGGTAGTTTGTGATTGCAGTGTAAAATCCACATGAATAGAAAGTGGGTTTCGAAACCTTAAAAGCTCATTATCAAAAAGTAACACTTTTATAAAAGTTAATAAAATTTATATTGAGCAAAGTGAATCTTAAAAGTACTGAGTTTGTAAGGTAGGTTCATTTAGAATTGCGTAGTTCTATAATCAGCAAAGAGCAAGTATACTAGATAGTAAGTCTGGCCTGGAAAAGTGAAGGGACAGGAAGATGTATTAGGAATGAAAAACCTTACAAATACTCCGATCCTTAAAGAATCACATAATGTACAGTGCAGAAATTATACACACAGCAAGGGAGGCTGATAAAGCACGGGGAAGGGACAAATTCTACAAAGAGGAGTATTCAGGGAAGGGATGTTGACAGAGACGAACAAAAATCAGAACAAATACAGTGTTAGACGAGAAAATTTTCCTTCAAAGTCCTAAAAGTACTTATTTGAACTCCTGTCTCAGAAGGTGTTTTCTGTTTTAAAGTCTAGACATAACCCAAAACCACAGACTTTAAAGGCAATGGCGTATCAATACTTAGTAGAATCTGTCCTAGGTACACTAATAGGCACAAAAAAAATTTAGATCCAGTGTAGTGAGGAACTTTTTTCTGGTGTAAGTTTTTGTGATACTTCTTATTTTTCTGTAAGTTGAATTTGGTTAGAAAATGGTGTGCCACAATAAGTGAATAAAGCAATGTCAGTGATTAGTCACTTCCGAATTTCAGCTCCAAGATACCTCATTCTTGCTACAGCATAATCTAAATTTAGCAGTGTCATTTTTAGCAGAAGGGAGAGAATTCCTTTGATCTGATAAAATGTTCTTCATCTAACAAGGTCTCTACTCAAATGCAGCATGTTAAAAAATCCTACATAAAGAATGCTAACAAAAGATTAAACCAGACAATTGTGTGATGTTTATAAGAGAAAAGAACTTGCCAGAGAAATCTTTCTGCAGTTCTCTAATGTTTTTCTGTACTGTAAGGTACTTCTGCTATTAGAAAGAGCAAGATGGTAAGAAAATTTAGCTGAAATGGAAAATGCTTCTCCTTAAGAACAGCAACTAAGAGGTAATTGTAGTTAAAGTGTTCTTGAGGAGTGAGGCAGTGCCACATTAGCTTGAGTATATCTGGTTTTGTTAGAGCAGATTTTATATTTGAAAGCTGTGTTACCATTAGTCATTGAGTTAAAGATCTGAGTGTAGCATGGCTGAGTCTGATACAGTGCCCTTTGGTTTGCCCTTTGATTAGTTCAGTGTCCTGGAGGATATTCCTCATTCTGAAACAGTGTTTCCACAGACTCAGTGTTGATCATTGTTGGGACAGCTCCGTTAATTGACACCAGTGTTACTTTCTTCTGTTCTTGAGCTGCTTACAACTTTTTCACATTTAGTATTTTTTTCTTCTTGAAGTTGTTAATTCCAATATTATTTTTTTTCCCTCAGTGTTGACCCATTCCTTTGTTTCAACTGAAAGTGTTCTTTCCTGTGCTACTCATAATCATAACTCATTTTCTCAGAATCCATAAGTGGCTCCAAGGGACAGGCATTTCTAATTAAGGACGTTTCAGAAGTTCAGTTTAATAATTCACAAATGAGCAGGTGAATGCAAACTCCCAGGATGCTGCTCCAGCATTTCATGCTCTGGTGTAATGCAGATCTCAAACACATGAACCCAGTCCTTCCAGCTAGATGACTTCATAAGGCTGTTCTATTGCTTTAGCCATTTCTGTTTCTGTGAAGTGGCAAAAGCAATATAAGCAATATTGTTTGTTTCAATTTATTTCCTTCTTTTTTAACCTTATTAATTATTACTTTATGTCTTAATTTAGATGTCACTGTTTCCGAGAGGTCTACTTGCACAGTATCACTAGTAAATGCCATAAACATGAAATACAAATGCTGCTGGGTACAAGGCCTTATTGGAAAAGCCAGAACTCACAGATTTCAAACAATATCTGCTAGCTGAGATTGACAGCGTGGATGTGTACAGAGATGGTGCAGTTTGTTCAGAGAAGCACTGGAGATGTGGTAACTCTGTCATAGCAGTTGCTGATAGAACTAAAGACAAAGGCCTGATTTTTGGTAACTCTGTTAGGGGTTTGTAATGAAGGTCATGCTGAATGACCCTTCCCACTCTCTCTCCCTTTCTTTTTGGTAGGAGAGAAAACACAGAGGGACTAACAAAAACCATCAGGTGTGCTGTTACATAATGCATGTGCTTAAACAGCATTCGGAAGTTTATCTTCTGTGATGCTCACTAGATAAAAAAGTACTTACTTTAAAAATTCCTAATTCCTTTTTTTATCTGCCTTGGTCAAAATACAACATGAACAACCTGTGGGTAGGTTCCCATTAGCAGAAACTGAGCTTGTGACAGGAATACATCAAGGCACAAAACTCTCTCTTTAAGTGAATTGTCACAGTTTGCAAGGGTAGTTACTCACCTGAAGTTGTAACCAAGTGCATTAGAAATCCTAGCAAGGCACCTGGATATATATTGAGGCATCTGAATACCCTGAGCTGGTAGATCTAGCAGACACCTATTCTCTGTGGAGCATCTGGTGACAAAGTGTATGGTAATGCACTATAACAATGCCCTGATGAGACAGAGCCTGCTGGGGCTGGAGCATGGGTAAGAAGTCATAAAGAACTCAAACAAGTGAAGGATGTTGATGGAGTATCCTGTGTTCATGTTTTCAGCATTTGGACTTGGCTTCCTTGTGTGTTAAATTTGATTAAGGGATGTTCTTGCTGAGAATTCCATCTCATAGATCTTCTTTTCTTCCACATCTGTGCCATGGTCATTGTTCCCAAGAGGTTGGAGAAAAAGTCTCGAATCTTAGATTTGAGTGGTCTGGAGCTTGGATGTTTTGCCAAGTATGAGAAATTGTGGATTTAGAAAGTGGGTGAACTGGTCTCAATACACTTATCCCAAAAGAATCTCTTTCAACTGAAGTAAGAACCTCTCCTGTAAAAATCTAATTTCCTTGTTTTAAATATCACTTTAAAGGAAAACAATGCTATATGTTCCTGAAACAGCGTTTCATCTTTTGGAGGATTCAGAATTGTCCTTGTCTGGAGCGTGATGCTTCATGTAATAATGAAGTGTTTAGCTGTGAAATATGGTTCCAATTTTTTTGTCATTGCCTTTTGTACTTCTGTTCTGATGGTTTATAAGTCCATGTAAAGAAAGGGGGGAGAGAAGAGAGGACTGCACTGAGTTATGCTTTGGTAAGCTGTTTCTGTAATGACTTGATTCAGGTTCTCACCATGAAACAGCTCACTGTCATCAGTTTTAAAGTCCTTTAGTGGCTGTGCGACATCTAAATCAAAGGTGATGGTCATATTTTTACTTGGTAGTGGCACAAGTCATGGGTCACGTTGGTTGTAGATGAATGCACACGTGCATCATGGCTTGAACCCATCTAGAAATGGTGAACTGCTTATGGCAGGGAACAGCAGCTTTATTTCCCTCAGCCTGCTAGAAGCCAGTGAGGTATCAACCTTTAACTGTTAGAGTCTTAATTGTGGAATTTTGTTTACAAAACTACAGCAGCAGAGGGGCACTCCATTTGCACAGGCTCACCACTCCTTCTACATAATAGACAACAAAGGTATTTTCAATTGCTTTTGTGGCCCTGATTTAATTTTTTCAGGGTTTGCTGATGATGAGACTTTTCCTTTACTAACCCGTTCCTAGTCTCTCCTTCATAGCCCTGCACCACCTATTCTTATTTCATTATTTTTGCTGTCCTTACCTCCTTTCTTGAAGTGTAACTCCCTCAACTTAGTCAGCTACTCTAGCAGCTACTCTGCTCCTTATGCTTTTTATTTACCTCCACACCTTTTATATCCCCGTCTTCTCCTTTCATAATCTTACTCTTTTTTCTTAAATTACTGACCATAGTCTGTCTTCACTGAGTAGTACAGGCAACATACACAGTATCATACATTTTCACAGAGATTCATGTTTAAATGCTTTACTGAATTCTTCTGCTGATTACACTTCCAGCAAAAGACAGAAATTACAGCATGGATCGCTTTGAGCAAATCTCAACAGAATGCTTTTCAGAAAGCTGCTTGAAGTTCTGACAAAATACAAAAAACCTAACATTACCTACCCTCTCCTTCCAAATATAAAATGTATGGAAGAGCAAAGACTGTCCCCAAGTTAACCTGTGTAGAAACAATTTGGCTGTTTGCTTGTTTTCATTAAATCTCTTTACAAGAGTTAGTGGATTTGTAGGCAGTGTTTATGTAATGAGGAGACTTTAGATGGCAGTTCTGGTTAACATGGATGTACAGGATTATGTCAATACTGCACAAATGCTTAATTTTTAAGTTCTTGGGTTGATTTCAGTGGAGTTCATTACACGTGTGTTTGCATTCTTCTGTGGGAGCTACAAAATCAGAAGCGCAGCTGTTATGTCACTGAGGAAGGGCACGTCCCCTTCAGAAGCATAGAAAAGGTGTTCAAAGCAAGTTCTGATAGGCAGGGAGAACAAATTGTTACTTTCAAATACTGTTCAGAAATAACTTTCAAGAAGGGTAAAGCAGGAAGTTGATTTTGCAAATATTCTGGAAACGAACCGTTCCTTGCATACCATTTGCTGCACTGGCTTATCTTTTTGTTTTGTTTGCATACTGTTTTACAACAGACTTCAAATTTTACAGTTTTGTTCTTGTGAGTTATTTTGCAAATGCTTAATGAGGAATATTTTCATCTTGTGGGTTGTTTACTAATTGTGTTTTCCATATGTTTATATGATCAGCTTTTCTGTTGAGGGATTTCATCACTTTCATCACATGCTTAAGGACTGTTTTTTCCAGAAATGGTTATATGCAGCATAGTGCTGGAAAAGAATATGGAAGCACTAAAATCTTTACTTTCTCTCAGATGGAGTCTTTGAGACCTTGCATGCTAAAGATTCTGCAGAACTTTATGTCATACATATTTTGAAGAATATGATTTTCTGCAGCTCATCACTTTATAACCTACTGATACTAAAACCAGTGTTGTTAAAAGCCTTCATCTGTATTGGGGTTTATTCTTTGTCAGACACAAACATTTGTTTTTAAGTAATGAAAGCCAACAGCTGTGGCTACACACCAGGCACTGTGTTGGATGTTGTGAGTTTGGAGCAGATTTAAGAGTCTTCAGATTATACACAGATAATCTTTGCCCTTCTACCTCCCGAGTTCAGTTCCCTTCTCTTGCCTTTTTCATACTCAGCCTTGCATTTCCACTTCCCTACTGATTTATACTCCTGAGGCTCTCTCAGCTTTTTTTGCCACTCTTCTTCCAGAATTCAGAGAGCAAGCCTCAGCCTGCCAGAGTTAAGTGTGGGGCTTTATCAAGCTCTCAATGTTGAGCTGTTTTTTAATATGCTAAATCACCTCACAAACAAGCAAATCTCATCCCCAGTCACTTCCTGGCTTTTGGAAGAGAATTGGAGTTGGGTGGACAGTCAGATTTTGATTCAGCATTTCAAGCAGCCAACATGTTGATTAATACAATTTTTCCTTCTGTTTTGGTTTTGAATATGTCTACAGTATCTTGTGGGAGGCAGGGAAAAGATAGAATTATGCCTGTCTTTGAAATGAAATGGGAGTTTGAGACTGTCAAGGGTTTTGGAAGGATTACAATTTCTGCACTGATGAAATTCACAATTTCTTTACGAAACCATCCTAGAGGATGTGCCTAAGCAGTGTGAAGCAGTTCAAAGTGTAATGCTTGTTGGTTTCAAAGCTCAACATGACATACGTTGTCCAACTCCCACTCTGTGTTTATTTCTTCATAATTGGGGAAAAAGAGGAAGAGAAATAGCAGAACAGGATATGAGTCTACCAGTCTGTGAAAAACATCTGAGCTGTTTTTGCCCAAATACACAAAGTATCCATTCTCTTTCACAGAGATATAAGTCATCCTTTGTGGTAAAGCAGGGGGGTCTGTCTTAAAAGATCTCTTTAAATTTGTGTGTGTGCATCCCTTCAGGTTGTTGTGTCCTTCTAAATCAATGTGGCCTGGTTCTCTCTGCCCAAAATGCCATGTCAGGGTCTGGTTGAGTTTGATCCATGCAAGAACCAGCAGAACTCAGCTGAGCTTCCTTTAGGCCCAGCTCAAGGGCTTCCTTTAGGCCCAGCTCAAGGGCTTCCTTTACGCCCAGCTCAAGGGCTTCCTTTAGGCCCAGCTCAAGGGCTTCCTTTAGGCCCAGCTCAAGGGCTTCCTCAAGGCCCAGCTCAAGGGCTTACTTTAGGCCTAGCTCAAGGACTTCCTCAAGGCCCAGCTCAAGGGCTTCCTCTAGGCCCAGCTCAAGGGCTTCCTCAAGGCCCAGCTCAAGGGCTTCCTTTAGGCCCAGCTCAAGGGCTTCCTTTAGGCCCAGCTCAAGGGCTTCCTTTAGGTCCAGCTCAAGTCAGAGACTGACTGTGTATCTTTTAGAGGGGGAAACCTCTGACAGAAATGTCGTCTCCCCATCTTAGGTGGATGCAGAGACCTGTGGGGGAATGTAGTGCCCGTGTCTTTAGCTTGCATTCACAAGTACAAAGGTTAGCTGTTTGTCACCACTTCTTCATTTCCCTTACACGTTTATTTATTTAACAATATCTAAACTATGCTACTGATGATATCAGGGTTACAGGGACATTACTTTGGCATCAGAGTGCCAAAAGACACAGTCCTATTTTGTCATTTGGTCACCGGCCCAAGTACAGGAGTTTTCTATGGGTTCAGCAAGAGAGGTTGTTATCACATTTTCTGAAAATAGCCTGCTGAGTTCAGTGAATTGCATTGTCCTTCAGGTCTCAAGCAGTGGGTCAAATCAATTTTGTTCAGCTTGTAAGTGCTTTAGGACAGCACATACTCAGTGTCCTATGTTAGTGAGGAGCACAGCCATTGACTCTGGAAACACTGGATCTCCTGGTAATGAGGAAGTAGCAGTCATCCTCCTCATTGCCTGTGGTACTTTCACTAGGACTCATAACAATTAAAAAGACCCAGAGAAACAGAACCTATAAACACAAAATTGCCTCTTGAAAACTGACCTGACAGAAATTCATTTGCTGTTCAAAACGTTGGGGCTTTTTGAATCTTGAAAGGACAATACAAGAAACCATTTGCTTAGTGAAACATTAATGCAAGTCGTAAGTTAGCCTGTTAATCACAGCCATAACCTATCTAAGATGAAAGGGCAAAGCCAATGTTGTGCTCTCAGTACAACTACACCAGACATTAATTTCTCTCTGCCTTCCACTGTCCAGGCAGGCGGTGATGTACTGATTGTAAGCACTTACTGTGAAGGTTATTTTTAGCGGAAACGTGGTAAAGGTGGTAAAGCAACAGATTTACAGCTGGTAAAAACTGAAAGCAAGGGTTGTCTAGCGTTCATTCACAATTTTTCAAATATTAGATCAAGAGCTATCAAATATGAAAAAATACTGTGAAAATGGGAGACATTAAGACGATGGGCCTTACAGTTGCATCAAATAAAAGCAAAACAAGCAGATAGGACATCTAAACCCATGGAGGATCCACAAGCAGCTGCAGTAGAGCATCAGGTGCCAAGAGAACATAAATATACAAAGGTGAGCTTATACTGATAGTAGCAGCAGTTTGCTCACTTTATAGGTCACACAATTATACTGCAGCCAAATGACATAAAAAGGGAAGGATAATAAACACAAGAAGGGAGGAAATGTACAGTGAGATCCACTTTGCAGGACTTTCCCAAATACAGAACCTCAGAATTCTACTTCCATCACTGTTGAGGGATAGCCATGCCAAAAAAGCCAATTTCTGTGGCTGCAGTTTAGATGAGCAAGCAAAGAAAGCAAGGTCTTTGCAATACAACACAGACGAAGGGATTTTATCTTTAGTGGAAGCTTTATTGTGGCTCAGATGACACAGCTTGATATGGCTAAGGAAAAACAGACTCTGTCAAGCCATGTGCAGAGGAGCTTTTCTGCTGACATCCTTTGACTTGGACAAGTGAGCAGAACATCTCAGTGAATTATTCTGTACCTACACTTCACAATTCAATCTAACAATGTCAGAAGTGAGCAATCATCTTATCCCACAGGCATCATTTGAGACTGAATGACAAAATGCCACCTATCAGATGAAAGATAATGATGATATTTATCTTCTAAGACATTACATAAGAATAAAAAATACTTTAATGAATGATCTGCAGAAATAACAATTTATTAGAATTTATCTAAAATATATGGAGGAAAATATTGAGCAATAACTATTAGGGGGAAATGCCCCAACACACACACAAAAAAGCAAATCAACAAATGTAACAGACAACCGTGTGAATATGGAATCAAGAAAGTCACTACAATTGCCAGAGCATTTTTTGGGAAAAAAAAAAAGAAATATCAGAAGATGCTTCCAGTATAATCACCCTGAGATAAAATATTGAAATATTTACCTTAGTATCTATGTTAGTTGTGTTGGTATTACTAATATGTTTCTTGCCTGTCTGGTGTTAAGCCATAGGTCAGGTTCAGATCTCAAAATCATATCAAGGAGGGGTTTCTGAAAGGTTTTTTTCCTGAAAACTGAAGACTAAAACAAGACATTTTATGAAAAATAACTGTGCATATCATTTAGCTTCCCATTTAGCTACCCAAAATCTATTATTTTTCCCTCATGGTTTCTGCACATAAACATCATGGTGGAAAAAAGGTTGTATTTCTAGGAGGAACAGTCCAAATATTCAGACTGTGTTCTCAAAAATAAATAACATGATTAGGGTATGCTTACAGCTCACCTTTACTGTTAGTCCATATAGGATGGATAGTTTGATAAAACAAATGTTGTCTTCAAATTCTGTATTTCATTTTTGCTTTGGCAGTGTCTTCTGAAAAATCTACACCACTGGCAGCCATTATCAGACAATGTTGTCTTTCATTTGACTGAACTAGAAAGATAATTTTGTGAGTCCATCCAGAAAGAAATGTTCGCATGTATAGAGGTTTTTGGATTAGCTCGTTTTTACTGTCTTGGACAACTAGAAGGAAGTGGTCTGAGCACTGAACTAGATGGAGAGAAAGAAGAAGAATTAGATGTATTCATGGACTCATCTCAGGAGTTTTTATATCCAGCCTGACAAGAAGGCATTCAGAGATGCAAGATCTGAGAACTCTCCCAGCAGTGTATCATAGGCATTCTGAGACAGTTGTGATCACAGACTCCCAGCTATTCTTCTACATACAGAAAAACTTTAATTACAAGGTAGGGCATATATTCAAATGATGTTTTAATTTCTAAAAGCTTTTTTGCTTTTGAAGAAGTTGACCAAAGCTGGTAGACTTTGTGAAGCCCCACAGCTCTGGTAGGATTAAATAAGCAGAATTGTTCATAAAAACTGTGGTAGATGTAATTATTTTTTTTCCATCAGAGAAAAATGCCAGAAACAAACAAAAGATAGAGGAGAGTCAGCAAGATGAAGAGAGATAGGGAATTGCATGGAAAGAAGATGTGATATTGTAGCCTATCATAACTAATTGCTGACAGAATTGTACAAAAGGCAGAATCCATGTTCACTGGCTGCAGATCTGATGGCAGGGTAGCACAGAGGGGTCTCCAGTGTGTGTAACTGAGGCCAGCCAGGTACTAAATGTCCAGCAATTACCAGTGTGTGCTCTGAGTCCCCTCAGTGGCAGACAGGAGCGAGCCCCGGGGCTCCTGCGTTGTTTGTGGTGCTGCCATCACCAGATGGCTCAGTCACCCAGCTCTGCCCCAGCAGAGTGCTGGAGTGTGGCACCTCACAGGCTGCAGCACTGCAGTGTCCCTGAACCACCAAGGGCTGTGTGAAATGGTCAGTGCTGGAGTGTGGCACCTCACAGGCTGCAGCACTGCAGTGTCTCTGAACAGAACCACCAAGGGCTGTGTGAAATGGTCCAGCTCTTCTCTCTCTCAGAAAGGCCAGCCCAGCACGAGCATGCCCTTCCATAAAGAGCAGTGGTGGTGGCTCTGTGCTGGAGATGGCAAGGGAAAGACAGCTCCAGTGTTCCTAAAGCAGTGTGTTAGATCTTAATAATTCAGCAGTAAGTTCCTAGCCAGATGTCTTGAAAGTAGAGACTGAATCACTGCTGTGAGGGTTTTTCAGCCTTGTATTCTCCCCTCTAGAAGCTTTTATGGCTGTGCTTTGATTTCAGTCTTTTTCTTTCCATATCTGGGTTTTAGAAAAAGAGACAGATCTAGCATTTTATCACAACTGCTCTTGCATGAAGCAGGAATTGTTTTGTTCTGTGGCTACTTAAGAGCATTGCCCAATGTATTTAGTTAGCCCTAATTAACAGCTGTAAACATACAGGAGTGTTTAGATTTCATAAATATTTTATATGTAATATATATTAACAACAGCATATTGCACATTAATAAGGTATTACTATAATTTAATTTAATTAGAGTATTTAGGTCTGATAAACATCTCCAAACATCCAGAGAGATAATAACTGGAAGTTGGAATGTGTGTGTTGGAAGGGAAAACAAAGCCCATTTGCATGGGCCTTAGCAACAGTGGTTTTCAATCTGTCTGTTCTCTACTTTCACATAGCAATTTCTATTAAAAGTTACTCTTTTTTCAGCAGAGAACAGGTTTTAAGCCACATCTAGCTTCCCCTTACCTGATGATGGGTTCCCTGAGTTGTCTGTTATGGTAAATTGATTCCTTTGCTCAATAATCTACACATTTGCCTATTGAAAAGAAACTTTCTTACAGTTCCTCCTCAGAACCCTGTATTTTTATAATAATTTATTTAGTGGAAATGAATTAGCTTGTTAAAATAGAATTGTGTGAGGTCTTGCTGAAATGTAGTCTGGAAACTTTAAATCAGTCGTGTGTCTAGTTTCTGCCTCATTTAATGTGACTCTTGGAAATTGTATTAGGGATCACAAAAAAGATTGTACTGGATATTTCAGTCCCTAGAGAAATAAAGGCTGTGTGTCGGATCTGGTAATGAATTCAGGTTTAACTGGCTTTATCAGGAACTCTGATTGATTAAACATTAGGTATTGTGTACGAATACAGCTGGTAGAGATGAAATGTTTCTCAGCTGGTAAGGATAGAGGTGGACTCAGAAGTTGTGATTTTGGAGCTCCCCTGACAAACCATTGTTCAGATTCGGCTCTAATTATTATTCAAATTATACAGCAGGACAGCTCCAGCAGGAAAAATTGGGATAAGCCTATGTCAAATTAATTCAGAGGTTGGTTGTGTGGTGGCATTGATTAACATTGTGGGAGTTTCAGACTCAAATCCCTCTTCTGTCAATAAATGATATGACTGTGGAATTTTTATGTGTTATTTCTTTTCAGTTAGCATTTTTCCCCCTGTTCTCAAGAGGCAATTTTAAGGATTACGTTAAATTGTAGTACAAATTCTATGATGTAATTTGCACAAACAGAAGAGAAAGAGTTCCAGAAAAGCAGAAGTTGAATGGCACAGGATGGCCTTTTCTTATCCTCTCTCATGTGCTGTCTCTCTTAACACTTTGCAGCTGCTTCAGGCCAGATGTCCTGCCTGCTCTGGGAAATTCCTGATCCACTTACTTTGCAGTGTCATTCCCATTGTCCTGAAAAAAATGTGTGAGACCTGTACACGTTACATGTCCCAGAGAAGTCAAAGAAATGATATATTCTGTATGGTTTTGTCTTCAGTGCTTAGCAATTGGAAAGAATGAGCTTAAAGGTCTGAGAACACTTCATGCCAGCAGTGGATGGCCCTTGGTATACAGTACAACTGAGGCAATCTTGCAATGCAAATAAATACTCATTTAGGAACTCCATGGCCTCACCACATTTTGCTCTGCATGGTCAGGGGCTAGTTTATCAACGTTGTCTTACTTATGCAATGCATTATATAACTAACTAACTAAATAATAAAACTATATATATGATAGCCACTTGCTCTCAGCCAAATGGCATCAATGTTCAAATGTTCCTTGTCAGTGTTCAAAATTGAAAAAGCTATTTTAAGGAACAGCAAACAATGGAATGCTGAGATAACTTTCACATCTTTTCTTTCTCATTTAACATAGCCATTACTTCACTCCACATTTGGAAATAGATAGCTGTGCTCTGTCCTTTTGTCATAGGATGGCATGGGAACAGAGAGAGGAGGGAAGGGATATCAAGCAAAGGAGGAAGCGATTCCTGGGTGGAGGAATATGGTTTCATAGCATTTTAAGGAAGGGGATGCATGGGATTAGGTATATCCAACTTAATTCTTTGTGAGCTAAGGATTTTGATAGAAATCTGCACAGGGCATTAGGATAATTCTAGTAAAGCAGTCTGTTGGCATCAGCTTTATTTCAGATTGCCTACTGGTACTGCTTGTCTGTCATCTGCCCTATGTGAGCACAGGCTCTTTTCTGCTGCCTCTCTGCTCTAAACATACACACCTGCGTAGGATTGAAATCAGCCCTGGTGAGACCTGCTACAATTCCCACTGAAAGCTTGTGCCGGCGAGAAGTAATTGATGTTGCAGGCTTTTACTGATTTATAAAAAAATTACCCTAAATATTGATTTCAGTCTTCCATTAACTGTTGAAGTAAATGTTTCTTTGTAGGGCAGTTACACATCAAGTTGTTACAACAGTTTGAGAAAATCCAAAGACTTGTTTCACTTGATACTATTTTGTGGCTTTTGTGTAAACCTGTGTGAAATTCAATTTATCAGTAAATGGATAAAAGCTATAGTCAAAGCAATTTAAATCAGACTTGCTTTTGTGTTAGAATATATCCCTGAGAAAATCACAGTGCAAATTAAATAGAGGTTAAGCCAGAGAATGTAAAAGCTGTATACCTCTAAATACTGTCTTGAAATTTCATTGTACTTTAAATGCTTTTCAATTTGGTTAACACCCTAGCCCAACCATGAAAGTGTGTGCTTTCAAGGATATGTTTCTGGCATGCTTCTTAATAAGTAATCCCAGGAGCTGCTTGATTCTAGTTATTTTTCTACATTTTGCATTCTTGTCTGAAAAGAGAAAAAAGAGAGAAATTATGAGAGTTCAAGTAACAGTAAGATACACTCAAGATTCTCTCTTTGATTTTGACTGAGCCACTACTTTCTGATATTCTTACCCGTAGCAGGAGACTTTAGTAGTAAAAAAGCGAAAAAGCAATGCCTAGAACTGGAATTGTGTTGTAACATTTATATTGAGGTTTGTAAACTACAAAAGGTTTAGACGTGGTGATTCAAATACAAGTGCCACTGCTCTTAACTGGAGTTTCAAGACCCTGTCACCTGTAGCCTGTCACTACTTTTTGAGTTTCTGCTGTTCTGTTTGGACTCGGTTGTATGAAGAATTTTGTCTGTTACAAGTCTTGCAAGAGGAAGTATGAACTGGCAGGGAGCTTGGACAGCTCAATGTGCAGACACTGGTGTAGGACTCCAGAAAAGCTGCTCAGTTTGGGTGTGCTCCATTGCCTGGAGCCATTGGGCTGATGTGAGCCTGTGAAAGTCAGTGGCCACTGCCTGACAGGAGGAAGCAGGTCGTCTAAATTTGCACTTTTAAAGGTTTCCTAAGGTTTGAAAGAATTTATTTGTGAAAAGAACATTAGCTACGAGTCCTTGTAAGGAAATAGTGCAAATTGTGTAAATATATACCCATCCAGGCAGTGGAAGTGAAGATAATCAATCTGCACATTCTAGCCCGTGTTTTTGGTGTGATTGGCTGGGGAGGCTGCTTGACATTGTTGAGTACCAGGAATGAATTCTCTTGGGCAGAGTGCATTAGGAGTAAAGAACAGCCTCTGCACTTCTGATCAATATGTTTATTAATTTCCCAGCCAGTAGAATGTGGCTGGAAGGGTACTGCAGTGCTCCTTTCTGCAGTGGGTGTTTTCAGCCCAGTGCTTCGTGCAGCTCAGGCTGCACTTCTGCGCATCCTGGTCCAGCCAGCTGTCCCTTGGGCCCTTCCTACGCTTCACTTGGATAAAAGAGGAAAACACAATTCATTAAGGAGATAAAATGTTACTGATAGGTAAAACTTCACAAAAGGACAGCGTTGTAAAATCATGGCTCAGACCTCTTACTTGGGCCAAGTAGAAATGGACTGTGGGAAAGAGAGTCAGCTGAATTATGAGTGGGAAAATAAGTTATATAACCATTGCGTGTTCACATTGTGGTGTGTGGTGGTTTGTTGAATTTTTTTGTTATGATTTAAAACTGTGACTGATAAAGGGCTAACTGTTTAACAAGGCTGGGTTTTTACAATAAAGCTGCTCTCCTTTGCACCTGCCTGGGGACTCTGCATCGCTACAGACCCTCACCAACAATAGAAGACAATAAGAATTTCTGAAGCTTAAACTCAGTCTTCAATAGGTTCCTTTTCCTAAATCTGTTGTTTCT
>JAWWMS010000368.1:0-15327 GCA_035048045.1 Chlorospingus semifuscus
TTCCGATCTAAGCATGTTAAACTAGGTATACAGTAGAATTATAGTAGTAATTACAATGCACTATGAAGCAGCTTGTCCTAAAGCAATTTAGTGAATTTGAAAACTTGCTTAATTACTCAACAGAGAGAAGTGAGAATAATTTCTCTCAACAGAAGAACAAGCCATGGTGAAAAAAGGGTAGTATATGTAGTATATGCACCATCTTGCCTGGCAAGGTTTCTAACTTGGCTTCACAATACAGTCTCAGAAGCAAATGATAAAAACAATTACTACCAAGCATATGGAGACCTGCTAAGAAATTATTTTCAGAGTAGTCCTTTATAGCTTTTTACCAAATGGTCCATCACTTCAGTGTTCTTACTGTCTTTAGAAAGACAGAATAGAAGGTATGCCTACTAAATCTCAAGAGAACACCAAGCTGACCAGAAATTCACCCAAGGACAGGCTTAAAATTAGGAGTAATTTTGCTGAAGAAAACTTGAAAATTATTCAACAAGGGCATATGCTAAATCCTCTTAGGAAGGAAAGACTGACTGTATAAAACATGGTTTTGAAAAGCTGGCAAGGAAGTAGAGCCACAGAAAAGGATTAAGGTCTTACACTGGATCAAAAATTTAACATGAGACAATACCTTTGATGTTAGGAAATGAACTACTAAACTATGAGGTTGTACCACAGAAGTTATGGAAAGAACTCCTCCTTACTCAAATGAGGATGCATCTGGAATTCGATGTCTAGCTTTTGATCAAACTTGTAGAATGATGTCAGTCACATGGACAACAACTATGGGAAGTCACTGAAAACAATCAGGAGATTCAGAAAACAGGAACTATGGGAAAAGACTGCATAATCATGGTTAACTTTTTGAACTTACTCAACTGGGAGACAACTCTCCTATGACACAAAGAAATTTAAAAAAAAAAGTGCTATCAGGCTACTCTGCATGAGCAGAGTTACTAGGACCATGTAATTAGATGAAAATCCAACAGGAAAATTAAAATAAAATATAAAAGCCAAACAGTCAGAAACAATCCACTGCAGACTTCTAAATTCACTGCTCAGAAATGCCTAGAAGAGGTAAGATCCTGAACTTCTATTATAAATGACATAGGACTGTATGATTCTGCCTGCAGTATGACAGGGATCACAGGATTTCTTTTAGGCCTGCTATTTTTGACAATAAAGCCATCAAAACAAATATTACAGCCAACTGAAGCCACGAAACACAAAAGCCAAAGCTAACTTCTATGCTGCCATAGCCAGAGCGTTCCATCATTAAAAGAAGTAGCTTAAAATGACCCTGAGTAGATGTACACTATACTGCATGCACTTCCACTGCAGGATAAGGTAAATCTTCAAGAATTCAAACAGGAGTTTATTTTTGTAGATCTTTGTTCTCCACTTGAAAATATCAGGTATCAAACCTCTGCAGTTTCACAGACTTGCTTAAACTTACAGCTGGTGAATAATTCAGGCCTTTTCTCCCCTAAGCAACAGGTCTGAATTAGCTCTTAGTACAGTATTGCACCATGCAGTCTCCCAAACATCCCATATTAAACTAAGTAGGTAAGATTTTTACCTATCTGTAGGGAATTACATAAAACCTACACTGTATATTCTTGTTGCTATTGTCTGTAATCAAACAGACAAGTTTTTAAAACAAAACTTACTCTGTCAAACCATTTAAATTAGTTTTGCACTTATAGGATTTCATTTATAAATTCTGGAAATCATACTATAACAAAATTTTTGAAAAGCCTTTCCAACAATCATCTTTTTACCATGCTCTCGCTACCACACTGAAAAGACACATGCATTATTATCCATGTGTATGGAATGTAGATTTCAAAGAACAGCAAGAGACAAAATCCCAGATTTGGTGTTAGTTTAGTGTAGAATCTTTGCTTTCAGGTCTTAAAATTCTTAAATCATTTACCAAATGTTTTGATCTCAGTGGAGTTAATAAATGCTCAATACTTGGAAATTAAATAGCCTGAGAAAGAAAATTTAAGTCAAAATTTCTGGATTCTTAAAAGGATTAAATATAGGCATTAAAAAATATAATAAGCTTGTGTGGCACAGAAAGTTTAAATATATACTGACTAACGGTTTTCATGAATATTGAACAATTCTTCATGCATCTGAAAGACGGCACACGCAAAAGTACCTGAAGATGTAAGATCCATGCAAATAAGAACACTTGCAATAGAATGCTATCATAGTCCTGACCCAGCACTTAGTAACACTGATTTAAGTTTGTGGAGAGCAGTTCAAAACTTACTTATATCTTCAACATAGCAGCAGAAGCTGGATAATGAGGATATTTTAGGCCTAAAATTGTGCTCTCCCAGTGCAGTCTCCAAAATGAGAAGAAAAACCTACCACAAATGTGTAAATTTCAAGTGTACAAAACTACCAACCAACCAAAAACCTACCCGCAGCCACTGTTTCTCTGTGAGAGCATCACTGTAGTCCACATCCCTGCGCTGACGGGATCCTCTTCCAAATATTTTCTCTTCTTCTTCTTCACATGTGAGCCTTTCAACTTCAGCATCATCCTTAATAATCCAGGATGGTAATTCATCCTCCTCCATCAAGCGAGGTTTACGTTTAGGGTTTCTGGCATCTTCCCTGCGACGATCCATGTCCATGCGCTGCAATGACAATTGGCAAAGGATAAAAAAGTTTTAAAGGCAATTATTAAGTGAAATATGTCAATGCCCACCTCTCTAATAACTCTTGAAACTTTAAACAAAGTCCTTCCCAGATATCTCCCTTTCATAATATTCCTAAATACTTCTAAAATGCATCTGTAAAAAGAAGCTACACTCAATTGTTAATTTCCAGTCATATTCACTACTTCACAACTAGTTTTCACTGAAGGAACTAAGACAACACACTGCCAAGTGACACAAAGCAGATCACAAAAACACTGCTGTCCCCATAAGGTTTTACTCCTATGTAACTAAAAAGAGTAACTAAAAATAGACTAGTTTTGTTACCCTGAATATTAGAAGAAAATTTAAAAGTTGGTACAAGCAACAAAGACTCAAAGGAGAGCTAATAAATTCAGAGAAAGGCTTGTTTACACAGAGCCAGAAAGCCAACACGCTTGAACCCCTGAATTTTTTTCTGATTTTATTGTTGTACCAGACAAAAATCAAAATGCAAAAATATCAGATAAGCTTAGGTGAAGTGCTACAAATATAAGAACGTGATGTTAAGACTTTCAGCTGAAATTTAAATAATCATTCATTTCACATATGGTGAACAATAGCTCAGACATGGAGACAGAGGATACATTCCTACAATCTACTGTTGACTCATCAGTGAGGTGTTTTATAATCCTCCTGGGGAAGCATCCACCTCTGTCGACTACATACTGACCTGGCCCTCATGGTCCCATGAATTGCACCTGCATTGCCTTAAGTACTCAAATCAGATAATATGAATAGGCATTTCAAATTGGCCTTTTGAAGACTCATACAGTACTTAACACTCAGTAATCAGCTGCTAAGCAGAGAAAACAACCAGATGGCCACCAACATTTCACTTTTCTATTTGAAAAAAATTATGTAAATAGACTGGCATCAGAATTGGCTGTAGTATCATACGAGGCTACTGCTTTTGCCACTAAAACTTCATAAAAAAACCATTCTCAATTATGTACAAATGTCTCCCTTGTTAGCTAAAACAGATGTGCATTAATTCAGAGGTATTATCTCTCCAGAGGGACAGCTCGAACCCAGCCAAATTTAAAACCTGAGGCTTGGTAATGGCACCATTGAATATGCTGAATCTTCTCTCATCTTGGGACTTCTCAAACACAAGCATTTCTAAAACACGACCTCAGGAAGTTCATCTTACAACTTGTTTTCATCACCTTCCCTTGTGCCCCATCCAATTTCTAAACTCAGTGTAAAGCAGAAAGCAAGAAGTAGTCTTCAGTCTGCAGGTCCAACTATGTTAAAGAAGCAACTATAAATACATGCGCGTTTTCCCTGTTCCCTATTACTTCAGACAACAGTGAATGGGATGTGCAGCCTGTAGTTTTTTATAGCAGACTTCCATATTTCACCTATTAAAGAACATTCCATTCAATTTGAATTAATTTCAAGAAGTCTCATTCAAGCCAAACGTGTGGCTTGGATTATTCTAACATGACAACCAGACAGCTGCACCAAGAGACAGTTCAAATGGGATAAATGAAATAGATTGCTGTATTTCTATTATTTAGCTGAGAACCTGAACGGAGTCAAAAGACATCATATTTTTATGCCATTAAAAACATGAACTCAATGCTGAAACTTTGTATTTTTTCCCCAATGACTATGTTTCTCTGTCTAACACAAAAACTGAACACTAAGCTAGTGTATTATAATATCTGTTTTCTGATATAACAGTGCTTGGGAAGGAAAATTAAAGATAATCTCAGTCAATCTGAGATATGAGAGACATAAACTGATTTTTTTTTTTTCCTGACGATACTACTCAAACCATATTTACACCTGGGAAGCCTCCAGTTCTATCTTCCTATCTCTTTCCAAAACCCGTGCTTCCAAGAGACATCTAAATTATTTTTATATAACTAATAATGATATGTTTTCTGTCATCAATAAGGCCTAAATGCTAAAAATAATATGCCACCACTACTTAAACCTAAGCAAAGAACTTGAACATTAGCACACTCAAGCCCTAAAATTTCCAGTTTAGAAAAACCACAGAACACTACTGTCCTCTGAATTGTGGATGGTTATCTTAAACTTTCCAAATTATAACTAGAAGAGTCCTTGGAAGAAACATCAAAACCATTCCATGTAAAAGTTTTGAAATTATAACTAAGATAGCCCTTGAAAAAAAACATTCAAACCACTCTGTGTAAAATCTGTAATTTATACACCCAGTTCTAGTAGATTGCCATTTTCACTTCAAGGAGATTAACTGTAATAGCACAACTGGAGTTTTGGTACCCATTTGGCCTTCCACTTGAAAGGCATTTTTACATAAAAAATCATGTTCTTTTAATGTTTTCTTTACTTTATTTAAGCAGTTTTAACAATAAAGGGAACGACTTCTTTTCCAGAGAAGTAGCTTATTGAAGCATTCTTATGAAATGACCGGAGTTGTACAGGTCACATAAACCCCCTGATTTTTTCTCTGAGTATTTTCCCATTTTTTTTATGATGTGAAGCCTCTAAAAGCCACAGGAACAAAGTCCACTCGTACACATCTTCTCCCTGAACAGTGTATTTAGCTCCACAGCCACATTTCAGGTCCTGCAACACTTCTAACCTGCAAAGTGACTATAGAAAAGATGTTCATGGAACTGATCTTTCTTGTTGCTCACTTCAAATAAGCAAAATACATGCTTTTACACACGTAAGACACTAAGACACCCAAACACATTTTTGTTGGGTATTGCAGACTCCTGAATTCTGATTACATATGCACAACTTTTAAAGGGAATGAAGTGGCACAGGTGTAACTACAGCAAGGAAAATACAGACTACCTTTTGTTTTTATCTGACTATGTAAGACTTGAAATATTGATAAAAAGACAAATAGCTCTGACTGCCAAACTTGCTTTTCACATTTTTCTTTTGCAGACAAACAGGTTACAAAAAATTAAAACCATTTTTTGTATTAACAATTTAAATTATTTCTTAGCCATTAATATTTAACTACAATCTTACGATCTTACTATCTTCAAACCCTGGCTTTCAAAGCATGTAGTTTTGCCTCTTAAAATTTTTACTACCAACTCCTTACTTTCCCTTAAAAACTTCCACGTAAATTAATATGAAAAACATACATTCAGCCCACATAGCTTCACAAATGACTTAGATACCGGACTTGAAGGGACACTAAGCAAGTTCACAGACAATAAAAAAACTGGGAGGATCTAGTCACTACCTCAAAAGCAGGGAGGGACTGCAAAGAGACCTTGACAAATGAGAGGACTGGGAAATTACCAACCATATGACATTCAAAAAGGCTGAGAGCCAGATTCTGCTTCTGGGATGGGGCAGCCCTGGGATGCACAGACAGACTGGGGAATGAGATGCTGGAAAGCAGCAACACAGAGAGGGACCAGTGGGTCCTGGTCAACGGCAAGTTGAACATGGTCAGCAGTGCCCTGGCAGCCACGAGGGCCACCCGTGTCCTGGGGGCATCAGGCACAGCATGGCCAGCCGGGCAAGGGAGGGGATTGTCCTGCTCTGCTCAGCACTGGGGCAGCCTCACCTCGAGTGCTGGGGCCAGCTCTGGGCGCCACAGTGTAAGAGAGATACAAAACTATTGGGGAGTGTCCAAAGGAGGGCCACAAAGATGGTGAAGAGCCTTGAGAGGAACCCTTATGAAGAGCAGCTGAGGTCTCCTGTTTTCTTCAGTCTGGAGAAGAGTGGGGGGAGACCTCATTGCAGTCAAGCTCCTTGTGAGGAAAAGAGGATGGGCAGGCACTGATCTCTCTTCTGCGGTGACCAGTGACAGGAGTGAAGGGAATGGCCTAAAGTTGTGTCAGAGATGGTTTAGGCTGGATATCAGGGTAAGGTTCTTTACCCAGAGAGTCATGGAGCACTGGAACAGGTTCCCCAGAGAAGCTGTAACAGCACGAAGCCAGACAGAATTCAGTAAATGTTTGGACAATGCCCTCAGACACATGGTGTGATTCTTGGCATGTCCTGTGCAGGCCCAGGAGCTGGAATCGACCTTTGTGGATCCCTATGTTCTCAGTATGTTCTGTGATTCTGTCAAAACTGTCTTTACTCTTGGCTCCTCAACTTTTTTTATATTAAATAGCCTTCAAATTTAATACTACAAGTTGAAGAAAAAAAATACAAATTCATCAGCTACTTTCAACCATGGATTAGTTCTTTTCTTCTGGGTCTGAAGGAGAAATCAGAAGCTCTTTTTTAGCTGCAAATCCACCTTCACAAAACTCAGGGTATGTTCAGTCAATAATTCAGATGAAATTTATTTCTTTTGAGTTTTGGATCAAATGGCCATCTCTTGATTTGTGTCATGTAAATCTCCTTACACTCAAATCACTGATCGAAAAGTTTAAAAAGACAGGTGTCTGTAAGCACTCCTTTTCTCTGCAACCTGGTTTTAGCGATTTCAGTTCTGAGTAACTCTTAATGAAGCCCAGCACGAAAACACTAAATTGGCAAATCAGCAAGAGAAAAAGAAGAGTCATACGGGGGAATATGGCCTTTTCCAACAGTGTACATGAACAACTGTAACTTACAGAAAAAGGGCCCCTGCATGCTTGTGTAACAGCAAATTTTTACAGATGAATTCGTAAGCAGAAGACAATGAGGGAATAAAACCTGTACTGGGCACACAGGTTTTGCATTAGTCCTATCAGCAGTTGTTTCTGCAAATACCACCAGATACACATCCATTTATGCATAGGAGTGTCTTGTTTCACCTTGCAGAAGAAAGCTGCCTCTGTAGAATTAGAGGGCATGGTGCTTTACCTTCAGTATTTAAGTACTGCCCTGCACTGGTGTCAGTGGAGCCCAGAGGCCCTCTAGCAATCCTCAGACTGTACAAACACTAAAAGGCAAGAGCTATGCCTACAAAGGCGTTTCAGTAATTATTCCATCAGTGCTGAAGTAGCATAAACAAAAAGGGAAGTACTAATAAAAAGAGGCTCACATTTGAAGTGGCTCACATTTGAACCACTAGCTCTATTTTGATAGCTGTTGCAACAGTTGTAGCAGCAGAGATGCAGCTGATTCCTGATAAAACCATCAACAATACCTCAGTTAACTCACCAAGAAAACAGCACTGTTAATCTACTAATTTACGACCCTGTTAAGTTCCTGTAGCTGTCCTTCCCAATATCAAAGTCCATAAGTAAGACAAAATGTTGAATAGTAATAGTATGCTGTAGAATTAGCAAGCCAAACTGTGACTGACACTTTTGAACTATAAATTTCTCAGGTTGTGTCAAACTCTTCCTCTAGATTGTCACTATTTCACTGACAGCAAGCAATCTCTGAAGACTCTGTGTCACTTGAGGAACTCTGTATTTAAGCAGACCACACTTTTTTCCTCAGATGAACAACACAAGTAAATAAAACCTACTTCTCCACTAAAGTTTTGACAAACCTGAGTGATAAAAAGGTTAAGGCTTTTATTAAAAACACTAGAAGAAGATGATTTTTCTATGATTACACATCCTCACCATAAAGAGATCAAATTCCTCCTCACGTCGAGCAATCATCTGATTCAGTGTCTCATCATCAGGAACTTCATCTTCTTCCTGGTTAGAAAGATGGATAAAATTATTAGGAAGTACTCACATGCACCTTGAACTAACAGCCTCCCTCAGTTCAGAGCTCCACTGACCCTCTTTCTCTGACAACATCTGGGAGCACTTAAACTGAAACGAAACCTTTTAAAGCGTTCAGCTTTTCAGAAGTAACAAAATAAGATGGTAAGAACGACAAATGACAATTATTACTCCCTTCAAAATCTGAGAATGAGGAAATGACCAAATACAAAACCACGAAATTTTGGCTTGTGGTTTTCTTGGCTCAGAAGCACAGTTAGTGCTTTGGTTAAAACGGATGTATTTCTGTGCTGCTATTCTACAATATTCCTTCAGAAATACCATTCTAGATTTTGAGGGTTTTTTCCCATCAAAGCAAGATGACTGAAAAATTCCTGATTAAATGAAAAGAACAAAACATGTTTTTATCCTGGAAAATAACCCTGCTGAATCCCTTTCTCTTGACCATTTTCTGCTTACAAATTGAGATGTGAAAATCTTATTGCAGACAAAATGGATTATTTAATAAAAACAGAAAGAGTCACTAGAAAAACAATTTAGAACTGTAGTGTTCAACTGAAAATATTAAAGCTGAAACCATTATGATACCCACTTTAAAACAAAGCCCAAAATATTCAGACTTCCTCCCTGAATTATTCTGAAACCACAGACAACAGGCCACTCTACGCAGGGCTTTCTGAACAAATATTACACTATGCTACAGACCTATAGTTCTTCCTAAAAACTCATGTTTTGAGCCCAGTTTAATGGGAGTATAGAATGCTGCATGTAGCATTCAAAAAGCTAATATCCTGTAGCTTATTTTTCAGAAATAGTAAGTCATTTAAGTATTTCCTCACATCTCCCCTCCAGTGTCTGGATTTCTACACTTCAGAAAAAAACTCAAACCAGTTCTCATTAATGCAATTCTCAAGGAACACCTTTGTACCTTAATGAACATATAATTTAGATTTTAACATGAACCAGGCAACTGGGAAAGTGATTAAGAGAGCTAGCTCTTCTCACTTCTAGTCATTGCTCTTTCACTCTTCATGAAAAGGAAGTCACATGGTTACTCACACAGAGAAAAAAAGATTCTTTTATAAATGTGACCATCATGAAAGAGCCACATACTTCCTTACTATCTTAGAGTAACTTCTGACCTGAAAAAAATAAGTGATCTTACAGCAGAAGCTGTAACAACAGTGTCCACATAATCAGCAGTTAGGTTGAATAATCCTGTTGCCAAACAGGTAGGCTTTGCAGAAGAAAAAATTATAAATAAACTCAACTGCCTACAAAAAATTACACTTAGAACAAGTAACTGCTACACTGTCATACACTGCTATTACTCTAATGAATCTTTCTAAATACACAGAAATTATCTCCCTGCTTTATCAAGTACTGCTAAAAGACAAAATGGATCAAAAAAAGAAAGAAGAAATAAAAATAAGGGGAGTCTTGATGCTGAACTTAAAAAAACTACTGAAAAAGGATGAACAGAATGTATGTACTCTACACTCAAATGTGAAAAGTTTAAAGCTTGCTTAGCATGGGAATATTTAACTAGATTATCAGTAAACAATACCTTTGTTAGATGTGCCAGTCTGCATCTGTAAGTCAAAGTTGTGTCAATATTGTGGATAATTTAAGTGAGAGGTTTACTTTTTTCCCATCAATCTCCCACTTACACCCAGTGCTGCTGCAATGAAGGAGCAATGGCTGACCATTGCAGGATTGTGCACATTCAATTCCTCCTAGTCCTCAAGAGGTTGAGTGTTTGGGCAGAGTTTTGTATAGTCTCTGTTCACAAAGAAGTATTAATCGAAAGCTTCAGCTAGGAGTCAGACTGCAATATCAATGCTTTAAAGACTGATGGTGGGCTATGGCAAATAAACAGTTTTTTAATCTGCTTGCTTCAGGATGGCAGATTAAGTATATAACACGCAAGAAACAAATTGTTCTGAAGTCATCTACAAAATAAGGCATGTCATGCAGGCCTAGCAGCAGCCCTGACTTCTGAAACACTGTCAGATAAATGCTTCAGAAACAAATGTACTCCAATTTTTAAAAAAATTCACAGGATTACTGAAAATGTCTGCTGGTTTCCTACTCATATAGGAAGGGTGGTCTGCTTTAGAACTACAGGTTTACTTAATCAAAAATGGTACATATGTATACCACCAAATTTCTGCATTAACACCACAAATAAAAGACAATTACTGATAAAAAAGTTTTGTCACTCTTCTTTAATTTCTATGAAAAATGCTAAAACAATACAAAATTTCATCTTAATCATGCTTTTCTAAATGCTCAATGCAGAGTTTACACAAGAGGATTAATGACTAAAGAAGTAAACTCCTTGATCTTTGAAACTTTACTCCATATAATGAAGATGCTAGTGAAACACAGGTTGTAGAATCTCCTATCAGTGTGCACCCTATTCACACACACAAGCTCCACTCAGAGGCAAGATTGGTCTCAAAAGCTCTGTCTTTAACTAGTTCAGGGTATTTTCAAGTTGGGAAAAAGTCAGTGCTGATCAAAAACTTCTCTCTGTGTGTCATCAGTATAACTGACACATTTATTTAATTTCTCCCAAATACAGCTTTTGTCCAAATATCGAATTTTGTTCAAATTAAGGGAAGAATCTGCAATGACAGGTGAAAGAATAGGCTTATCATTCCATACTCAGAGTTCCATAAAAGAACACAATGAAGACACTCAGTGTCCTTCACTTCCCACTATTAAAAGAACCTCACTTTCCACTTTTAAAAGAAAAGACTTGACAGTTCTTTTAAAACAGCTAATTATTTCTCAAAGAGAAAGCGGTGATGAGAAGTCTGGGCTGGACACAGCATCAGAAAGAAACAGTTACTTTTGGGCTTGTCCTAAGCCCAAGGCATATCAAAGCAGATCTTAACTCTTAAATAGATTCCAAATGAAGTACAACAAGCAGGGTCCTTCAAAACTGAACCTAGGTAGCACTAGCTGCTCAGCACATCTGAAAATCAAAGTGCCTAGCGGAACATACATATTGGACTTAGGAAATGGTTTATAATGTGTTCTGGAAAAAAAATCTCTGTTTGAATGCAATTATTTGCCAAAATTATTAAGGCTAGATTGGGTTTTAAGTTGGAAAGCATAATTCTGCGCTAAGATTTAACCATAACCATTACATCATAACCAGTAGTTTTCAACCTATTACTGTGACCATAAAAAAAAGATAAAAATTAAGTTATTTCTCTAAATGGATGGTAAGAAATGATAACGAAATTTTTAATTTCAAGAGTTATGACAATCTTAGTAAATGATGAATAAAAGAAGAGTCAGTACTTCTTGAGTAATTATTTCTAACTACCTTACCTCATTTTCCTCTTCATGCTCCAATATAGCTTGGAGGAAAGCTCTCCTTTCATGGCTTGAAGATTTCTGATCAAACATTCCTGCCTGAATAACTTTTTGATCTACATTCAGCTTATACTTTGCCGCAGCAAGTATCTTCTCTTCCACACTGTTCACAGTGCACAGTCGCAGGACTCTAACTTCATTCTGCTGACCAATTCGGTGAGCTCTATCCTGGGCCTGCAAGTCCTATTAGGCAAAGAACACAGAGAATAATTTAACAGACAGAGTGAACACAGATAGTAAAACTCTTTTTAGTCTCGCCTCCCGTACCTTTTACATGTGGTCATTGAGTATTATGTGAATTGAATACATTTGCACAATAACTGAAAACACACACACAACTATGCACTTCCAGGGATATTGAACTTACTTTCTTACAAATAGGAAAAAAAAAAGGTGGCAAAGGCATAATTCAAGCTACCCCTTCTGGCTTTTTAAAACAAGACAAAGGGGGTGTGATATCATCTTTTTCTGGTATCTGTAGTTACTACTAACCACCACAGAGTAAGCTGTCCTCAGGCCAAGACTCACATGGTCACCTTATTTCATGAGACAGGCAGCATTCAGCATGGCATGTAATACTTTACTGAAGTATTACAAACCACCTACCAAAGGCCAGTGAGCTGGTTACTATATCCTAAGGGTTAAAGAATGAGTACAGTTATACTAATGAAGCAAGTTTATAACACTCCTAGCACTGAGGATACTCCAAGACTCAGATAAAATATATATATAGGCACAGAATTAGTTCACCTATTCAAACGAAAACATTTCCTGATTGTGGCAGTTTGCCTCACTAATTCCTCTCAAAGCAGCATTTTATCTCTTCCTTGGATTTTTTCCTTTCATCCCAGGCTACATCATCTATTTAAAGAGGCAGCTCAAAAAATCATCATGGATTCTTTGCACATTTTATGAAGATAAGAAAATAAATACAACCTGATGAGGATTCCAGTCACTGTCAAAGATTATAACAGTGTCAGCAGCCTGGAGATTTAAGCCTAGCCCTCCAGCCCTTGTACTCAGCAAAAAGATAAAGTATTGTGATCCAGGCTCATTGAACTTCTTCAACAGAGCAGCTCGATCCTCTGATTTTGTTGTGCCTGAAAAAGAAATTAAAAATATCATATAATAAAGTTGTGAACGAAAATAATATAAATATAACGTCTGTTGCTAAAACTACATGTGAAAGGGTATTTTAGTGCACTGCTTTTTGACATCTCTGCCACATTTTCCATAACACTGGCCATGAATGTTTAGGTCAACTGTCTATCACACCTATGAGATGGACTTCTAAAGGTCTCTTTAAATGCATTTGTTTTGACATTTTTAAAGTAGATGTTAAAATGTTGGCTAACATTGTTATACCTTTTTGTAACTCATATAAATTTCAATTGAAACTACTATATACAAACAGAAGAGAGCTCTAGTTTTGATTAATGCCTTCTGGCTAGAGCAGCATTAAATATTCTTAAAAGCTACTTATATAGAGATTTATCAAAATGTCACTATTTGCCTTGGGAGTCATAGTTAATACCAAAAGGCTGCAAATTCTTAAAATGTCCCATCTTGAGGGTGATATATGTATAGAAGATGACATGACAAATTTTTTATTACTATGGTGGGTTGTTCCCCAACTGGCTTCCACATATAGACCCCTGCCTCCCCACACTCAGCAGTACATGGGGAGGAAATAAAACAGAAAAGCTCCTGCACTGAGAAAAAGGTAGCTTAATAGAAGTGAAAGGTGTGTGTGCAAGGACAAGAAGAGGAATTTATTTACATTTCTCAGCAGCAAACAGATGTCCAGCTGCTTCCTGGGAAGCAGGGTCTCAGCACCTGTAATGACTAATTGGAAAGACAAATGCCATGGCAAGCGATGTCCCTGCATCCTCCACTTTTCCCTCACTTTTTGGTTCAGGTTTATGGCTGTTCATAACCCTTTGGTCAGCCTGGGTCAGCTGTCTTACGTGGGTGCCAGTTCAATGCAGCCTTACAGGCCTTGGGGGAAAGGTGTGTTTGGAGAGAAAGCCTTGACACTGCAAGTGCTGCTCAGCAATAGCCTAACATCGAGGTGATGTCACTGGTGGTGTTACAAGTGCAAAGCACAGCACTACACTGGCTGCTAGGAGGAAAATTAACTCCACCCATCTGTAGCCACCACAATCACACAGCCAAACTGCGAGCCCACTGCTGACACAGTGAACCCAATAAGCTTGTGAACTGGGTAGGAAACACTCCATGTAAGAAGTCATCTGGGCAGAACCTGGATAGATTATATCCCAGTATGAAAGTATCTGTCATTATGAAACTGAAAAGGAAGAAAAATGGTTTATGCAATTTAATTAACTACCTGAAAAAGCCAATGAGGTGTATTTACCATATTGCGTCTTGCCGTAAATATTCTAGCATGAAAAGGAATCCATTTAAAAATACATGATGTAAAGTTATCTAAAACATTTAAAATGTAATGTAATTTATTTGTCTTGAATAGAAGTATTAAAGCACATGCAGGCCAGAGGTATGAAGAGGGTTTTGTTAGCATGTCCTCTGTTCTTCAGACAGTTTTGGCATTCTATGGCACAGTGAGATAGCTCATTTGTGTGTCCATTTCATAATCCCATTTCACATTCAAGGATAATACTGGTTCAACTTCATGTTCATTAATATTAATAAAAGATGAGAATATTTCTTGGTACTACTTTTTCTTCTGATTAAAGCATGAAGTTAAGAGTCAATTTAAAACACTGTTAAAAATGTTCAGAAGAAATTTCAAGTCTCACTCACACTCTTCTCTGTATTTACCTTAAATCATTGCTTCTCTACTAAAAAGCATTCTGATAAATGCTGCTGGTCCTATGTAATACTACTATGTATGAGATAAAACATTAAGCAAAAATGATCACTATTTAAGAAGCTCAGTATGAGGCAGAGATCATCATCATGGAAGAAGACCAAAATGAAAACTTCTTTCACACTGGTTTAAAACTCAGGTGGGATTATTTTTAATTTTTCTTTCATAGAATTGCAGGACTCAATTAGCAAATCAAATAGATTTGCTCTGAGATCATAGAGTCCAACCTTTGATCAAACACTACCTTGTGTACTCAATCACAGCACTAAGTGCTACAGCCAATCTTTCCTCAAACACTTTAATGGATGGTGACTTTCCCATGTTCCTGGGCAGGCCACTCCAATGCCCAATCACCCCTTCTGTGAAGAAATTCCTCCTAGTGCCCAACCTGAACTTCCCCTGGTGCAGCTTGAGACAGTGTCCTCTTGTCCTGTCACTGGCTGCCTGTGAGCAGAGACTGACCTCCACCAGGCTACAGCCTCCTTTCAGGGAGTTGTAGAGTGTGATGAGGTCACCCCTGACCTTCCTCTTCTCCAGGCTAAACAGCCCCAGCTCCTTTAGCTGCCTCTTGCAGGACATATGCCCCAGACTCCTCCTCAGCACCGCTGCCCTTTTCTGGACATGCTCCAGCAACCTCAATGTCCTTCTTGGAGCGAGGGACCCAGAACTGAACACAGAACTGAGAGTATGGCCTCTCCAGTGGGTACTCACTGAGTACAGGGGGACAACCCCTGCCCTGCTCCTGCTGGCCACACCATTGCTGGCACAGGCCAGGATGCCATTGCCC
>JAWWMS010000369.1:0-15307 GCA_035048045.1 Chlorospingus semifuscus
AAAAATCAAAATAGAAGGGGAATAAAATTAAAATAAAAGGGGGAAAATCAGAATAAAAAGGCAAAAAAACCATCCCAAAATAAAAGGGGAAAAATGCCAAAATAAAAGCGTGAAAAAAATCAAAATAAAAGGGGGATAAGATTAAAATAAAGGGGAAAAAATCAAAAGGAAAAGAACAAAATAAAAGGGAAAAACATCAGAATAAAAGAGGGAAAAACCATAATAAAAGGGGGAAAAAACCACCCCAAAATAAAAGGGGAAAAAATCGAAATAAAAGGTAAAAAAAGGAAGATTTCTGCATTTTTATCTCAGCAAACACTGCCTCTTCCCGAGTTCCTCCCAGGCCGGGAGCGGGGATGGAGAAAAGTGGGAAAAACGAGGGGAAATCGCGTTTATTGGAGTGTGGGAGGGAGGGGAAAACAGAAACAAACAAACAAACGCGAGGGAGCTGAATAAAGAACGGCTGCGGCCGGGGGGGCTCGTTGTGCTTTGTTTTTCTTGTTGTTTTGCTTTGTTTTTGATATTTTTAATTTATTCCCTCGCAGCAGAAACTTCCCCTGCCCCTCCCCGCGTTCTTTGGTTGAATTTGGGGTTTTTTGGTTTTTTCAGGGTTTTTTTCTCTATTAATTCTTCTCTGGGGGCGGGGCCGCTCCTCCCGCATCCCCGGGCGGGGCTCGCCCCATCTCAGACCTTTTTTATTTTTGAGGTAAAAAAGAAGAAATTTGGGGTTTTCCATCCCGCAAGCAGCGAGGAGGAGGAGGGGAGAGCAACGAAGGCTCCGGGACCTCGCGAAACCCCGAACAGAAGCCGGGGCAGGGGAAGAAATCCAAATTTTTGTTGTTGTTTTTCGTGACAGATCGGAGTTTTTCCCTCGGCCTGACCTTTGCTGGGAGCAGCAATAATTCACCGGTTAATGATCAACCCGGGGACGCGCTTCGGAGCTGCCTCCCAAAAAACAACACCAAAAAAAACCACCCCAAAAATCAAAATAAAACCAAAAAAACGGCCGCAAAACACCCCCGTGATGGGGGCACATGGGCACCCAGAAATCTAAGGAATTTTTAGGGATCCTGAGGAATTTGGGGCTCCCAAAAATCCCTGGAGTTTTTAGGGGCTCCAGGACTTTGGGACATCCAAAAATCCAGGATTTTTTAGGGGGGGCCCAGGAGTTTTTAGGAGCTCCAAGATTTTTGGGGGGCTCCAGGATTTTTTGGGGCCCCAGGATTTTGGGACATTCAAAAATCCAGGATTTTTTTTGAGGTGATTTTTGGGTGTCCCCCAGGCTTTTGGGACACCCAAAAATCCTCTCCAGGCTCCGCGAGGGGGAAAATTTTAAATTTTTGGGGGATTTTGGGGGGGCAGGGATGGGAATCCCCTTCCCCCTCCCCCTTCCCCATTCCCGCCCCTTTTTCCCCAAATCATCGCTGGAATTCTGCGCCCACGTGACCCAACCACGTCAAACTTTTGGGTTTTTGGGTTTTTTTCCCTCATTTTAGCGAGAATTGGGAATCCCAAGAATTACCAAAACTCCCCAGGAGCCGAGGCCCCAACTCCAATCCGGATTTTTCCTTCTCTTTTTGATTTTTTTTATTCTTATTTTCCCTTTAATTTTCATTTTTTCTCCTTTTTCTCTTTGGCACAAGCGGGGGAACCGCAGCACCAAGCATGGCTCACAAATCCAGGGGGATAAAACCAGAATTTGGGATCAGGAAAAAGAAAAAATTGAGGTTTTTTCTGCCTCCCAACTCCTGATAATGGCCCTAGCACAGAGGAGGCGGTTCCCGTTATTTTCCCGTTATTTTCCCGGTTTTTTCCCGTTTTTTTTCCCTATTTTTTAACCCCACCCTCCCCCTCCAAAAGATAAAAAAATAGGAAGGGAAAAACAAAGAAAATTGGGGAAAAAATGAAGATTCAAAGCTTTTCTCCTCCGAGTTTTTCCCAGGGCCGTTTTTGTGAGGAAAAGGAGGAATTGGGTGAATTTGATTTTTCCTTGCAGGAATCCCCGCCCGGATCCCGGAATGAGCGAGACGAGAAGAGCTGAATTTCCTTTTTACCTCAAAAACATTTTAAAATCCGCAGGAAGAAGGAAAAGCGGCGCCAAGAAATTCGATTTTTTCACCCTGGGACGGTTTCACAGCCAGGATTTCTCCGCATCCCAAAACTGCCCCAAAATCACCGCGCCCGGCTCTTTTTGGGGTTAAAATTCGATTTTTTTGTTGTTCTGGGCATCCTCATCAGCACTTCAAAGGGCCGCGGTCATCCCGGGTTAATTTTTAATGGGGGAGATTTGGGACCGGGGGCACCGAAGGGGTTAAATCCCATTCCTGAGAAAATTCGGGAGAAAATTCCCAAAATATCCAATCCCGGCACCCCCAAGAACCCTGGAACAACGCACGGGGGGGAAATCCCAAATAAATTCAAATTTCGGTTCTCAAACCCCCAAAATAAATAAATCTGGAGGAGCTGAGCTGGCTCCTCCACCCAGGAATCCCGAATAAAATTCGGATTTTTTTAGGGAGAGTGGAAGAAAAACCGGCTTAGAAAGGGGGGAAATAAATCAAATAAATCCCCTAAAATTGTCCTGTCCCAAAAGAGCGGGAGCGGCCCCAAATCCGCCCGGTTAAAGATCAGAAATGTCCATTAATATCAATTGACTTCAGCGCAAACTTCGCTTCTTCATGGAGCGGGTGATTTATGATAAAATCAATTAAATTACGGCCACTTAGGGGCTGCGGTTTCTCCTCGGGTTTCATCCGCCAGCACATCGAGCGCCCGGTTAAAAAAAAAAATAAAATTAAATAAATAAAAGAAATAAATTAAAAATTCGAGTTTGGCTGGAGGAGAATGGGGAAAACTGAGAAGCTGGAGAAATTTGCAGGACATAAAATAATAATAATAAAAATAACAATAATAAAATAAAGAAATAAAAAGGCAAGAAAAGCAGAAAAGGCGCTGCTGGAGCTGCTGCTAATTCAGCTCTTGGCCTGGGAAATCCGTGCCCAAAACTTTCCCGATTTCCCGAGGAATGAGGAATTTTTGGAGCTGGCAGCGCCTCCGGAGGGAGAGGAGCCAAAGCAGAGCAGAGAGCACAAAAATATCGAAATTTCCACCCAAACTTTGCCGCTTTCATTCGATTTTCTGAGTTATTTTTTCCTTTTTCCCCGCCGTACAAAGGATTTTTCTGCCTCCATTTAAATCTTGGGGGAGGAGGGACGGGGATTTTTATTTTTATTTTTTTTCCCTGAGACAGAAATTCGGAGCAGAAATCCCCAAAAATGAAACCTGCGCTGTTCCCACGCCCTCCCCGCCAGGTCTGGGGGCGTTTGCCCCACCCCTCCCTCCCCCAGAAAGGCTCCAAACCGAACATTTCTCAAATCGGAGCTTTTTAAGCCCAAAAACCCGAATTTTCAGGAGCCTCGAGCCCCGAACTGGGGAAGGAGAAGCAGCGCGAGCATCCAGATGTTCGTGGGGCACATCTGGCCCGGGAAAAACGCGCTCCAGCTTGGGAAAATTCCCTTTTTTCTATTTTTTCTCCTTTTTTTTTTGTAATTAGGGTTTGCTCCGAGTAAACAAAAAACTTGGTGGGGCCATAAATCACCGGGCCGAGCGTTCTGCGCTTTCACAGCCGCTTTTCCAAAGGGTTTTATGGTGGTTTTTTTGTTTTATTTTTGACCTTTTTTTTCCTTTTGAAACCACACAGAAGTGAGAAATCTTTACCAAATGCGTCCCAGGGAAAAAAAGGAAAAATAAAAGAACTTTTTCGGGGGGGAAAAGGAGCTGGTGCCTGTTCTGGATTTATTTTTTGCTCCTCTTCGGCCTCCCCGGGGCATCGGAGTTAATTTGAGGCTCCCGGTGCAGCCTTGTCAGAGCGTTCGGAGCAATTAATTAATTACAGCTCCGGCCCTGGCTGCGTTTATTTATTTATTTTATTTTATTTTATTTTATTTATTTATCTTTTTGAACTTCTTACCTGCGAGACTCCGGGGCTCCGAGGAGGAGGAGGAAAAGCCGGCTCGGGGTGCGGAGGATTCCTCACTGGAGCAGGAAAATTAAGAAGAATCTCATTTATTTCACCCCCCGCTGCATCTCGGTCGCGTTGGGATTTTTTGGGGTTTTTTTCCCTCAAAAACGCTTTGAATTTTTTTTTTTTAATTTTTTGGGATTTTTTTTTTGACTCGTTGGGTTCGGACAGAACGGATTGGAGGTGGAGAAAAAATTAAAAATTGGTGCAAAAAACCTCAAATTGTGGCAAGGATGGGGATGCGGGGCGAGCGTTTGTTCTGCTCTGGAAAAAAAACAGAAAAACTGGGAAAAAACTCCCAAAAAAACTCCAAAAAATCTCTCTCCCAGTGCGGATCTGCCCGGAAAGCTGTTTCTCTTTATGAAGACTTTAAAATGTTGCAAGAGGGAGGAACAGTGAGTGACAAGGGGAGCTGCGGAGAGGGAACCAAACGGATTCCGCTGCTCCGAGCCAGGCGGGATTGGCAGCGCTGAAATGGATTCCATATGTCCGGGAAAAGGGAAAAAACCCCAAAGAGAGCGGGAGAGGGACGGGACAGGGCAGGGAGGAGGGAGTTAAAGTTATTTAACCCAGCGGGTTTTGGGGTTTCTTTCACCCCGCGGTGAATCCCGGGGTTAAATCACCATTCCCGGGGGTTTTTGGGACTTTTTGGGAGTCCCAGATCCAGGTTGGTTTTAGCGCGGGGTGAGGTCAGAGCGGGGAGAGGAAATTCAGAGCAGGGAGCGGATCCTGCTCCCCAAAACACGACGGGAACTTGGGGGGGAACGTCTCCATCCTAAAAACAACACCCCAAAATTGGGGGGAACATCCCCATCCTGAAAGCAGCACCCCAAAACTGGGGAGAATCTCCCCATCCTGAAAACACTACACCAAAACTGGGGGCGACATCCCCATCCTAAAAGCAGCACCCCAAACCCACCGGGGGTTGGGGAGAGTGACTGGGAGGGGTCCCGGCCCTGGTGCCCCCATCCCAAAATCAGCACCCCAAAACTGGGGAGGAACCTCCCCAAAACTGGGGGGGAACCTCCCCATCCTAAAAGCAGCACCCCAAAATTGGGGAAACCTCTCCATCCTAAAAACACCACCCCAAAACTGGGGGGAACGTCCCCATCCTAAAAGCAGCACCCCAAAACTGGAGGGAAACGTCCCCGTCCTAAAAACAGCGCTGTAAAATTGGGGGAACATCCCCATCCCAAAAGCAGCACCCCAAAACTGGGGGAGGAACCTCCCCACCCTAAAAGCAGCACCCCAAACGTACCGGGGGATGGGGAGAGGGGCTCGGAGGGGGTGTTCCCGCTGTCCCCACCCTAAAAGCAAAGTCCCAAAATTGGGGGGAACATCCCCATCCTAAATGCACCAACCCAAAACTGGGAAGAACGTCCCCATCCTATAAACAGCCACCAAAATTGGGGGGGACATCCCCATCCTAAAAGCAGCACCCCAAACCCACCGGGGGTTGGGGAGCGGGACTGGGAGGGGCCCCGGCCCTGGTGCCCCCATCCCAAAATCAGCATCCCCAAAACTGGGGAGGAACCTCCCCGAAACTGGAGGGGAAACCCCTCCATCCTAAAAACAGCACCCCAAAACTGGGGGGAACCTCCCCACCCTAAAAGCAGCACCCCAAACGCACCGGGGGATGGGGACAGGGGCTCGGAGGGGGTCCCGGGGGGCTCCCGGCCCCGGCGCCCCCATCCCGGCCCGGGACGCTCCGTTCCCATCACCGGCGGAATTCCCGAACGCTCCCCGAGCTCCGAGCGCTCCGCCGGGACAGCCCCGATGGGCTCCGCACCCGAACGGAGCCGCGAGCGGGGATTTCTCCTTAACCCCTCCCCTCTGATCTGCGCTCAAAAAAAAAGGAGGAAAAGGAAAAAAAAAAAAAAAAAAAAAAAAAAAAAGGAGCGAAATCGCCACCCTCGGCTCTGATTTATCGCCTCGCTTTTCATCTCGGGATGGCTGCGAGCAGGGAAGTGTTGGAACGCCCTTGTTGCCTTTTATTCCTTTCGTGTCTCCCCCCTTTCCCTCCTCCCAGCGCGGCCAAAAAAAAAAAAAAAAAGGAGAAAACTTCAAAGCTTCAAAGCGAACCCGAACCCTCCCCAAAGTCGCTCCCAAACTTCTCCTGCTCGGCCGCGGAGCCGCCGAGTTTTTCCCTTTTGTCTCCGCTCGTGTTGGCCTCGGGTTTGCAAAATAAAAAATGAAGCGGCCTCGGCTGATCCCGGGGCGCTGCTGGGGGGGCTCCGAACTCATCAAACTCATCAAACCACACAAAACACATAAAACACACCGCAAAAAACGGGGGAGCACATTCTGCCCCGCGCCCACACCTCGAATTTCCGCGTTATTTTATTTTGATTTTTTTTTGAGTTTTTTTTGCTCGTCTCTCCTCGCCGCGGCGAGGCTTTGCTGTGAAATAAGCCTCCCCTGCCGGCCGCAATAAATCCCGAATTAAGGTTTCGCTTTTACGGCGTTAATCGCTTCCTCTGGGGCAGGATCGGGGAAACGGGAGAACGGAGGCGGCGATCGCGCCGTGATGAGCGCGGCGCTGATGGACCGGGACCTTCCGCGGAGCTGACAGCCCGGCAGAAAGGGCTGATTGCCCAGGAATCAATGAAATTCCGCTCGCTCGAGCCGCTCGAAATAGCCAATTATCCCCCCCCCGCCGCCTCCCCAGGGTTTTATCGGCCGTGCTGCGGGAAAAAGGAGGTTTTAGTGAGTTCATCAAGGAAAAGATGGGCAGGGAGGGGGTTTGGGGGGTTTGGGGAGATGCTGAGGGGGGACGGGAGGGGGAGAGGCCGGAGTTGGGGGTCCGGAGCCCCCTGAGCCAAACCCAGCCCTGTCGTGGAGGCACCAGCGCGGAAAATTCGGGATTTTGGAGCTGGTGGGAAGGAAGGAGAGCCCTGAGGATCTGAGGAACAACCAGGAGATGTCAAAAAACCCCTAAAAAATCTTATGGGGGGGTTTTGTGTCACCCAAACCCCTCCTGGGCCCGGACCCGTCCAGAAGGGGAAGGACCGGGGGGAGGCCCTGCCTTCCTGGGTCTGGGGTCCCTTCCTGGCTCTGGGGTCCCCTTCCGGTTCGGGGTCTGGGGTCCATTCCTGTCTTTGAGTCTGGGGTCCCCACCAGATTCGGGGTCCCATTCTGGGTCTGGGTCCCCTTCTGGGTCTGGGGTCCCCTCCCGGTTCGGGGTCTGGGGTCTCCTCCTGGTTCGAGGTCTGGGGTCCCCTCCCGATTCTCGGTCCCATTCTGGGTCTGGGGTCTCCTCCCGGCTCTGGGCCTGAGGTCCGGTCCCGGTTCGGGGTCTGGGGTCTCCTCCCAGCCCTGGGTCTGGGTCCCGTTATGGTTCTGGGTCCCATTCTGGGTCTGGGGACCCTCTCGGTTCGGGGTCTGGGGTCCCTCTCGGTTCGGGGTCTCATTCTGGGTCTGGGTCCCGTTATGGGTCTGGGGTTCCCTCCCGGTTCTGGGTCTGGGGTCCCTCTCGGTTCGGGGTCTCTCCAAGGCTCCATCTTTTCAGCTTTTCCCTGAATTTTCGGGCTCCTCACGCGGTTCTGGGGGGTCCCCCCGGCTCTGGGGGTCCCGCTGGACCCGCGGGGTTCTCCTGAGGCTCTGAGCCCCTAAATTGGGGCTGGGGGTGGGGCTGGGGTCGTGTCGGGGTCCCGGGTCCCCCAGGCCGCCCCCTCCTCGGTTACTGGGGGGCACAAACGGGGCGGGGGCTGCACCGGGGCTGAACCGACCCCCCCTCAATTTAACGGGTTTGGGGGCTCCGGGCTGGCTCCCCCTCCCGGGGCCCGTTTCTCACCCTCAAAGTCCCAAATCCAGAGGGAAAAAAAAATTAATAATTATTATTAAAAACTAAAAATTAATATTATATTTTAAAAAGCAACAAAATCAGATAAACCACTACGGAAAAAAAAATAAACCACAGAGGGGAAAAAAATTAAAAATTATTGTTATTTTTAAAAATGCAACAAAATAAAATAAAATGACGAAGTGGGGAGTGGGGAGGGGGTCTGCAGGCACTGAAAACCGAGGGCAGGGGTGAACCCGCGGCTGTGACAGGAGCGATGCCGCGCTCCTGGATGTCCCTGAATATTTCATGGGAATCCGTGAAGGTTTTCCTGTGTCAGACGGAGCCAAACAGCCGCGGCCGCCGAGCAGAGCGCGGGGGGAGCAAAACGCCCAATTCTCACCCCAACATTTCATCTCCGCTCCTGCTGTCACTTTTATTGACTCCTCGCATGTCGGAGCTTGTAAAATATTAAAAAAAAAAAAAACCCTCCCGAAAACATAAAAACGAGCGCTGCCGTTTCCTGCTCGCCCTTTCAACGCTCCCGCCCGGGAGCCTCGGGAGGGGAGGGGAGGGCGGCGCTGCCTCGGAGCCCGCGGTGCGCGCAGGATGCGCGCGGGATGCGCGCGGGATGCGCGGGGGATGCGCGGGGGATGCGCGGGGGATGCGCTGCACTTTTCGGGACACAAATCTCGTCCCAGCGCTTTCCCCGCGGTGTTGGACAGCAGGGAGCAGCTCCCGACCCGTTTTTGCTGATTTTAAACCCATTTTTGGGTGCTTTTCCCCGCGATGTTTGGGGAGCAGCTCCCGACTCGATTTTGCTGATTTTAAACCCAATTTTTGGGCGCTTTGCCCGAGGTGAAGCCCTGAAGGGAAACGCGACCCTCGGGGCGCTCCGTCCAACTTTGATCCTGCTCATCCTCAACCTCTCCATCCCAGGTTTAGCCGGAGCCCAAAAATTCCGGGAAAAACCCCGGAAAAGCTCCGGGAAAATCCCTGGAAAAACTCCGGGAATGCCCCAAAAGGAGCTGATCCCCCTCGCTGTCCCCTGGATTTTGGGGACAAACCGCCCGTGTTGGGGTCACTCGGCAGCGCCCCGAGTTGCCCCCATTGTTCTGGGAGAGCCACCTCGCAGCCCCGCTTTGATTTAAAAAAAAAATATATTTAATATTTAAAAATAAAATTATTTCATTTTATTCCCACTTCTCCATCCGTAAATTCAATATTCCGGGGTAAAATCGGCGGAGCAACCTGCGCGGGAGGGCTGGGGAGGGGGAAAAGGGGAGAAAATGAGTTCTGGGTGATAAAGGGACGCGGCCGCGCCGTAATTTTGATTTTAAGGTCGCGCTCTTTGCCGAGCTTCACACGCCAACGAGGCGTTCCCGCTCTCCCCAAATTTATACAAATCTCTCTTTAATTGGCAATCACAGACGCCGTAATTTAAGACCCCCAGCTCCGGAGCTTTCATATTAGCGCTGATCTATTACTGTAAATCGCCCGAAATAATCAACTCCAGGGAGCGGGGCGAGGGGAGAGATCCTCGCTCGCAAATATCAGCGCTCGCACATCATTTTCGCCCCGGCAATGATTTATCTCGGCCCGGGCCATAAACAACGCGGCTCCCCGTCCCAAACACGCGCACAATGGCAGCCGCGCCGCCGCTGACATGTTTATTGTCATAAATCAACAAAAGGGGGGGGAAAAAAAAATTTAAAAAATAAAAAAAAAAAAAAAAAAGAGAGAGAGAGGTTGCGGGGAGAGGGGGAGAGAGAGAGAGAGAAAAACCTCCCTAAAAACCATCAATGAAATGCCTCGGTGGGTAGAACGGCGCGCGGAGAGGAATGGGAGGAAATGGAGCCGGCGATTTGTCACATTTTACGACAATAACATTAATAACAAACAATAAATTTACATGGACACACGGACGCGGGGAGCCCCCGCTACTCACAACGATCCGGCCCTCGGCGTGCGCGGCGCTGCCCGGAATTGTTTTATTGCGGCTCCGCTCCCTCTCTCCTCCTCTCGCTCCCCCTCGCTCCTTTCTCTCCCTTTTATTATTTTTTTCCCCCCTCTCTCGGTGTTTTAAAGGACACTCGGATTTCGCGTCAGGCTCGGGGAGACCATGGCTGCGATTTTCCTGACGAATACATATCTATTCTGCAAGCTCGGCATTAATTATTTAATGAGCCACGTGATGAGGGGGAAGGGGGAAGGGGGTCCCTCCGTTCCGCACTCGCAGGACCACTCTGACCTTCCACCGGAACAGCGTTTTTTTAAAAAAAAAGAACTTTCCAACGCAGCGCACAATTCTCTGTTAAACACCGCGATTTTGGGTCATTTCCCCACCCCGAGAGCGCCCAAACGCTTCCCTAAACCCTCCCTGGGACTTGGCTTTGCTCAGCCGGAGAAAACCCCGATTTTCCCCCATTTTTAATTTTTTTTTTCCGATTTTGAATTTTTCCCCCGATTTTTTAATTTTTTCCACCCGCTGCGCACGCCGAGATTTTGATCACAACCGTTCCGGAGCGCAAAGCAGCCGAGAATATTTATTTACAATATTTATTTCTATTTTTAAAGGCTCGCAGCTCCCCCTGACTCCCAGGCCTGCCCGCTGTTATTATTTGGCTGGAGTTTATTGTATTACAGAGGGAGGAGGGGAAAAAAAGAGGGGAAAAAAATCAAATTTTGAGGCTGAGGAGAGCTGCCAAGTGCGGGGATCTTGGGAAATAAATAAAAATAAAGAGACAGAGAGAGACAGAAAGGGACAGAGCAACAAAGGGAAGCGCAGGAAAGGAGCAGGAGCCGGGGGACGGGAGGGATCCCCCAAAATTGGCACCGAGCAGAGCCCGAAATCCTCGAAAGCCCCAAAAAACCCCCCAACCCCTCCGAGCACCCCCAAATTCCCGGCTCCCAAATCCCTGCGGGGTGAAGCCCGGAGGGAGCGAAAATTAAGGGCGAAAATAAAGAGTTAAAGGCGAAAATGAAGAATTTAAAGGCTAAAAAAGCGGATTTTGGGCTCGCTGGGAGCCGAACGGGCCGGGCTCGGGTTTCAGCAGCCCTCGATGATTTCTGCATGGATTTAATGGGGTGCGGGGCTGGGAGGGATTAAAAAGGGCTGGGGGGGCTCCAGAGAGTGGAAATTCCGCGGGGGGAGCGAATTTCAGGAGAACTTCGGGACAATTCAAAAAACCGCAACTTTCACTTCATAAAAACTTCTCCTTTTCTTTTTTCCCCCCTCTTTTTCTTTTTTTTTCCCCCTCTTTTTCTTCTTTTTCCCCTCTTTTTCTTTTTTTTCCCCCTCTTTTTCTTCTTTTTCCCCTCTTTTTCTTTTCTTCCCCCTTTTTTTCGCTCATAACGGGCAAACTCATTTAAAAAGAGAAAAGGACAACAACAAAAGGGAGCGGATCAACCGCAGCACAAACGGAGCCCAGAAAACCCCCCACCCGGCATTTTTGGGGTTGTTTAATACCAAAAAAAAAACCCCAGAAAAAAGCAGAAAAAAAAAAACCCTTATTTTAAATTTGGCGAATTTTGTTTTGTTTAGTTTTAAAAAACCCCCTCGGTTCAAAGGCTGGGGAAGGCGGCCGAGCCCTCGGAGGTGCCGCGATCAAAGGCGTCGCCTTTGTGAGGATGAAATGAGTTTATCCCGCCCGTGATTTACGGCCGCGGCCGCGCCGCTCTTATTGCGCCTCATAAATCTGTCAGCGGCGCTGAGAAAGTCCCGAGCGCCTTTCAGGGGACGCGGAGCCAGCCCGGGACAGCGCCACCCCCTCCGCGACACTGTCACCGTGTCCCCAGAGCCCCCCCAGAGCCGCACTGAGAGGGACAGGGCCGAATATATTGAATTTTGCTGGATTTTTCACCGCGTCCTTACAGCCCCCGCTGCCCGCTGGGGATGGGCTCCGAGGTTTCCTCACGTAATCTTAATTTTTTGGTCCAATTTTGGGGATGTTTGGCCCAATTTGGGGGATGTTTGTGTGGATTTTGGGTCAAATTTGGGAATCTTTGGGGGATTTTGGGTCCAATTTGGGGATCCTTGGGTGGATTTTTCGTCCAGTTTTGGGATTTTTAGTCCAATTTAGGAACCTTTGGGTGAATTTTTGCTCCAGTTTGGGGATCAATCTGGGATTTTGGACCCAATTTAAGGATCTTTGGGTGGATTTCTAGTCCAATTTGGCGATCTTCGGGGGGATTATTTTGTCTAATTTGGGCATTTTTGAGGGATTTTTTGCTCCAATTTTGGGGATATTTGGGTGTTTTTTGCTCCAGTTTTGGGGGGTCTATGCGGGGATTATTTTGCCTGATTTTAAGATCTTTGAGGGGATTTTTTTGGTCCAATTTTGGGAATTTTTGGGGGGATTCTTTTCCTTCAATTTTGCCGTCTTTGGGTGCATTTTTTCTCCAGTTCGGGGATTTTTGGGTGATTTCTTTTTTGCCCTGTTTTTGGGCAGGGATAACAAAGAGCTCCGGGGGGATTTGGGGTGACCGGGGGGGTCCCGGGGATCCCCGCACTGGCAGCGGGAGGAGGAGGAAGAGGAGGAAGAGGAGGAGGAGAAGAAGGAGGAAGAGGAGGAGGAGGAGGGGGAGCACAGGGACTCTGCAAACAAAGGAATTTCTGAAATCAGACATCAGACCAGGCCAGACCGCGGCTCCTCTGCTCCTCGGGCTTTACATTCGAAATTTTTTCCCCAAAAAAATTTAAATTTGTGGGGCCAACCCCACTCCCATCCCCCAAAACCCCTCTCCCGACACAAAACAAGGCGCAAAAAATCCGATTTTTACACAACAAAACCACACGAGGAACCCTGTTAGGCCCGGAACGATTAAACGGCGAGAAAACAGAAATAAATCAAATTTTAGGATTTTTTTTCCCCCATTTTTCGCTCCCTCCCCGCTGATTGTCCAGCCCCGGCCAGGCCGGGCTTTGCTGGGCTGGGGGTTGAGCTCAGTGTCCGGCCTGGGGCAGGTCAAGGGTTTCGAGGTCACTCCCGGGCTGTAAAACCCGGGCTAATGGGCCAGAAAAGTGAACTCTGCGTGACCCCGGCCCGGCCGCGCTGCCCCGGCTCCGATTTCCTCATTTCCCACAGAAATCCCCGGGCACGGCCAAAACCCCGGCGGGAAACGGCCCCGGCGCGGCCTAAACCCGGCTTAAAACGGGGGCGTTCCTGGGATGGCTTAAACCCGGAATATTCAGTTTATGGGACAGTTTAAACCGGGAATATTCAGAGTTCTTGGGGCCGTTTTAACCAGGAATGCTCCCAGTTCCTGGGACAGTTTAAACTGGGAATATTCGAATTTCCTGGGACGGTTGAAACTGGGAATATTCACATTTCCTGAGACAGTTTAACCCGGGAATATTCCCAGTTCCTGGGACAGTTTAAACTGGGAATATTCGAATTTCCTGGGACGGTTTAAACTGGGAATATTCACATTTCCTGAGACAGTTTAAACTGGGAATATTCACATTTCCTGAGACAGTTTAACCCGGGAATATTCCCAGTTTCTGGGACAGTTTAACCCGGGAATATTCCCGGTTCCAGGGACAGTTTAACCCGGGAATGCTCCCAGTTCCCGGGACATTTTAACCCGTGAATGTTCCCAGTTCCTCGAAGAGCTTGACCCGGGAATATCCCCAGTTCCTGGGACAATTTAAACTGGAAAGATTCCAAATTTATGGAACAGTTAAACCGGGGAATATTCACATTTCCTGGGACAGTTTAAGCCCAGAATGGTCCCAGTTCCCGGGACAGTTTAAACTGGGAATGTTCCAAATTCCTGGGACAGTTTAACTCGGGAATGTTCCCAGTTCCCGGGACATTTTGAACCAGGAATACTCGCCTTTCCAGGGACAGTTTAACCCGGGAATATTCGCATTTCCCGGGACACTCAGAGGCCGTTGCACCAAACCCTCGCCAAACCGTCCCGTGAGAGATTTAACTCGGGATGAAAACGGGAAAAAACAGGGGAAAACGGGTAAAACCCGATTTTTGAGCATAAACCCCCAGATCTCCACCCGGACCCGGCACCTGGAGCTCCCGCAGCAAACCCCAACCACGCCCAGCCCAAAACCGAGACGGAATTTAAATAAAAACCCCAAACCCCTGCAAGACCCGCCCCAAAAACGGAGGGAAAAGGGAAAACCCCACACGAGAACTCGCGGGGAGTTTCTCCTTCCACCTCCATCTGTTGAAAACTCCTTTTTTTCTCTGATTTCCCCCAGATTTGTGTCAGAACCCGGTCCCAAAGTCCCTCCGAGAGCGGCTCCGTTACCTGCTTCGCTCCCAAATCCTTTTTCCAGCGCCCTCATGCTCGGGGTGGCTCCTTCCGAACCGACAGGGGAGGGGGCGTCTGCAGGAAATTTGGCTTTTCTCCCCCAAAAAAAGAGAATCTTTCGCCTTTGGGGCGCGGGTTTTATTACCGGCAATATTTCTAATATTATTATTAATATTACTAATTCTAATTCTCATTGGTGCCCCTGAAGGTTTCTTGGAGCAGTCCGGGGGATTTTTGCCGCCAGACGGTCTGCGGAGATTTGCTGTTGAATAACAATGGGAAAAGGGATAAGTATTTAAAGAAAAGAAGTGATTAATGATTTTCTGTATAATTCTCGCATTTTTCTTGCCTTCTGTCCGCTCCTAATGGCTGTGAACTTTCGGGTCCTATAGAAATCTCCTTTTCTCCCCCTTCCATCCCATTCACGCTCCCCAGCTTTGTTTTGCCCCCACAGACCCCGCGTTCCTGCCAGCATATGCTTCTCTTTTTTCATTTTTTTCCCTTTTTTTTGGGTTTAAAACACCCATTTTTGGCCATTCTTAGGAGCCCCCTCTCGAAACTCGCACCCTCTTCCCAAGCAGATCAAAGGGAGGAGCAGCGGAATAAAAATGCAGCAGCGACCAAACAAACCGCCCCAAACCTCGCGGAACTGGGATAAAATACAGCCCTTGCCAGGAAAATAAATAAAGAAAATAAAGAAACGTGCGAGTTGCGCTGTCGCCACCTCTTAAACTGCGACAATTAAACCAAAATCCGGCCATAAATCCGATTTTTTTTTTTTTTGTTTTACATCACACCGAGCAGAGCCCGCACCATGTGACCGCAGGAATATTATTTGTTTCAAAGCATTAAAAAGAAAAAAGTAAAATAAAAAAATCACCCAGAAAGGTTTTGTGTGAACGGGGGGTGGAGGAATTTTGGGGGAAATAATTTTATTCCCACAAGGTGCGGGGTGAGCTCCTGCAGCCGGGAGAGATTTGAAATATCCCAGCCCTGCTTTGTCTCGGGATAAACAGGGGCCGGAATTTGGGTCCTGACTGGGGTTTTCGGAGGATTCCCTGAATATTGAACAAAACTTTAAAAACTTCTTCTTATTACTATTATTACTATTATTACTATTATTACTATTATTACTATTATTACTATTATTATAATTATTGTTTTTATTATTTTATTTTTATTTTCTTTTTAAATTTATTATATTTATATATTTATAGATCGGAAGAGCGTCG
>JAWWMS010000370.1:0-15281 GCA_035048045.1 Chlorospingus semifuscus
AAAATAATAAATCAAGCCTTCTGAAACATGGAGTCAGATCCTCATCTCTCCCCTCATCCTCAGACCCCTGTGAACACGGTCACACCGAAGGGCAGGGGGTTGAAACCAGAGGGTCTTGCAGGTCCCTCCCACCCAACCCAACCCAACCCAACCCAACCCATGCTGGGTTCCATGAGGTTGGCTCTGCTCAGTTCCCCTCCCTGCCTCCCCCAGACCCTTCCCTGGCAGCCCCTGGCTGTTAAAGGGAGGAACTCTGCCCCACTCACCCTGACATGGAGCTGGTTCTGTGCTCAGGTTTGATCCCCTCCTCCAGGGAATTCCTCTGTGAGCTGCTGCTCTCACTGAGCTCCAAGGGCCTGGAAAAAGAACCCTGTGAGCTGCAGCACCACGGGCTGCACACCCAGCCAAGGGTGAAGCTCCACCCCAGGAGAGCAACAACTGCTCCAGGGTGAAGTCATTCTGTGACCTCTGCTGTGAACATTCCTGTGGGATCTCCTGAACATCCACACGAATAGCAGAGCTCATTTCCTGCAGCTGCAGGTCACCCAGCCACTAACACACACACACACACACACACACACACACACACACACAAATCTTTCCTCAGTTTTCCTAATAAAAATATTTGTTGGGCTTTCTTTTCCTCTGGATCTCACCCCTCAGCCCTGGGAAGCAGGACCTCACTCTTGGCTTTGGTAGATGTGGCACAAAGGGATTCCAAACAGAGGAGCCCAAGAAAGATTCCCTTTGGAAACACTTGTCACCTGATCCTGATTTTACACCCTCATTAACAAATTAATTTGATTATTTTAAGTTGTTCCATGAGATGGGCTATGGAGCTGGCTGGGAGAGCTGGGGGTGTTCAGTTTATGGTGACACTCAGCTCTGATTTTTACTGCTCAAGTTTATTTTAATTAAATTTCAGTTTCTCTTCCAGCATGAGGAAGATTATTTCAAGAAACACAACTTCAGCCTCTTCCACTGCCTCCCCTGCATCCAAGCATAAACAACTGGCAGAGCCAGGCTTCCTGTCCTTCAGCATGCCATGTTTCAGGATGGGAACAGGAGGGATCAGTGGGGCTTGCCAGGGAACCAAGGGGCTGTGTGTGACTGCTTTCCTCCTTGGAGCTGTCTCAGCTCAGAGGGGCAGGGGCAGTCTCAGGGCATTGTGATGCGAGAAGCTCCTCCAGTGAGACTGGGCAGAAACAACAGAGAGGAATGAGATTGCAGTGCCAGGGAGTGTTCTGCCACTGTGACTGAGAAGTGTTTGTGCAGAGGACACTGTCTGTGCCAAAGGCTTCAAAGGCAGATAAGGATAGCTTCAGCTTTACTCCAGTGCATTCTGAATTTATCTGGAGCCCTTCAGAACCCTGTTCTCATTCCTCTGTTCTGTGCCCAAGAATTAGAAAAAACCATCAAGATAACCTGGAGGCCAAGTCCCAGAGAACGGGGAAACAAAAGCCTAAAAAACCCCCAAACCTGTTTTAACATCACTTTATCATTCAGCTTATCTTGAAGCATCTCTCTAAAATCAGCCTCTCTCCACACCCTGGGGCACAGCTGAAGGAGCTGCTCCCTGGAAAGAGTGAGATGTAAAGCTTGGCCTTTTCTGAAGCAGAAATCTGTGCCAGCCCTGTGCCCTGAGAGCTCCTGGGACACTCTGCCCATGGGAGGTGCAGGGCTGCCCTGGGTGAGACAGAGTAGAAATTCTCCAGAGTAGAAATCCACTTGGATTTAGGTGGAATGTACATCTTTGAGTCTGTGGTTAGAAAACATAGCTATGTAGCCTGACTGCAAACCTAGGCTCAGGGAAACTGATTCGGAGAAGGACAGAGATAAGGGAGGGGAGACAGAGGGTGATAGAGAGAGACAGAGACTTCTGTGAGAGCAGGCCAGCCTGACCTAGGAACTCTTTCTGATAAAGAAGAACTAGCGGCAAATGTCACGCAAAATTCGTAAAAATGAATATGTATGAACCTAATGTGAAATTGTATGCATATGTATTTGAGAGGGGGATAAAAAGGGACCTGAAGTTCCCAGAAGTACCATGTGTTTTAAGGAGAGTAATCTCCACATGCAACAACAAACATACTGGCTTTACAATTTGCACAAAGCTGTGGAGTTTTTGTTATCTCCACAAAACAAGGGCGCTGCCTTACCGAGCCGCTGGAGCCTGGCTGCTCCTCCCATTCAGCCTCTCCACCTTGTACTCCACGCCCTCGATGATGATGCTGGACTGCACGGCCTGGGGTGCCTGCCTGCCCTCCTCCTCCTCCTCCTCAGCTTCCTCCTCCAGCAGCAGGGCTCGCTGCTGCTGCAGCTTGCGGGCTGCAGGGACACAGGAGGCAGCTCACAGCAGAGAGCATGGGCTGAACCCCAGGGTGGGACTGGGGAGGGGTCTTGGCACAGAAACCCCTGTGGGCAGGTCCTGACACTGAAACCCCCAGGATGGGAGCCGTGGGGGGGTCCTGACACTGAACCCCCAAGAGATTCAGTCCTGATGCTGAAACCCCCAGGATGGGACCTCTGGACAGGTTCTGGCACTGAACCCCTGTGGGCAGGTCCTGACAATGAAACCCCCAGGATGGGACTGTGGGGGGGTCCTGACACTGAACCCCCAAAAGATTCAGTCCTGATGCTGAAACCCCCAGGATGGGACCTCTGGACAGGTTCTGGCACTGAACCTGCAGGATGGGACCTCTGGGCAGGTCCTGATACTGAACCCCTGTGGGCAGGTCCTGACAATGAAACCCCCAGGATGGGACTGTGGGAGGGTCCTGACACTGAACCCCCAAGAGATTCAGTCCTGGCACTGGACCTGCAGGATGGGACCTCTGGGAAGGTCCTGACACTGAACCCTCCAGGATGGGACCTGTGGGCAGGTCCTGGCACTGAAACTCCAAGATATTCAGCCCTGACACTGAACCTTCCAGGATGGGATCTCTGGGCAGGTCCTGACTATGAACCCCCAGGGAATTCAGTCCTGGCACTGAACACCCAGGATGGAACCTCTGGGCAGGTATTGACACTGAAAGCCCCAGGATGGAACCTCTGGGCAGATCCTTCTGCTTCTCACCCCTGCAAGTCTGGGCTGGTTTCAGTCCATCCCCTCTCCATGAACACCTTTGTTCCTCCACACTTCCACCAATGATGAAATAAACTCTGCATGGTTTCCTCAGCCCCCCCATTCCTTATCCACCAGATTTCCACCCCTGGACACCCAGGGCAGATTCCCAGCAGATTTCCCAGTGCTCTCAGTCTCACCCTGGAAACTGGGCACAGTGTTTCCTGCCCTTTTCCCAGAGCGAAGGAAGAGCCCTGGCAGCCTGCATCTGCCCCTGGCCTCCTGCAGGAGCCAAGGCTGGGTGCTGGTGCTGGCCCCACGCGTGGCAGCAGCCCTGGGACAGCTCTGCTGGTGAGCACAACATCACCAGAGGGTCAGGGACAGAGGGGACAGGAGCAGGCAGCTCTGGGGCAGGTGTCCTGCAGGTCACCCAGGGGTGCTCCTCAGGGCTCAGCCCTGGGGCCAGCTCGGGGCAAGACTGAAAATCTTAAAAATATAAAAATAATATTAAAATAAAAAAATATTTATTAAAAATAAATTAAAATATTAAAAAAATAAAAATAATATTTAAATTATTAATAAAGTTAATGATTTTATCTGCATTTTATCTGCATTCTGCAGGAGCTGAATGCAACAGGAACACTCTGCTGCTGATGCCAAACTGGGAGCTGCTGGTGGCTCTCTGAAGGGCCATGGAGCCCTACAGGAGGGTGCAGACAGGCTGAAACACTGGGCAACCATTAATGGCATGAAACTGAACCAAATGCCAGGTTCAGGTATGCTTTGGAGAGGAGTGGCTGGAGAGCTCAGTAAAAATGCTTTTTCCCACTTCACATCGTTCCTTATCACCTCCTAAAGCAACTATGGGTAGGACTCGATGATCTTTAAGGTCTCTTCCAATCAAGTCATTCTGTGAATTCTGTGAACTCTCAAGCAAGAGGGAATTACAACACAAGGGAGAGCAGCAATGTAGCTCCTGGTGCAGCCCTAGAGCAGCACAGTGAGCTCTGAGCTCTGCAGCCAGTCCTGTGGGAGGGTGCCACTCACCTGGAGCTGGCATAGCCCCACTGTATGCAGGGGCTTTATAAATGCCCCTGAAGTGTTTATTGCAGGCTGCAGGCACAGAGCCCAGAGCAGGGAGCCTGGAATGCCCCTCTGCTCTGCAGGGAGAGCTCTGTGAGAGCTGAACTCCTCAGCTGGACAGGAGCAGGCTGCAGGCAGGACTCACTGCAGCCCTGCAGAACCCAGAGGGGCTCCAGGGGGCCTTTGGGCATGGGCCTGGAGGGGGGATGGCTTCAGGGATGGATTTGGGAAGGGACCCTGCCCAGAGCAGCTGTGGCTGCCCCTGGATCCCTGCAAGTGTTCCAGGCCAGACTGGAGCCACTGGTCTGAGGCAAGGAGTCCTTGCCCATGGCAGGGGTGGCACTGAGTGGGTTAAAAGTCCCTCCAACCCAACCCAAACCCTCCTGTGATTCCATGATACAGGACACCTGAAACTACAGCACTGCACCAACCCAGGCAGTATCAGTGCAGCATGCACAGAATTCTTCAGCATTCACTTCAAATCATTCCCAGGCCTTACAATAACCATCCAGGGGCTTCTGGAAGTGCTGCATTTCCATGGGAAAGGAATCCCTTAGCAGGACAACCCTCTGTGCACACGTTCCTACGTACCCTCCTCCTCTTTCATCTTCTTCAGGTCGTCCTCCCCCACCAGGGACACGCGCTTGGGAGGCTTGTCCAGGTGCTGCTGCTTCACCTCAACCTCAAAATACTTCTGCCTCTCCCGGAAGGACCTCTGCTCAGGGCTGTGCTGGCCCCCGGGGCTGTGGGTGGCCACCTGCAAGAGCCAGAATGCTGCACAGGGGGGACACCGGGACACCCAGGGACAGGGGACACCCAGGGACAGGGGACACCCAGGGACACCATGGGGCACTCAGGGACATGGGTCACCCAAGGACAGGGCACACCCAGGGACAGGGGGCACTCAGGCACAGCACTGCCCACTGCCCACCCAGGCCCATGCCACCCCATCCCTTGCTCTGCCAGCTGCCCCATCCTCTCAGTTCTCACTCTGCCCCATCCTCTCAGTTCTCAGTTTGCCCCATCCTCTCCTCCTCCTCCTCCTCCCCAACCATCCCACACCACGACCCCGTCCCTCCACTGTCACAGACATCTTTTTGTGAAAATCTTTTCTTTAGGATTTTTCTCTCCTAAGAAGCTGAGAGGCCTCAGGAACAAAATGTAAACAATGGTTATCTGCTGCTGTGGAATGCAACAGGTGCATCTGTGACTGGGCCATCTTGAATGTTTACAATTAATGGCCAACCACAGACCAGAGAGCTTGGACACTCTGTCAGAGCCACAGACCTTTGTTATTCATTCTTTGCTATTCTATTCTTAGCTGGCCTTCTGAGAAAACCTTTCCTTCTATTCTTTAGTATAGTCTTAATGTAACATATATCATAAAAAATTAAATCAGCCTTCTGAACATGGAGCCAACATTCTCGTCTCTTCCCTCATCCAAGAAGCCCTGTGATCACTGTCACACCCCACCCACAACCCCATGACTCCCAGCACTCACCTCCAAGGCCATTTTGGTGTTTTCTGTGCTGCTCTGACCAGACAGTTCCTAAGCACAGAGAGAGACAAGCATGTTCCAAAAGGAAAGGTTCCAGCCCTGTGCCCCAAGGCCAGGCAGCTGACACAGGTCCCCAGACTGTCCCTGAATTCACAGAGATTTAGCAAGGCTTAGCAATGGTCAGGAGTTAGGATTTATGGTAAACTGAGGGTTAAACAGAACCAGGCGTGACAACTCCTGAAAGGGAGAAACTGAAAGTCACAGGAAACAGGCACCAAACAGGAGCAGGGGCTGGAGGGGAGTCACAGGAGCTGGCAGGAGCCACTCACACTTTGGTTACATCAAAGACAAAACCACCCAGAATTTACTTTAAAGAAGCAGAGATGCCATTAGAAAGAATGAAATCTGTATTTACTGGGATGCATAACAGAATACTGGATGAACAGAACTACAGGGGGAGGAAACTGATCCCCAAAATCCATCTGTTAACCAGGAATCCATAGGGGCAAACTGAGAACTGCAAACTAGTTATGGAAAATAAGGAAGTTTTATCATCAGATAAACTGAAATGACCCACAAAGAGAGAGCAAGGAGATGATCTCTGGCTTTATCCAAATACACTCCTCCAAAACTAATTCAGAATTCAGAACTGGAGTGGATCTGCCTGAGCAACCTCCTACAGCTCTGGAGATGTTTGACCAATGCTCTCAGGCCCATGGTGGGGCTCCTGGGGGTGTCCTGAGCTGGACCTGATGATCCTTGTGGGTCCCTTCCAACTCAGGATGTCCCAGGATTCTGGGATTCCAGGATTCCAGCACCCAAGGCTGCCCTGTTCTGCAGGGGGAACTGAGACAATGACCTCCAGGTCCTCAGCTAGCCTGGACTGTTCCAGGATTCAGCTAGATGGCAGGGAAGAGTCCCAGTGAAGATCAAAATCTATCCAAAAATGTATCAGCACAGGTTTAGCCTGGCCCTGGGGTCTGGAATTTCAGAGTTCCTTTGCATGGTTGTACATCAGTATCCCAAAGTACAGGGAGAACAACAATGCTTGAGATTCCAGGAACTTCCAGGACCTGACACAGACAGGACCCTGCCAGAATGAACATCTGCATCATCAACACACTCCAACAGGACCTGGCACAGACAGGACCCTGCCAGGATGAACATCTGCACCATCCACACAGGACCCTGCGAGGATGACCATCTCATCACCCACACAGGACCCTTCCATGGTGACCATCCCATCCCCAGCCCCTCCAGCTCCCCCAGCCCCTTACCGTGTCCCCAGCTGTCACTGGAGGGCACACACCCCTGTCCTGGCCTGCTGACCCCAGGGCTGGTGCCACCGGGGCTGGGTTACCTGTGTCCCCAGCTGTCCCTGCAGGGCACACCCCCCATCCTGGCCTGCTGAGCCTTGGGCTGGTGCCACCAGGGCTGGGTTACCTGTGTCCCCAGCAGGGGCTGGGACAGGGGCACTGCTGCAAAGGTCTTGTAGGCCTGCTTGACGTTGATGGGCACCTCGTCAGGGGACGGTGGCGACGGCGGCGATGGCTTTGGCTGCAGGGACAGACAGACAGGCAGACAGGAGGCAAAGGTGAGCACAGGTGAGCACAGGTGGGGGGAAAACCCATATGGGGGGAACACATCCTGACTCTTGGCCTGCAGAACCCGGTGAGGGGGATATGGAAGGAACAGGTCAGGGAACACGTAAGGGATCTGTGAGCCTTGGCCTTGGGAAGCCAATCTCAGCCTCTGCTACTGAGCCCTGGGCAGGAGCACCAGGAGCAGAGCACTGCACACACACTGTGCACAGCAGCACGAGGGTCACAGCCTGTTCTGTTCCATGGACAGTGAAGGAATGGTGCTTTTGGTGGCACAGACCTTCACTGACCCGATGGGAATGTTGTGACAGATCCCTTGGCCAAGGGCACATTGCTGTCCCAGTCCTTGAGGATTTACAACCAATTCAACCTACCTGAATCAGGGTTTTGTGGGCTAGAACAGGACAGCTACACATTGATTTCGATTTAGGGCTGAACAAGAGTCCCTCGAGTGGAAGGTGTCCCTGTTTTTAAGGTCCCTCCCAACCCAAAGCACCCCGTGATTCCAGGATCTGATCCAGGGATCTGTGATGAGGAGGAGATCTGCCTTTGATCCCAAATTTTCCTCTGCAGAATTACACTTCCACATCTGACAAGGTCTGAGGGGACCTTCCTAGGGTTGGGGTCAGTCACTGTCTTTGCTGGTCCCTCCCTCACCCACCTTCCCTGTGAGCCCTCCTGCAGCACTGGGGGTCCTGCTCAAGGCATCACAGAGATGGAAGGGTGGGGGGCAAGGGCACCACAACCTTCCTCCTCCTCCTCCTCCTTCTCCTGGAGAGGAAATCCCCTCCAGCTGCTCATCCCTCCAGCTGCACCAATCCAGTTCTGGTTCTGGTTTTTCTTAGTGCTGGACTAGGGCTAAACAACGCTGTCTGATGGGCTAAAGGACAGCACAGTGAGGTCAGGAGAGCTGTGAAATGTGAACCATGCACATTCCATGGGTTCTGTACAGCTGTTTGCCTGGAAATCAGGTCTCTGATATCTCTGGTATCCCACTGCCAGGACAGAAGGGCTGGATTGATGGAATCTCACCCAGCATGGTTTGTGTGGCAAGGGACTGAAAGCCCATCCAGTCATGGGCAGGGACACCTTCCACTATTCCTTCCACTTTTATATGAAAGGATACAGGTCTTGCCTCATGACAAAGACAAAAACACCTGAATTTTTCTCTCCTATCAAACACAGCCCCAGGAACATGAACCTTTCAAAACCAATCAGGACACGTGGTCACCACACCAGAGCGACCAGGGACATGGTGACCAAACCAGAGTGACCAGGGACATGGTGACCAAACCAGAGTGACCAGGCATGTGGTCACCAAACCCCAGAGACCAGGCATGTGGTCACCAAGCAGAGTGACCAAGCACGTGGTCACCAAACCAGGGTGACCAGGCACGTGGTCACCAAGCAGAGTAACCAGGCACGTGGTCACCAAATCAGGGTGACCAGCCATGTGGTCACCAAACCCCAGTGACCAGGCACGTGGTCACCAAGCAGAGTGACCAGGCACGTGGTGACCACACCAGAGTGACCAGGCATGTGGTGACCACACCAGAATGACCAGGCACGTGGTCACCAAGCACAGTGACCAGGCACGTGGTGACCAAGCAGAGCCCCCTCTGGGAGGGTTCCTGCCCCCTGACATGGCACTGCACCCCCAGGGGGAACCACAGGGCTCTGGGGAGGGCTCCCTGGGCACTTACAGAGCTGTGGGTCCTGAAGCAGGGCTGGGGCTGCTGGAAGGGGTTGGGGCTGTCCCCCTCCTCGGCCCTGAGTGCCACAGCAGCGCTCGGTCGCACGCGGGACAGCGGCTGGATGACGCCAGGCTTGGTCTGCTGGTGCCAGGGCAGTGTGGGCAGGGCACAGGAGGGCAAGGGGGCACAAAGAGAAGAGAAACGAGCAGTTAGGGTAGCCAGGTGTCTGCCATGCAGGTGAATAAACAAACCCATGCAAATCCATGCACCCCCCCTTCTCTCCTCGGCTGTGCTGCCGCTCCAGCTGCAGGAGCCAACACCAAATGAGACTCAGCCAAGGAAGGGTCACACAGCACCACTGCACTGCAGAGGACAAAAGGAAGGACAAAAGGAAGCACCTGCCAGACCAGCAGCAGCCACAAGGGTTGGCAGGGTAAGGTGAGTGTAACCAAGCTCAGAAAATGAGAGCACCAGGGATGGAAGGAGGGAAACATCAGCCAGGAATGGGAACTGGCACAAGCTGTGGATGGAAGTGAACCAGACTGGGTCTGATGAGAAATGCAGTTACTGGAGCAGAGGTGAGAGGCTAAAACCTCTCCTAGATGTCACCATCACTGCTGGATGCTGTGTGAAAGTGAGCAAAGCACCTGCAAGGGGAGAGAGTGGCACAGGGATTGGGTAAGGCAGCAAAACCTGCAGGAGGGGAAACAGCAATAAAAGCTGCAAAAACGGCTGGGCTGGGTTTTCACATGGACCATATGTGAGACCTGATGCATTTGTACAAACTCGAGGCATAGTGGAGGAGACAGACTAGGAGCCAAGAGGAGGAAGAAAGAAGCTCCAAGTGCTGGGGGATGCACAGGGACAGAACAGTCAGGTCTCAGGGCAGCTGTACTCACTGATTTACTGTCATCCTGCGATGTGATGAAGTTAATGGAAGCCTGCAAACAGAAACACAGGGGTAAATCTGGAGTCTGGAAGCCTTTGTTTACCCCTGCCCCACTGCCCACCCTGTGAGGGGAGCTCCAGGTGCCACAGAACCCCAGTCCCTGCCTCTTCAGGTGAGGACAGCCCACCTGCACGAGCCTCTCCCAGCCCCTGTGCTGTGTGAGGGGGCCCTCACAGCTCTCTGCTCATCTCCAAACTCTGAGCCCAGCTGTGGGACAGTCCTGGCCCTGGGCACAGCCCCTGCTCCCTGGGCACATTCCCTGGGCACATTCCCTACTCCTGTTCCCTGGACATTCCCTGGGCACATCCCCTGCTCCTGCTCCATGGCACATCTCCAAACCCTGAGCCCAGCTCTGGGCACATTCCCTGCTCCTGCTCCCTACGCACATTCCCTACTCCTGCTCCCTGGACATTCCCTGGGCACATTCCCTGCTCCTGCTCCCTGGGCACACCTCCAAACTCTGAGCCCAGCTCTGGGACAGCCCTGGCCCTAGGCACAGCCCCTGCTCCTGGTCCCTGGGCACATTCCTGGGCACATTCCCTGCTCCTGGGCACACTCCCTGGGCACATTCCCTGCTCCAGGCCCCTGGCCCATTCCCAGGCGCACTCCCATGGCACATGCCCACCCTGCACACCTGCCCCAGCCCGAGCAAAGCTGTCCCCCACTGCTCCTCCCAAGCACTCGTGGTGCCACCACAGCAGCAGCTGACAGGGAGCAGCCCCTCGTGCCTCGAGTGCCACCCGGGTGCTGCTCCCTGGAGGAGCCCCAGGGAATGCCAGGACACCCTGTGGGGATCCTGAGCCCCCGTGGGGATCCTGAGCCCCCGCAGGGATCCTGGGCCCCTGTGGGGATGTTGGGTCTCCATGCGGATTCTGAGCCCCCGAGGAGATGCCAGGATCCCATGGAGATGTTGGGTCCACGTGGGGCCCTAGTGGGGATGGCCAGGTTCCTGTGTGGATCCCATGGGGATGGCAGGACCCCGAAGGGCTCCCCGTGGGGATGTTGGGTCCCCATGGGCCGTGATACCAGCGCAAGGCAGTGCAGCAGCCAGGTGGGCAGTGCAGCAGCCGTGCAGGGGCACACTGCGCACCGTGAGCAGCACTTACACAGCGCTGTAAACTATGAGCAGCCCTTACACAGCACCACACACTGTGAGCACCACTTCCAAAGAGCAGCCTTTACAAAGCGCTCCACACCATGAGCAGCACTTACACAGCACTGCACACCATAACCAGCGCTTACAAAGCGCTCCACACCATAAGCAGCGCTTACAAAGCGCTCCACACCATGAGCAGCACTTACACAGCACTGCACACCATAAGCAGTGCTTACAAAGCGCTCCACACCATGAGCAGCACTTACACAGCACTGCACACCATAAGCAGCACTTACACAGCACTGCACACCATAAGCAGCGCTTACACAGCCCTGCACACCATAAGCAGCCCTTACAAAGTGCCATAAACCCTGAGCAGCACTTACAAAGCCCTGCACACCTCGAGCAGCAGTTACACAGCACTACATACCATGAGCAGCACTTACAAAGCGCCGTAAACCATTAAAAAGCCCTACACAACACTTCACACCATGAGCAGCACTTACAAAGCACTGCACACCTCAAGCAGCACTTACAAAGTCCTGCACACCATGAGCAGCACTTACAAAGCGCCGTAAACCATTACAAAGCCTTACACAGCACTGCACACCACGAGCAGCACTTACAAAGCGCCGTAAACCATTACAAAGCCTTACACAGCACTGCACACCATGAGCAGCACTTACAAAGCACTGCACACCTCGAGCAGCACTTACAAAGCGTGTTTCCCTGCCGGCCAGGTGAGGGGCCCGGGGGGCTGTGGGCACCTGTGGGGAGGGGCAGCAGCACGGAGAGAAGGGGAGAGAAAAGGAGAGGCTCGGTTTGCCAGGGGAGAGGAGCCCGAGGGGAGCCCCCTGCCCTGCCTGGCACCCCCAGACCCAGCACAGACACCTCCTGCCTCCCCCAGCCCTGTGCAGAGCTCAGGCCAGGCAGGGCCCTCACAGTGCCTACTCAACCCTCACAATGCCTACTCAACCCTCGCAATGCATACTCACAATGCCTACTCAACCCTCACAGTGCCTACTCAACCCTCACAGTGCCTACTCACAGTGCCTATTCAACCCTCACAGTGCCTACTCAACCCTCATATTGCTTACTCAACTCTTACAATGCCTACTCAGGACAAAGGATTCCATTTCCCTCAAGGAATTCTCTGAAATCAGCCAGTCAATTCTGGCTGGACTACAAGATGTTGAAATCAAAGAATTAACATTGTTCTCTGAATTAATTAATTAATTAATTAATTAACATAATTCTCTGAAATCAGCCAGTCAATTCTGGCTGGGGTATGAGATGTTGAAATCAAAGAATGGAGGCAGAGCGTAAGAGACAAAATTCCTCGGAACTTCTGCTCTGGAGCAACATCCTGAAAGTCAAAACTCCTGAATCCTTGAAACAGGAGAGATCTGAGACTGCTCAGCCTGGAGAAGACCTCAGAGCCCCTTCCACTGCTCTAAAAGGCTCCAGGAGAGCTGGGGAGGGACCTTGGGCAAGGCCTGGAGGGACAGGACAGGGGGGAATGGCTTCCCACTGACAGAGGCAGGGTTAGATGAGATTTTGGGAAGAAATTATTTCATTCAAGGGTGGGCAGGCCCTGGCCCAGGTGCCCAGAGCAGCTGTGGGTGCCCCTGGATCCCTGGCAGTGCCCAAGGCCAGGCTGGATGGGGCTCGGAGCAGCCTGGGACAGTGGAAGGTGTTCCTGCCCATGATAGGGGCTGGAATGAAATTGTCCTGAAGGTCTCTTCCCATCCAAACCATGCTGGGAGTCTGTGAAAATTATCTCAAAGAAATAAAGATAATTGGCACTGGTGATAAAAGGAAAACTTACAAAAACCACAGCAGCTGTCAGAAATGTAAACAGGGAAACACAGCTGGAACAAAGTGCATTGGAACAGTTCAGCTGTAACTGACCCTAACCCTAACCCTAACCGCCCTCCAGTGGTGCTGGGTTCCTGCTGAACACTCAGTTTAAATGATCCAAAACTGAGGGAGACTGGGACAGTTGAGAAGGGACAGAGGCTGGGCTCGAGTGCTGCTCCTGGCCCTGCTGCTCCCCTGCCTGCCCCGGCAGCCACCTCACCCCAGAGCTCTGCCCATCTCCAGAGCTCCTGCCCAGCCCCAGGAGCTGAAATGGAGCAGGGAAGTGCCACAGCTGGGGGAGAACAGCTGGAGAACAGCTGGACTCCAAAAGGAACCAAAAGACCCAAAAGGACAGAGAACAAAGAACAACTGGCAATTCACTCCAGCCCCAGTATAAAACTCACTAATGGGCAATGACTGCAAAGGGAAAATGTAAAAATCTCTTCAAGTTCATTTAACTTCCAAAGGCTCAACTGAGCTGTGGTACCTCCTGCCATGGGATGGACAGGGGGATCAAAGACTCAGATATTGAAAAGTTCAGAGATAAATAAGGAGTATGAATGCCAAGGGCTAAGAGGTAATGTTTATATTAATTATTTATATAGACAAAAATCATCAGATAAATAAGGAATACGAATGTCAAGGGCTAAGAAGTAATGTTTATAAAGAAAAAATCATCAGAAGTTGTGACAGTGTTCACAGAAGTCTAAAAATAAAAAAAATATAACTCCATGTTTCAGAAAGTTTAATTTATTATTTTATAATATATATTATACTATATATATTATATATTATATAATATAAATATATATTAATATATATTTATAATATATATTATACTAAAACTATACTAAAAAAAAATCATCAAAAAACTAACTAAAATAATAAAAAAAAGAATAACAAAAACCTGTGGCTCGGACAAAGAGTCTGAGCCAGCTGACTGTGACTGATTATTAATTAAAAACAACTACATAAATCTAATCACAGATCTACTCGTTACATTCCTCAACAACAAATAACTATTCTTTACATTTTATTCCTGAAGTCCCTCAGCTTCTCAAAGAAAAAAATCCTAAAAAAAGGATTTTTCAAAAAATATTGTAACTACAATAAGTTGCAAAAGCAAAGGTATTTCCCATTGCAGAGGGAAAGCCTCAGGCAAGGAGCTGCAGCAGGATCCTGAGGGCAGGGTCACCCAGAAGGGGCAGCAGCAGGATCCGTCCAGCCCCTGGCCATGGCAGGGGTGGAACAATCTGAGCTTTCAGGTTCCTTCCCACCCAAACCATCCTGGGATTCTCCAGCAGCTCTCCAGGCTCACACAGAGAGCCAGGCATCCTCTCTGGTTTACAGACGCAAACCCTGATCCTCCATTTCTTACCACACCAGGGATCCCCTGCAGGCCTGGGCAGCCCTGGTTTACAGACCCAAATCCCAACTCCTCCATTTCTTATCAGGCTCACACAGAGAGCCAGGCATCCTCTGCAGCCCTGGTTTACAGACACAAACCCTGATCCTTCATTTCTTAGCACACACCAGTTGCCAGAATTAAAGAATCTCTGTGCAAGGCACTGGTCCAAAAAGACCATTCCCAAAAAACTCACAACCACATGTTGTAGCCCCCCCACATCACCCTGCAATTAAGCTGCCCCTCAGAGCTCATTTAGAGCAGCTCATTACCCTTCTGGCTCTCTGGGACACTCTGAAGGAGGGAGCTGTTCTCTGGCTGTCTGGTGGAACCCCTCCACACTGACAGGGTCACTCCAGGATGGAAATTGCCCTCAGCCACCTCTGTCCTGCACCCCTGGCAGTGCCCCTGCCCTGCCCTTCCCACACCCCCTGTGCTGGGGGCAGTCTCACCTGAGGATTGCTGGGAGAATAGGGGGATTCACGCCTGGAATTTCCTGCGCCAGACTCGCCCACGGGAGCCTGAAAGAGAGAAAACAAAGCTCAGGACAGAGCTCCAGTGTTACGGCACGGCAGGAGGGGTCTGGACAGCCCAGGGGCACGGGACACCCTGCACATCCAGCAATGTGAAAAATGCATGTATTTTGTGATTGGCTTTTCACAAATATTAAAATGAATATTATATTCATAATATTCATTGTTGTTGTGTTAGAAAGTAATGCTGTATTAATTCTCTTAAGCAGTGTGTTAAATATAGTTTTAGGTTATAACAAAATGTTAAAATAGAAACTATGCTTTGTATGATACTTTCTTTAAAGAAAGGACTTGCACTGAGATAGCAGCCAGAGGACACCTGAATCTTTCAGAGAGAAAGAATTTATTGCTCCATTATCAGAAGAAATGAACTTCTTCCTGCCTCGAAGGCGCTGTCAGGATTCAGAGGAAGAAGCTGACGCTGCCCAGACAGAATCCTGTGTTTGAATGGAATTTATGCATCATGGATGAGGTGTATGAATATGCAACAGGCTGTTG
>JAWWMS010000371.1:0-15273 GCA_035048045.1 Chlorospingus semifuscus
ATTATATTATATTATATTATATTATATTATATTATATTATATTATATTATATTATATTATATTATATTATATTAATAGAATTAAATTACAACATATAATTCAGCTATTATAATTAATAATTTAATAATAATATTACTAGTAATAATTATTTGTATTGTTAATGATAATATTGACTAATTGTTATTATATAATATAGTGTTATAATAATATAGATGATGATTCTTCTTATTATTGTTTTATATTACAACATTGTATTATTTATATTAATTATACTAATAGAATAACAATTATATAATATATAACTGAACTATTATGATTAATATTCTAATAATACTAATAATATTATTAAATATTATTGATATTATTGACTTATTAATGATAATATTGATTAATTATTATGTTCTATTGAATTATTGTTATTTTTATTGTTGTTATTATTATTGTTATTGTCATTTACTTAGTTTGGAATGCTGCTCTGCCCATTATATTCCAGTATTCTGGTGTCAGTTTTCTCTATAAATGTATAGATCTGCAATAAATAAACAAACTTTCGTGATCAGAGAGTCCTCTAGGCTCTTGTGGAGGACACTCTAAATACTTTTTTTTTTTTAATGAAGAGCTCTCCAAACACAATAAAAACTGACATTATTTGTTATATTCTTACATATTTTTTAGAGAGCCTTTTTGTGCTGCAAATAACACAGTTACATTGTCATCTCTAATCACTTTTTTTTTTTTGACAAATCTTTGCACTCCCTCTTCCTCAACAGGACAGGGTAGAAAATGAGATGGAAAAGGTCATGAGTTGACATGAAAACAGGGAGACTGGGGAAGGACTGGGGTACTGGGATAAAGACTTGCATCAAAATAAATTTAGGCCTATTTAAATAAATAAATAAATAAATAAATAAACTAATTAATTAATTAATTAATTTAAGACTGAAAAGGACAGGAACACAACCATGCCCACAAAGGAGATATCTCAGGATGCTGAGGGATTTTCACAACATACACCAAATTCTTACATTTATCTCCAGGATTGTTTTCCCTTTTTGCCAATGTCCTTTTGAAGTGCAGCATTTTCTGACTCTACATTTTTTTGAAGTGTGATGAAAGGGTTGTTACAGAAGTTCTGTGCCATATAAGTCCTTAATATCGGGCAAACATACCAAAATGTCACTTATAAAGTTAATTAAATGTTAATTATAATTGGCAGTGACACAAACTGCCTCACTAAAAGAAAAAGAAAAAAACTTTTATGTTTTAGTGATGAGGAAAATAAGCAGAATTTTATTTCGCCCTCTTCATTCCAGTGCAGAAGAAGCAGCATGTCATGGCCATTTATTGGAAAATCAAATAGTAAAATGACTGCGTAATTTGGAAGGTTCTCTTTCAAAATGTGATGTTTGCACTGCTAAATAATATATTAATTTATATATTTATATATGTATATATATGTATTTGTTTGTTTGTTTATGATTTCTTGTATATTCCACTGGAAATTAACACCCAGAAGAAAATTTCAGTTGTCAGGTCTGTTCATAATGAATTTTTAATTGCTTGCATGAAATAAATGAAATAATTTTCTTTTGGTTTTATTCTTTGATATACAAAGGATTTCTGCCTGATTGCTGGATCAGGACTGGTACAAAAATTAGAAATCCAAATTTAATTTTGGTCTGTAGCCCTAACCCTGCAGCCATCCAGGCTTCAGACCAGGACCATGTTAATTTTATTTACACACACAGGTACAGGAATGGACAGGGAACAAAATCAGGTCAAGGACTGGCAAATTAATTTTCTCTTCATGAATAAGAAACACACTGAAGAGATAATAGACATTATAAACAAATATAGTTTATGGCATCAAGGATTTCTGCCTTTTTTCCCCCAATAAATTAACAGTCTTTAGATCATCACTGTTTTTTTCCTTGTTTAACAATATCTCCCCATGCATTGATTTGTAATGCATCAATCAATTGCAATTATTTACATATTCTAGGAAAAATGTCAGTAGCCAAATTAGTAATAAGTGTTTTATGACATTCATTGGCCACATTTGATGACAAAAATAGGTAGATTAAGTTCTACACTGAAACACAAACCATCAAATTCAAGATATTCAAGAAGTGTCCAAGGCCAGGTTGGACGGGGCAGTTTTCAGTAGTTAATTCAATTCTGAGGTTAATTCCAATTTTAAGTAGTTAACCCTAATTTTTAAGTAGTTAGTTCCAATTTTTACAACTTGAGTTGCAAGCCTGTGAGAGTAGGATGTGTAAGGACTCTACCCACCACGCCTGTGATAAGAAGGGTTGTTTTTTGCTAAAAGGAATTCAGAATTTGTGGATTTTTCTAGTGCTGTGGGGTCCATAGTTGATTTAATGCAGTGCTGAAGTTCAACCAGATAATGTCTCACTGAGTGTACATTGAAAATTGGAGGATTTTTTGGGTTCTAGACACTTCTAGCCATTATGTTAAACTCTCCATAGCTGTGGTAATATTTTTAATAATATTATCAGCTTTGTGATTTCCCCCAGCCTGTTTCATGTACTAGAGATCATTTATTCAGGTATGTAAATTTACATTTGGTAACTTTCTTTTCTGCTGTTGAACTCCTTTCTTTCTGAAACAAGACATTTTTCAAGATAGATTTTTGAGAGGATTTAAATGCTCTTTTTTTTGGTTTTCAAGAAATTTAAAAATATTTTAATCTGGAGGTTACCATAAGTAAATATTCACTTCCAGCTCATGTGAAAGTTTTCCAAAGAGCGTGCCTAGAGCAGAGTGACATTTCATGAGTGATGATTGTCTGGTTTATTTGGGCATTTTTATGCTGCTGACACATGTCAAATAAAATCAGAGGTTCTTCTATCTTTACAGCTATTCTTGGAAAAAAACAGAAACAAAAACCCCACCTCCCAGATTTCCTAGTTACAGTTTTCCATCTATATATTTTGTAGTTGCATTGTGCACTGTTTTTGACAGTATAAGATGTTGTGTTTTTAAATTTGAGTATTTTTTGGAGTCCAGTGCTGCAATTACAGTGTCATTTAAAACTGTGTGACCCCTTGAATGTTAAAACTTAACTTTAGGTTATGAATTCCCTCAGATTTCTTTAAGTAATTCCCAATAAAATTAACATGGCTTCTTGCAAAGATAAGACCAGCAGCATTTGCTCTTTGTATTTGGTTTATTATTGGAAATTAATGAATATCTCTATTGTTGTCTCCCCCAGACAATTCCATGGCATCTTTAAAATACAATATCACCTTTTCACTGATGTGTTTTCTTGTAATTCTACCAAAGAAGAAACATATTAGCTCCTCTATTTTTCTTTAGTTTTTTGTACTTTTTGTAAATTACTCTGTTGTTCTTCTGAGAAAGCTTTTAATCCAGAAACAAGTCCAATAACAAATCTTACCTTTGTTTTCTCAAGCACTGCTGAATTTGCAACACTGTAAAAGTATAAAGCTTATTATTTAGTGCAGATAGAATTGATGCCTTGTGTTCCTTTCTTTTTATTTTACTGGAAATGAAAATTCAGGTGAGTGTGAGATTTATCATATTTCTGAACTCATTGAGTTATGAATCAAAGGGACACCTTAATTTTACAGTATTGCACTGAATCAGCTCTGTAAAAAGAAAAAGTAGGACCAGACCCTCCAAAGGAACATTTGGATTCTTGCACCTTGACTTCCACAGAACCCCTGAGTGCCGGCACAGGAAGGAGCAGGAATTAATTACCCTCTAATAATGCAGGCAGAGCCTTGAGATGCTTTGAAGAGCAATTCCAAATACTCCAAAAGAGCCCTGCAATTCCCTGGAAATGAGAGTAATATAGAGATGTTTATGCTCCTTTGGCAAACAATCTGTCAGTTATGAGGATCAAGCTGAGTTTCCTTCATCATTAGGTCTGTGTGTCAATTGCTTTGAGCACAAAGGCTGCTCAGCCAAGGAGGATGAGCAGGGGTGAAGTGAAGAAGGGCAGAAAGTTGCTCATGAGGCAACAGAGTCAATTCTTAGAGAGATAAAAGGTTTATATCTATTTATATTTTTAAAGCTATGGCTGCAAAGCCTGGTCCCACCCTGCTTTTCCATGTCCCTCTGCTCTGGGATACCACAGTCACATCCCAGCCACCCTTTTTTCCTAAAATAGCATTTTGATTTCAGTTCTGCATTTACCCCTTTACAAAAACACCTTGCTCACGTGATGCATGAAAAAAAACCAGGCAAAATGATAATTTGGACCTGATGTTTTCAGCACCACTTCTTCCCTTGGGCTTAATTTTGGTAGGGAAACCTTTCCCAAACCTTCAGGGAGAACACCCAGGCCTAATTATTTTTGCCAACTGAAGCAAGTTTTTAATCTCTACCTTAATAAGGAAATTATGAAGAACTAGATAACAGTTTTAAAATCTGTAGAAAAGCATCTCTTGAATGAACTGAGAGAGTTTATGTAAATTTTTCCTCTCTCTAATATGTACCTCTACAGCAAGTGAAGGTGATAAGATTGTGGCTGGTATTTTTTTTAAAGAGTCAGGTTCTATTTACAGTGGTCTGTGCAAATGGCTTTGGATGACATGGATAAGAATCCCAATTTTTCACTTCTCTTTGCAGGTGTATTGTCTACCAACCCTGTTCTATTTTGTCTTATAATGGCTCTGAAATTGGTTGTCTTGGGAGGTGCCCCTTTTAGGATACATTGGATCAACATGGAATTAATTTGGTGATAAAACAGAAGAAACAGTAGGATTAATAAGCATGAAAAACATGGAGTCTTAATTACCAGAGAGAACTTTCTTTTAGTGGCTTCATTTCCAAGTGCACAACTTCTGATTAACAGCAGAAGGAAAAACACTGATGTAAAATCATAATATATGATATTCATATCATCGTTCTGGAATTCAGTGTACATTGAAATTTTCAAAAATCAGTTGCTTTTCAGTGTGAGAGCACATCTGCTGAAATAACTTCAGAGCAACACAGAGCAGAACATGACTAATGTTGGGGCTCTTTGGAAATTATATGCTTTAGAGTGAAATTAATTAGGATTGTCTTCTTTGGTCCCTGGCTCTTCACACATTTAGGTACAACAGTGTGTAAAGTGATACTCCCACTTAGCAGCTATTTCTCCTTAGTGCCTTTCTCCCTCTTCTTCTGGGGAGGATCCAGAGGGGAGGAATGCATAATTGTTATTTTTATAGCCAGGAATTCTTTCCTTCCTCTCCTCCTCCTCATCCACCTGCTACAGGGCTGCTGGAAGGAATTTTCAAGCACCATTTTCTCAGCGTCCTCTCATCCTTCCTTCTTTTTTTCCTTCCTTCCTTCTTTTCTCAACAAAAGCTTTGCTACCATAGCAGTGTTTCTCCCAGTTTTGGCATTATTTAAAACTTGTAAAAGAATTATTACATTTATCACTTGCATTAATGTAATGTTGATTACATGATGCTCCTTTCCAAATCAAGTGTTTTTCTCTAGCAGGTTGTGTGCAAACTTTGCAGATCTGTTTTCCAGGCAAAACAGAACTGTTTTATTAATTTTTGGTTTTAATTTATTTTTCTTGGGGGGTAAAAAGTTTTAAATTAACCACCAAACAGAAAAGCCCATAGGAGCTAAGCATAAATTACTAATCTACTGGTTTCTAAAAATTGCATTTTGTAGGCAATTTGTTGAGAGGCCTTTGAGAATTTTGTTATTTATAAGAATGTTACAGTTCATTTATATTTTATGCAGACATAAAAAAAAATCTTATTCCCAATTGTCAAAAAGGAAAAAAAAAACCATAAACCAAACAACTTACCCACTCCCACTCCTCTAGGCAACTTATGGTAATAGTATCTTGTGTATTCCTTAATTTTAATAAAAATCTATTGAAAACTGCTTGGATTGCCACCTTATTGAAAGATTATGGCAATTTGATAATTTTTCTGGAAGAGAGGGTTTGTTTCATTACTGTATGTTGGGTTTGCATTCATTGTTTTGGTGTTTTTTATATTTTGGTTTATAATATAGGCTGCCACCAGAATTCTGCACTTTCAGCTTTGCTCTCAATATCTAATATTTCTAATGTTTATATACATATATACCAGGAGCTTTTTAAAGGCTTTTTTTAGGAGCTTTTTAAAAATAGAATAATATGAAATAATCATAGGAAAAACAGTCTTTGCAACCTCTCTGCTGATGGTTTTAAGGCCTTTGATACCTGTAGATGTTAATGCAGTGCCCTGAGCTCACTGGGGTGGATTAAATCCCTTCCCAGCTGTCCCTGTGCTGCTTTACATTTGTGCCAGGGCTCACCACCCTGAAATAAAATACCTCCCTCCAAGTACTGAATTAGCCAAAGAAATGAATATAAGAGAAGACTACTTGGACCAGTGGTCAGCTGCAGGTTAACGCAGAGAAAATCTGCCCTTCCATTTTGGAAGAGATCCTCTTTATGGTCTTGTACTTCTTCCCAAAAGAAGATTCTTTCCTCCATTAAGCATTTATCACTTCAGAAAGCATTCCAAAACTATTTATTTAAATGATAGAATGAAGACTCTGCAGATCATCAGGGTGGGAGTCACCAAGTAGTCCAAGTATAAAATATTGTTCTCTAAACACCAAAGGATTGCCTTCCATGCAAGGTAAACAGAGACAAAATCAGGGAAAACAGGATTTTTCTAGAACTTGTGAAAACACACAATTTATTAGAACCTTGGGGAAATATCAGCAGGCTAAGGTAGGAATTGTATGGTCCCATAATTCCAGCTGGAGGCTACCAGAAATCCCTCAAGGGTGAGCAGAGCTAATGTAGGTCTTGGCTTTCAGTCCCAATAAATTCTTGATTGGAGTTTAGTTTGCCTGTTTGCCCTGTAGGTCAGATGTTCCACCAGCTGATTTCTCCTTTTCACCCTTTTGTTATGTAAGAGATGAAATTTATCTCAGGGGCACAAAAATAAATCCCAGCATGGCTGATCTGCAGTGACACGGTGGCACGGTTGCCAATGGGAGTTAAAAAAATTAATCTCCTTCTGTGTCAGTTTGAACACAGCAATGGATATCACAGCTCCAAATAATCCCATTTTTTCAGCTGATGAGTCTTTCCTGAATGAGATCAATCAGATATGAGCTGTGTTCACATAAAACACTACACTGACTTGGATTATGGCTTTGATGACGGACTTCTTTTATTTACTTTTATAAAAGACCTTTAGAATACTTCAGAAGATTTGTGAAATCTCCCAGTCCTATCAATTTTGTACTTAATGTTTAATGTAAACATATAATGTTGGCTAATTTACAAAGGGAAATTTCAACATTGTCCTTGACTTCACAAGGAAACTTTGAAGCGAGCTGTTTGAAATAGGAATGCTATAAGCCTATGAAAATACTTTAAAGCTACATTATTGCAGTCACTGAGTGAAGGTATGAGTTAAATTTGATGGCACATCTTTCTAAGTCTACTAAAGGATTTAAGGCCAATGGGGCATCTTCTAATTGTTATTTCTATTAAAACAGAAAAGAAACTAAAGTAAGACCAAAACCAAACACAAAAAAAACCCAAAATAAATATGAAAATCACTCTTTTTGGTCTGGATAAAGGAGATTATTCAATTTTCCTGCAGGTCTACTTTAGTTCTGGCAGAGAACTGCCTCCTGCTTGATGCCCATGTGTGACTCGGTGTCACATTTGTACTCCAGGTCGTGCTGGCACAGTAACAAAAACATCAATCATATGTTCCACCCTGGGGTCTCAGACACACTTGATATTCACCCCCAGGAATGTTACACACAGACTCTGTCCTTCCAATGGATGCACAAATCAGGACTTTCTGAAATAACCTGACACAAGGAAAGAGAACAAAATCAGGGCTGGATTTCAGAGTCCTTTACTTGGCATTGGTGGAATTCCTGCTGCTCCAAAAGTGTGTGTGTGCTTAATGGAAACAGGAGAGCAAGGCAGTTTCTTAAATTAGCTGCTGGGAAACAGGAATTCAGCAGGAAATAAAATGCAAGTTAATTTGGTCTTAGGAATAATTGAAATCATGGTATTCAGAGCTCAGTGCAGCCCCAAATTCACCCTGGCTGTCTGTAAGCATTGATAGAACCAACAACCATTTCTCATTTCATATCCATCACCCCACACATCATTTCTTTTCAAATCAAACCATATTTATTTAGGGAATATTTCTCTTCCAGAGACTGCATCATGGCTGCTGTGCTGCATAAATATCTTTGAATCTGTTAGTAGAAATTCTTCAGGCAAAGAACTGGGTGTTTTGCTGTCCTGAAGCAGAGGCAGCAGCTTTGGTTTATTAACTGTGTGTTAAGCTCTTTTTCATTTATTTACTGTAAATTTCACAGACTCACAGAAGCATTTAGGTTGGAGATGCCTCTGAGGTCATCAACTCCAGTCTTCTCCCCTGCACTGTCCAGGCCACCCTTAACCCATGTCCCCAAGTGTCACATTCACAGGGCTCTGAAGTCCTCCCAGGAATGGGGACTCCACTATTTGTTCAAAAACGTCTCTGATATTAAAGTGTTAAAAGTATTTTTTATCTACTCCAAAGTGGATTTTCTTCCCAAGTTCTTACAGCACACTTGAATTTCCTTGAAAATTTTTCATCCAATGTTATCCAACAATCTGAATTGGAGATGTGATGCTTTTCCTGTTCTTGTGGATGGAATAAATATTTGTGTTTTTAAAAAATAATTTTAAATTACAGCATAAAGCATATTAAGCCAAACTATAATCTTTAGCAAAAATTGGCTACTACAGGGTAAAAAAGAAATCATTCAATTTGAGATTGCAAAGGGTAGAAGCTGACATTTTAGAAGGAATTTTTTTCTCTGTAGAAAAATGACTTGTGACATTGATTCAACAGAAAAAACTGAAATACATTTGAAAGACTCATTTAAACTAAAATTATGAAGACAAGACTTTCAGAGATAAATCCTCATTCTTTAGAGAATGAGCTTAAATATGATATTTTCTCCACAAATCTCTTTTCACAAGTGTGATATTAAAGTCTGAGTGTGTATTCCAGTCTATTAACTTGCAATAGTTATGTGAACTTTGCCATTACATACTGCTGGTCATGACATGATTATTCCATGAACACTTTCTAAATATTTACCAGGTCTACAGCTGTTGTTTTGTCAGGGTTGGTTCTTTTTGTTTGGTTGATTTGGTTTGGTTTGGTTTGGTTTTTGGGTTTTTTTTGTGTTTTTTTTTTTTTTTTTTGTGTTTTTATTTTTTAAGGGAGGAAAAATAAAAAAAAGGAAGAAAAGAGAAGGAGAGCTCTGACATTAATACATGAGCATTCAAAACAGGCAGGGCCTTCTGAGAGTGTCTGTCATGGCTCTGCTCATTGTCTCCAACCCTAAGAATGGAAGGGCACATCAGAAATCCCAGGGAGGAGGCTCTGGAGAGGAAGAAAATCTGTTCTGCCCAGACCTGGTTCAAAACATGGTAAGAATGGACAAAAATCATTGATGTATTAATGTCAGGAAAAAATTGGTTCTTCTAAATGTAATTTTGTTTGTAAAGCAATTTTTACTGGAATCACACTCAAAATAGTAGTGAAGGTGTTTTTAAAATACCAAATTAATTGCTCAGCATGTTTGCAGGTGACACCAGGCTGTGCCTGAAGGGTGGGAATGAATCCAGTGGAATTTTGTATTGCACTGGAATGCTGCAATAGGAAAAGGGGTAATGGTCTGAAACTGAAAGAGTTAGTCCAGATTGGATAGAAGGAAAAGGCTGCATATAATGAGGCTGTTAGAACTTTGGAAGAGGTTTATCCAGAGAAGCTATGGCTGCCCCATCCCTGGAACCACTCAATGTCAGCTTGGACAGGGCTCTGAGCACCCCAGTCTGGTGGAAGATTTTCCTCCTCACTGAAGGAGGGTTGGAATGAGACCTTTAAAGGTCCCTTCCAACCCAAACTATTTTGTGATTCTCTGATATCTTTTTAACAAGGTTATCTTGGCACTGTCATAAAAACCTCTATTTAAGAGAACAGTATAAATTGAAATTTTCCATTTGATTTGACACTGACTTTTTTGTAACCTTACACTCTTCCCTCATCTAAAACAGATCCCTTACCTTCCTTCTAATTTCCCTTCTTGACCTGTACATTAAGTACAATTTTACAATTTCCATTCTTGACCCGTACAATTTTAAAAGAGAGAGAAACTCAGCTTCAAACACAATTGGATGAAAAACTGTTGCCAAAGGAAAATTTGCAACAAAGCAAATTCACTTTTAAAATATTTAATTATTATTTCTGAATGTAAATACATAGCAAATATACCAGGATTTTCCTCAATCAAGCACAGGAATTTCATAAATCCAGGAGTAACTGTATGACTGATATCTTCTGGCTTTGGACTCAGGAGCAGTCATGGACAAAGTGCTGATGTTTGGAAGTCCTTGGTCAGACTCATAAGTTGGACTTGGATATGGAAGAATCCGGATCCATCAGATAAAGTGACCAATATCAGAACATAGGTCCCAGTGTTTTGAGAGTCTTATGGCAAACCTCAAAACTCTGGAAATATCAAGTTTTTGCAGTGCTCACTGGAGAGCTGCTCTGAAATTAGGGGTGACCTCCATCAGCAGGAATGACTTGAGAAGAAAGGATTTAAGATTAAACCAATAAAAATGCCCAGGTTTTTCTTCTGCATTGAACTAATTTTATTTGATAAATTGAGTCCTAAATAACATTTCAAAAAGTGGAATGCTGTGTTTCAACCAAGCCTGTCTTCATGTCTTCTGTAAACAGCTACAGAAAAAAACCCAAACTTGTGGGATCTGAGCTGATTGCACAGACATCAATAAAACTTTGTAGGTGTCTTAAATGGCAACAGATTTAGATCTGCAAAGTAGCAAATGCCATAAATTCCTTGAGGTCTCTTATTGGAATAGATCATAGGGATGAAACTTTGAGAGAAGCACTGTAGTGCAATTTTTTTCAAAGGCTGAATATGTTTTCTAACAAAGTAATTAATGTCCTTGAAAAGAAGAAGCCCTAACCCCCCATTTATATTCAGTCAATTACCTCAGGCAATATATTGTGTAAACACTGGAGGTAAACATTGTTCGTCACTTACAGGAGCCTGGACTTTCTCTTTTAAAATGGTTTTACAGCTTGCTGTTTGCATGATCTCAGAATCTTTAGGTGCACTTTCAAGCCCAAAAATGGACTTGGTTTTATTTTTGGATTTGCCAAATAAACCCCTCTAGGAAAAGCTCCAGACTTAACCTCTCTCTTCCTGTAGTGCTGTTAACTAAAGAGGAAAACCAGGTACAAGGAGGGGAATTTTCTGTCCTTGGGAGGGAGTGAGAAGGAAATCTGCATAAGCTCTATCACCAGTTGGACTTGTTGTGACAGTTCCTGATAATTAATGTCTTTGCAGAACAGGGATCAACAGGCTGTAAACTTCAGAGATAATCACATCTGTGTGAATTTCAATTTCTAGGGGAGCAGTTGATAATTAATGCTCCTAATAAGCTTGAGCAGCTTAGTGAAAGAACAGAGTTTATATTTATAAACAACTTTTTTGTCAGAAAGACTCTCAGCCCTGCTCATGGACCATATCAGCACCTACAAACTGTAGCCAACACTGATGGAGAAACTTTTTTCTAGTTCAATTCTCTAAAGTGTGCTTTTATTGTTTATTTCTCTAACTGCTTTTTCCAACTGCATTTAATTAGCATTGGAAATTAATCACTTCAGAGCTTAAATACTTATAAGCCAATATGGTTCAGTGGGAACCATTTGTTTGTCACAGTAGATAATTGAACACAACCTTAAAAATAAATTGATGTATTCCTTTAGTTATGTTTTGCACTGATTTGCTGATTGAAATGACAGATGGACACAGGCCCTAGTTTCAGACAGTGAAATTGGTCAACCTGTGAAGCTCAGAGAACTTCTGGGACATTTGTGGCAATGCCAACACTTTCCAGCCCTCACCCGAGTAACAACAAACTAGTTTATCTGCCTTTATTAACACTGAATGTTACCCCATTCCTCCAGGTAATGTGCTTTATAAACCACTGATTTCATTTATCTATTTATTAATTTATCCATCCCCATCCCTGGCAGTGTCCAAGGCCAGGTTGGACAGGGCTTGGAGCACCCTGGGATAGTGGAAGGTGTCCCTGCCCATGGCAGGGGTGGGATGAGATGGGCTTTAAGGTCCCTTCCAACTCAGACCATTCTATAATTTTGTGGTTTTTGATAGTGCTTCTGAGTATAATCTTTAAATTTCTCAGCTCTTATAGATGGGTGAAAAGGGATGAGCCTCATTTTAGGAAATTTTGTTTTCAACTCTTACAAAGAAAAAAGATCCATTGTGTCCTCCCTAAAATGCAGCAGAGTTGCATAATATCTCTTTTTCCTTTTTTTTTTCTGACAGTTTCTTCAAGCTACTATTCCAAGAGCTGGTATTTTTAATTTTCCTATTTACTGCATGTGCCACTGTGTTTTACCATTTGAAGAGCTTGAATCCTGTGCTTTCTTAATGCTGCAACCATTGTTTTAATCACAATTCAGGGGTTTAGATATTTTTCTTAAGGAAGTGGAATTTTCCTTCAGGAACAGTTGAACAAAAGCTGGATATTTTGTATCTAATTCAGGAAATATTTGGCACATCCCATTTACTTTAGAAAGATTATTTCCATGGAGACTGAAAATGTACTGGTTCCTTGAGGAGGGAGACACAAAACATCATTTGTAAATCAAAATCTTCTTGCAAATGTAAACAGAAATCATCTCTTATGTTTATTGAGCAAAACCAATTAGAGAGTTTCAACTAATCTCCTCAGGAGCCCAGTCCTTTGGAAAAATGCTTTTCTTTTAAGTGTCTAAAGTGGTCAATAACAGTTGGATACACTTTTTGGAGACTCACTTGATGCACAGCCCTTGCTCCCAATCCCGTGCTAAGCTGGATGTGTTGCTCTGTGATTTCCTTTGTACAATTGCTCATCACCCCGTGAAAGAGTATTAAATAAAAAGAAGAGTTTTAATGCGTCAGAGCCTGCTAATCAGAGCTGCTTTATTACATTTTGGTGGAGTAAGTGTGCTAATGACTGCATAATGTGTTTGCACTGCAATGTGATTTCACTGCAGCTTGTTTGAAAGCTTAATTGTGCCCAGCTGCCTGGGTTTGTGTGATGGACATGATGAGCATCAGCTGATACTCAGCATCTCCCTGCTAATGCAGGGTCCAGGAGGGACTTGGGCTGGATTGTTTACTCCAGTTTAGCTCCCACAAAAGGGACTGTGCCATCAGCAGTCGCTGTAGCACCTAATGAATTGCTGCTGGGATTTTGGTTTGTGTGCCAATTAAGTGCTGGATGAGCCTGAGCCAGCGTCAGGTTTGTGAAACATTTGTTATGCAGACTAGAGAAGAGTGTGTTATTTATTGTATTTCATGTTTGTGGGCTTCTCTTGTGTAGGGATCTCAAACATGCTTGGAAATTTGGAGGTATTCATGATCATCAGGACACTGAAGAGAAACTGAGAGGCATTGGAAATGACAATTTAAATTTATGCAACAGAATCTAAAACTAGGTGTAGATATCCTAAGATCAGATGCCTTTGGTGTTGGAAGCATGAATTTCCAAAGCCTGGAAAACTCCAGACTTCATGCCAAGGACTAAGGTTCTTGTTGAACTGAGTCACCAGAATTAGTCTGAAGATACCCTGTGTCATGTGGAAACACAGTGAAAATAAATCAGTAATTAATTTTTCTTTACTATTCTGTGATTTAAAGGATGAGAAATTCTTGCCTAGCCCAATGCCCTCAAAGGGACAGATCCTGCGTGTCAGGTTAGCTCTGGACACACATTAGCATACAGACATGTGCAGACAGGATCAGACTCTTGGATTTGAGCATTGGTTCAACCTCTTTTCTCAAAGAACCAGATCCACCTGCCTGCTGAAGCACAGCTTCTCCCAGAGGTGTAACTCAATCATCAAAATAAGGGTGAGCAACAATTCAGAGTCAAGCAAATGAGCATAAAGAAATGCAAGTGTAAAACAGGCTAGATAAGCATCAGTCTGTGCTATTATATATATATATCTATATATATATATCAGGCTGTGCTTCTAAAACTTCTACTACAGAAATAATTGGGGCTGGAACTAAAAGATCTTTAATGTTCCCCTTCCAGCCCAAACCATTCTGGGATTCTATGGTTGATAATAATTGCTCAGAAACAGTGGATTGGTGCAGAGCAACCTGAAAATGCAGCCCACAAAAGTTAAAGGAAATGATAATCACTGTGTATTCAGTTGTTCATTTGACCTGGTACAACTTTGAGGCAACAGATAGAAACTGAAAAGTTTCAGTGCTGGTGAAGTATTAGGCAGAGCTGCTGCTGTCAGGACATCATTAGACGAGACCTTGATAACAGCTGCCCATCTCCAGCTGACTGAGTTATTCTGGTTCAGAGCTCATCCCAACAGTGGAAAATTTTTGCACTTTCTCTAACACCTTTGGGAGGAGACCACAGTGTAGGAGACACTTCTGAAGCAACTAATAATTGGATTTAAATGTGGGACAATCACAGAGATTTGGTGAGCTATGCCATGAGCAAAGCCATTGCTTGCTTGTGTTGGCAAGTTAATGTATCAAATCAGAATTATTGACAAAACAGCTCCTTGGAGGGGTGGAATCAGCACAGCTGAGGGCCAGTGGAGCTGTTTAAATGTTTGTACTTGGGCTAAAAGCACTGTGAGAAATGATGGAGCCGCCAGCCAGGGCCTGACACCTTTACAGGAGGGATGTGGGTGGCCCAGACCAGAGTTCTGTGGCTCTGTGGTGCTGGCCTAAACTTGGCAGATATGTAGGGCCTTGCTTGGAGTGTTGTGCATGTGTTTGTGTGCAGCAGGGAATATAACCTGCTGCCTTGCTATATAATTTTTAGGTTTTTTTCACTGACTGACATGGTCTGTTCTTGCTGCCACCCACCCCAAGGACTTCCTAATGGAAGCACTGAAGGGATTCTGTGAGAATAGAAATGATTCCTGTAGCTCAGGAGTATCACAGCTGTGCTGACATGTCCGCTGGGTAACAGGGATGGAGGGATTTCTGCTCCAATCTGAGTATTTAATATCAGTTTGATTGGCAGGGGACTGGGCACACATTGAAAGCCAGGTGTAAATCAACAGCACAAGAGGGAACAGCCTCAGGCTGGGCCGGGGAGGCTCAGGTTGGACATCAGGAGGAATTTCTGCATGGAAAGGGTGCTCAGGCCTTGGCAGGGGCTGCCCAGGG
>JAWWMS010000372.1:0-15261 GCA_035048045.1 Chlorospingus semifuscus
CTTCCCTTCCCTTCCCTTCCCTTCCCTTCCCTTCCCTTCCCTTCCCTTCCCTTCCCTTCCCTTCCCTTTTTTACTCATCAATCTCCTCCTAATGCTGTGTAAAGACCAATTTAGAAATTCAGGAATGCCAAACTGGCAGATTTGCTCTTTCAGACTGGGATCTGTTTTTCTCAGCTGCACATTTATCCAGGCTGGTTTCCTCTGCATGCCACTATAATTTGCCACTGTCTTCTGAGACTCTTCTGTGGTGGGAGCTGCTCTTCTCTACAAGTAATTTCTCCTTTCACCTGGTACTAATTTCACATTTCAGTTTATTTTACTTCTTTGCATTTCTGGACAAACACGTGGATCTATAGATATGTGATAAAATCATACAAAACAGTCCCTTGTAAGAGTAAACTTCAATTTTATTTAAGGTTCTGAGCAACATGAAAGTGTTACTTGACCTAGAGTTCAAGATGCCCTGTGCTATTGTCAAATATCCAATTAATTTAAATTGCATTAAAAAATGTCAAGCAACAAAAACCAAGAGGACAAGAGATTAAGTGTGCTTTCCAGTCAAGCCACTCACTCACCTAATTTCCCCTCTTGTGAAATAAATACTTCTGGATACATGTACAATCTCCAAAGAGAAAAGTCTATGTGTTGTTCCTCCAGCTGCTGTGTGTTTCAGCAGCATGATGTCGAATTGCATGTCCTTTATCCAGCTCCTTTGGGATGTGTAATGTACATCACAATAAGAAGCCAAGGATGATACAAATAATTATAACATGTGATACAAGCCCACTGTTATAAAGTCAATCTCTCAGCAAATTCATCAGCTCGACACATGATGTACAGTACCAATTTTATGTAAATTACTTGCCTAATCCTGCTGGGCAGAATTACTCCCTGATGTAAACTCTGTTAAATTCAGTGGAGTTGCACCAGGAAATCATTCTTTTGCTCGTAAGATCTGGAGCCACACTTTGTGTATCTCGTTCATCTGGAAACCATGGTAATAAGAAAATGAGTGAAATCACTTGATTATGAGATTCAGAGGTATTATGCTCTCCTTTGTTTAAAACAAAAGACCACCTTAAATATTACACATTATTATCATTTATGAATATGAAGAATTAACTTAGAAAATTGTATTGATTTCTAAAACTCTTAAAGGCAGTGAAATTTCTGTAAGGAAGTTGGCTGGTTTCCACTGACTCTGGCAATCTTTGGATCAACAATTAACAGAGGTTTAATACTTAGAACATGAAATTCATTGACATTGTAAACTGCTGCAAAAAAGACATTCAAATGAGGCTGAAACAAGCATGTAAGGCAACTAATGGCTTCTGTTGAGGTAATATGTCAAAAAAAACCCCCAAACAATACCAAACCACCCCCCCCAAAAAAAAAATCCCTAAACAGTTAAAATCCTGCAATTCACAACCAGATTACTCTAAGGTGGTAAAAAAATGTATCAGTTATCCTGAAGTTTAAAACTATACATAAATAGTGCCACCCAGCTTTTATTTGCACAAATGATTTTTTCAAAGAAGCTGTAATGCTACTATGCATGGAGTCCAAATTAAACTTGGACAAAAAGTAATATTTGGGAAGTTTCTGGATTTATCCAGGTTTTATAGCACGACCTCAGCCAGGATGCTAAACCTGAACATCCAAGGCTTTGGTTTATGTCACACAACCCTGAGATATTGGCAGTGGTGAGTCCTACAAATTCCATGTTTAGGTTTGTGTTGTCAAATCAAAGCCTGTCACTACCTCTTTTCCTTTTATATAATTTGCCAAACTGAAAGAGGACTCTCAGTTTTTTCTTCAGAAACCTTGTAAAAAAGGCATGTTCTGTGAAGTGCCCCCACCTCTTTGATGTTAGATTTCTGTCTATAGGGGGAGAAAAAAAGGCCTAAAAACCCAAACCAGAAATTCACAAAACCAAACCAATCCATACAATTCCTACATAATTTTAATCCTCTGGATTCAGATTTCCTGATGCAACATTGAAGAACCATTCAAAATTCCAAACTTCCAGAGAGAAATTCCAAAGAGAACAGAGGCCATTGCCTCGGCTCAGCTCACAGAGGCAAGTGGGATGACCAGAATATTTTCAGCAGCTTTCTCAGTCCATTTCCACTAACCAAGCTGGTGCTTGGGTGGAGTTTCAGAAAGTCTCTTCGTCTTGGCTACTGCCTGGTCAACTCATGCTTTGTGTACAACAGTTTTGTGGTACTCTCCTCTCCACTGCCGAGGTTAATGAGAAGAGTCTAAAGCAAAGAACCCTAATGAAATCTTTGTGGTTTTTTTTGGAATGGTTATTAATCAGGTTTGAAGGTAGATTCTACAAAAGTAGAACCAGGTTGAGTAAAACATGTGCCATGGCTTCTATCATTTGTCACTGAAAGAAAACAAAAAAAGGCAGATATTACACACCCAGGTTTGCCTGGAAAAGTCACCCAAAAAGACGTGCACGTTGGAAATGTACCTTAATTCCTTTTTTTTTTTTAATTTTTTTTTTTTTTTAATATCTTCTGCCCTCCAGATGGTCTGCTGTGATGACATACACCTGTTCAGCGTCAGCTATTACCCACAGCGACATATGGCAGCTCACATATTGCCTGGGCTGAGGGGATCTGGGATTCAGGTCACCTGGGGTCTGTTTTCAAGTGGTGTGATGGCAGCTGTGGGAAACACGATGACTGACAGAAAATCGCTGCTCGTCTCACCAGCAGAAAAAAAAATGTAGATGTCTTTAAAAAAAAAAAAAAGAAAAAATAAAAAAAGCCCAGCAGCTGTATCTCAACCTCACCACATAGGTGCAGACAATGGAGGGATCAGCCTCTCCAGCAGACAGCACAGTGGAGGTGCAGTGCTGTCACTTTGCATATTTTTGGTGGTGGGAGTTGCTCAAAATTCGGGTGTTATGGTAACAAGTCTTGAAGGGTGCTGGCTCGGGAGGGCTGAACTGCCTCACAGCATAATGATGCTGTGGACCTCTGCCCACTGCTAGAACAACACCTAGGATGAGGCCTCTGAGGTGCAAGGGATTTATTTGTTCCTCTGCTACATCTAGTTTTGTGTGGGCTGCCACAATACCGGAGGATACAAGAGAAGCTTGAGAGAAAAAACATTTGGTGCTCTCTGGAAGCTGGGCCGTTAGCAAGTGGAAGATAGAGGAAGGGAAAAAAAAGAATTTGAAAAAAAGGCACGGCTTTTTTTTTTTTTTAATCTGTATTTTTCACTGCTGTTGTTGAAGGAATTTGTCTGTCTCTGGAAAAGAGGCTGTTTTCGTGATTTTTTTCAGGAGAAATAATGGAGGGAACTCATGGGTGCCACTGCAGTTTTGAGATGTTCTGCTAAATATTGTTGAGTTTGAGTTTTAGATAGGTTTCTGGTGAGTAGCTGAATTTCTTGGAACCTGTCCAAATCAAACAGAAAATGAGAGCTTTTTAGAGGCCCAGCATACCTCCCACATTTCTCAAAGTGACGAGACATGTCTTTTTCTCCCTTGCTGATGTTTTATTCTGTATTTGCAGTTGAGGAGGACAACTGCATTGCAGCTGAAGAAAAATCTGAAACAGAACGAATTACTTTTGTAAAACCTTATTTTGAACATCTCCACCTCTGAATCCAGCCAGCGACTACATTTAACGAACTGTGGAGGAAATGCTTTGAGGTTTGAATAGAGAAGGTCTGATTTTTTTCTTTCTGTCTTCTAATTTTCAATGCCTCTTCAGTGTTTCAGGTTGGGTTTAGCCCTCATACAACAGGACTAACATGGCTGTGGAACACATTTTTTTTAGCTTTGGTTGTGGTGGGCAAGATCTTTCTCTTACAGCAACAAAACCTGAAAACCTCTGAGAACAACTTTCACCCATGCTCCTGGATTAATGACACATTAATAAGACATTTCTACATCTACCACAGTTTAATATAGATGGTATTGCAAAGAAAACAATAGAATTATTCAAACAAAGACACTATTTTGCAACAGGGCACTCCTTTTTTTGGAAATCTATGTGTCACAAGTCCTAAGTTCTTTGTCTTTCTCCCACTATTTCCTGCCTAAGGAAAATAATTTAACAGCCAGCAGTTCAGACAAATTTTGTGCATATTATTCAAGGGATAACTCCTTGATAGAGTTACTAAGAATAGCAACATAAAACCAATCAATATTACCAATAAAAAAGTTCATTGTAAATGGCAAATGATTTGTCCTCTTCAGTGATCATTTTCATAATTTGTAGTTCTCACTGAAAAACATCACCTTGCTGGTCCCAGTAATGCAAAGGTTTCAGCAGCAGGCTCCCACGTGGTCTCTTCATTTCCATTTTTTTTATTTGTATATTTGTACATATCCATTGTTTTATTTGTATTTTGTTTTTATAGTTCTGAAATGAGAAAAACAATAAGGAAGGTGGAGGGCAAAAAAAGAAGTTGTGAAAAATTATTCTGAAAAATGTCATTTACCTCCCTTAGAAAGCATGAAATATAAATACCTAAACATTGGCTCTGCAGCATCACAGACAGCTTCCTCTTCCCATCAGTTTCATGTAAGATTGTGTTACTTGCTATATGCAAACTAAACCCATTGAAATTTGTGGAATTATTGATGTTTACCTGCAGTATGAATAGTAAAATATGGGTCCAAAGATAAGAAAAACGAAGGTCATTTCCTGTCAGAAAATGAACATATGCTCATTTTAATGTACTATTTTCTAACTATCCAGGTATTCCACCTTTTAATGGTGCTGAAAGGATGAAATCAGAGTGGGGAAAGAAAACAATGGAACACCTTCTTAGCACCAGGCAACTGAGTGATTTCAGTTCTGGGTCATCTATTCAGGATCTCGAGGAGTACAGATGTTTTATTTTCCACTGCTAGACAATAACCATGTGGTGAACGTCAATCGCTCCATGTTTATGAAATGGTATCTGGGTTTAATTTCTGCTGTCTGTCAATTGGAGCCTTTGATCTTGGCCTGGAATTATTTTTTCCACTTCACTCTAAGTGACTAGAGGCTACTGCTGTCACTGACTCTTCAATTCCTGATTTCACTTTGCCAAGATGTAAAAGATTTATTTACAGGAATTTTTCCAAATATGATCCTTAACTGTAGGGTTGTTTTTTTTTTCTTCTACCCTCAAGGTATTTTGTAGTGAGTTGTTGTAGGATTAACCTGAAGTAAAATACCCAGCACAAGGCAGAATGGAACAGTGTCTATGTGAACAAACAGATGTATTTAAGCAAAAAAGTTCAGTTTTAATAACTAATTGCAGCTGGGATTTTAATGTACTCTTCTTTTTTGAATCAAACTGAAATTCTTGGTGATATGTGTTAAAAATTACGGTTTAAATTTCTGATGATCAAGTTACATAGATTAAAGTAATGGATACCAGACTCTGCATCAATGCAGTTATAAATATGGATGAAATGAATGTACATTACACACTGTTATAAATCTACGTGTTCAAGGAAAAGCATAAATCTCCATCACCTTTTCCTCCTTGGGATATGAAAGGCATTGCTATTTTTACAGTGTTTTCGATGAAATTACAAGGTGGGGTAATTTGCTTTTTCTGAAAGTCTCCTGCATTTTTACGGGCACTCAAGTAGCATTTTATTTACAACGGCATATCATTTAAACACACAGAGAGCAGTGTGCACTGGGAGGAGCCACGTGACCTTCCAGACACGAAGACCAGCAGGGTGATGGTGCATTCAGAGACATTTAGAGGTGTCTGTGATATTTGTAGAGGTTTTCTGCCCCTGCAGACATCTGCCAGGTGTGGCATCCCCACGTCCCCTCTCCGCTGTTTCCTTCCAGCCAAACAGTGGCAAACGAGAGGATGTGGTGAAGGCTTATGGTTAGATGGAGAGGTCTGATTCTAATCTGTAACAAACCACTTGCTCTTCGATGTGTTCTGCTGGGGAAAGCCCAAGAGTTTAGGTTTTTTCTTTTTTTTTTTTCTTTTTTTTTTGTTTGGTGCAGCCACAGAGACTTCAACGAACTGTCGAGTTCAAACTCTTTATTTCTGATCTTCAGCTGGTTTCTGATGCATTAGCAGATAGAGATGTGGGGTTCCTCCTCTCAGCCCTCATCCAGAAGGAGTTTGCCACCCCTTTCCTGCAGGCTTTGAAGAAGCACTGTGCTCTCCTGTGGAGCACACATGGAGAATCACCATCTCTGTAGGGCTGGCTGCTGGGAAAGGCCCAAGAGTTTGGGTTTTTTTTGTCTTTTTGGTTTTTTTTTGTTTGGTTTGGTACAGCCACAGAGATTTCAACGAACTGTTGAGTTCAAACTCTTTATCTCCAATCTTCAGCTGGTTTCTGATGCATTAGGAGATGGAGATGTGGGGTTCCTCCTGCAAGGCAGAGCTCTCAGCCCTCGTCCAGAAGGAGTTTGCCACCCCTTCCCTGCAGGCTCTGAAGCAGCACCCGTGCTCTCCTGTGGAGCACACATGGAGAATCACCATCTCTTTGGGGATGACTCCTTGTCCTCATCCTGCTCTCATCCTCAGGAGTGACTTCCTCTGGAGTGGCCCCAGGAATGGCAGGAGCAGCATTTCACTGCTCTGTGCACAGCCAGCCCTTATCCTGGTCTACTTTTCAGTCCTCATGAGTGGAGTCTAAATTCTCTGAGGCACTCCAGGGAAGGGGCTAACAGGCTGTTTCCATAATATGCCCTAGCTTTTGGATGACCTACTAGTCAATGAGAGAGACAGCAATCTAGTATAACTGGAAACATCGTGGGGATGGGGAGAAAGGAGATGGTTTTGTTTTCTTTGTGAGTGATTTTGATCCTTCAACACAAACCGGACTGCTTAAAGATAACAAGAACTCTCTCTGGTCAGCAGATTCTGTGGAGAGCAATTAAGGAGCTTTTCTGATGCCTGGAGGCTATCATGAAGCTCTCTTTCTCAACAGAGATGTATAAAATCATGCTCCAGCCGTGAAAGCAAGAACTGGCTAAAATCTGACCATGAGCTTGAGCCAAACTCTCTAATATCCTAGGAGGCAGTGAGATCAGGCTGTTGCCAGGAAAATACCCATCCATTTAATGACATAAATATTAATGGTGAACTTAGTTCAGAGCTACATTGAAAAGTTCCTTTGCTTTATATGTTCAGTGAGGGGTTTTTTGTGTTATTTTAGCTCTATTTCACATTTTTCAGGAAGTTTTTCACACTGAGATTGATACTAATTGGATGAAATTTTGCCTAAACGTGATTTCTCATTGATAAACCTTTCTTCTGCAATTTGGTGCTTCAAAAAAGTGAAGCTGCTGAGCTGAAAACATCACATTTTCAAATATATGGCCATGTGAGTTTTGAAGCTCAATGATCCTCTCCATCCAGACTGCTCGGAGTGCAGGAATACCTGAGCTTTCCTGGGAGCCTCTGATGTAGCAGAGACCTGGATTATGTTAGTACCTATTGGGAATTGGCAATACCCTCTGAAGTTAGTAGACAGGCGAAGTTAACCAAACACTCAACCTTTAAACATCTTCCTGTAGTTCCAGGAATTGGACACCATCAACCCAGTGGGTGCGTTGCAAAATACATAAATAAAACCTGAGAAAATATGATAGCATGCCATTTTTGTACTGGAAAATCTCTGACTTGGCCACAGCTTCATTTCCTGCGCACTAGGCTCAGGAATGACCCACAGCCAGAGGAAACACCAAGACTTAAAGACTTCCACCAAGATGAAAGTCATGCCCAGTGGTTTGTCCTGATATACCAGCAGTGAGCAGAAAGCTGCAAAGTGTTCCTGGGAGCTGATGTGCACAGGCTGGGCCTGGCCTGTGTCCTGAGCCTGGGGACAATCAGAGCAAGGAGCCAAAAATCAGCAAAGCAGTGTGCCCCACCCCTGCCCACAGCTCTGCCTGCTGGCCATGTCAGGGCCCTTCAAAACGCATCTCTGTGCTGTTTATGCACAACTTTTCTTCTCCAAACTTCCCGTGTCTCCTGTGGGACAGAGCAGCTTTGAGGCCAGGGCTAGGCCTCTTTGTCATTCCCCATTTTTACTTGCCTAGTGCTTTGCAGGAACCATTCTCCCCTCCAGTGCACTGAAATCTCATACATCCCTGTCCCTAATTAACACTTCCTTTGTCTTTTCCCCCAGCTCCATTAAATCAGTGGGCAGGATTGCATTTATTCCAGCCTGAGGGCTGGGCCTCCTGCTGCCATGAGCAGCCTACCTTGTGGCCTTCCTTGGTCTCCAGCCATCAGGGCCTTGCCTCTGTGGTTTGTGTGACTTTTTGGGGACTGCCAGCCCTCAGTGCCCAGCCACAACAGAAGCCCAGCCCACAAATTCAGTCTGAGGTATTAAGGGAGATCATGTGTGTGCCAGATCAACCAACACATAAAAAAAAGTGGTTTTTTCAGTCCCAACTCTGGCACTTCTGGTGGCCTCCTCCTGCTGTACACCAGAGCAAAATGGGAGCCTGTAGCACAAGTTTCAGTGTTCCTCTGCTGAAAATGGGGTAACCAAATCCTTCAGCAAAGCTTTTCACACCACTTCTGTGAGAAAACAGCAGCATGACTCATGTCTGAAGGCCAGCACCCCCATGGGAACCCCGGGTATCCATTAGGACAGGTAGAGCTGGGCTCTTGGAGCTCTCTGGCTGCATGTCCTGCCCCAGTGTTTCCAGGCTGCCATGGGATGAACTGGATTCAGCAGCCCCAAAGGCACCATCCTGTGATTTTGAGGGGCAAGGGCAGAGGAGAGTGCTGGCAGCACCATGTCCAAGCCCCTCAGGAACCAAACAGCTTCTCCTGAGCATGGTAAAATGCTTCAGGCAAGAGGTCTGCTCTTAACTGTTCCCAAAAAGAGCAATTGCAGGGCTCAGCCTATGTGAGACAGCACTTAAAAATGCAGCTCATACAGCCACAGCCATGCAGGGATGTGGATCCAGGCCTCAGAGGAGATGTAGTGCCATGCAACAGCTGGATTTTCAGATATCTCCACCCTGAGAGAGCCCCCAGAATGTTAGATTCTGGGAGAAACATCAGGTTTAGTTGCTGATAGGAGGGGTTTTTGCTGCTTTACTTCATTCCATTTAAGATGCTGTCATAAATTGTGGCCACAGAAAGATGAAACCTTCCCAAAGTGTGTCTCAGGTACTAGCAGCACAGGCAACATCTGTGCCACCTTTCCATGGGATGACTTGCACAGCTGAAACACAAAGCAGCAGCTGGCCCTGACATGGCATCAGACTCAGGTTGGGTGTCTGACTAGTCTTTGGACAAGCAGACTTTTTTTTCAAATTAGTTCAGAGTCAGCCACCAGCCATAAAGAGAATTTTCATCACTTTTATTGCTCTTCTGATGGGTTTCTAGAAAGCAAGTTAGCTTTCCACTCCCTGAGAATTATTGCAAAACACTATGGCCATGCTGAAAAAAGCTGCACCAAAAAAAATTTAAAAAAAAATTAGTTGTATATTTTGAGCTGTTTTCTCAGGAAGGTGATGAACATTTTCAGTGAAAGGCCTGTGCTCAGTCCTCAGTTTTGTTGACAAGCTCTTCTGGATCCCCACCAAATAAAGTCAGGAGTGTACACACGACTTTTAACATCCATGAACTTTGTGACACAGCAGGAAGGAGACAGGTGGCCTGGTACATGGAAATGCTCTGCATGTGGTCTGGGATCAGTTTTTCAGTGTCTCTTCTTGCTCCACAAGTCTCTTTCTTCAACACAAGTTGTACTCACACAACAGCCAACAGGTTTTATGATGTGTCCAGCAGGGCAGTTTGCTTCTTTCATCTTTTAAAAATGCCTTCATCAGACAAGAATGATTTTTCACCAAACCATGAGAGAGATTCCTTGCAGAGGCTGCCTCAGCTCTGGCAGTCTCAGATTTTTACCAGCAGGGCAGGAGGAGACACTGCTGACCTTCTACGGAGTGAGATCCCTAAAACTACAAATGAACTGCTCCCTAGCCCTACCCCTCCAGCCATCCCATCCTCCCCTGGTCATGGAGGCCTCATCCACAAGCTATAACATTCTGAGCTAGCAAATACTGCACCAGAAGCTGGGGCATGGCATGTTTTCCATCCCAGTATCTGCCTGGAGGAATTCAGGTCCATGGAGTCACAATCCAGTTCATTGTCTGCTGCTGGAGCATGGAGGAGTTCTGGCAAACCCCCATGGAGATAGGAGGGTTTAACATCCAATGGCCCAGAAAAAGTTCAATCCTGTCTTGTTCTGCACATACAATTTTCTATTCCTGTTTTCTTATTAAATATAAGCTGCTCTGTGTGATTTCTTATGTATTAATACACACTATGAAATATGCCTGAGTTAAGGGCTATGGGAGAAATCTTGTAACAACATTGCTCAAGTGATAATTTTTTTTCCTTCAGTGTTTAAAAATAGTGAATCTAAATTCTTTATGTCAAGGGATATTTAAGTTGGCTGGAAGGATTAATTTATTTTTATTAGTGTCCCAGAATATTTTGCACTGGAGGGACCCTGTGGTCAACATTTTGATGCTGCTCAAGAGCATTTTTGTTTCTCTTCTAGATGCTTTCAGTCTGCTGCTCTGCAACCAGTCTGAAGCCTAAGTTCTGTGAGAGTTGTTTCAATGGGTGCTTACTAATTGAGGTTCCTCTAAAAAAAATACCTGGCAATTCTGTCACTGCACTGCCTTATCTGTGAAGCCAGGCTGCCACCAAAGAGGCATTAACCCACATTCAGCCACCACCCAGCCTCAGCCTGCAAGCTCTGGTGACCATTTGGGTGGCAAATGACATTCCAGCCCTGCTCAATGGGATGTCCCCGTGTCAGGGCAGACAATGACAAGCAGCTAACTTAGAGGCCTGAATATTTTGGGTACCTGTAGTTTGAGAAGAGTTTTCAGGATGTTATGAGAGAATATTAAAAGCCAGAAAATGGGGAAAAGCCATTTCAGATGGATTTTAGATGGAAAAAAAAACCAAACTGAGGAAAAGCAATTTCAGACTGGATCCCCAGATGGAAAAAAAAAATGGGGGAAAACGATTTCAGGCTGGATCCCTAGGATTAGCCCTGTCCTGTCCTGTAGACTGGTGGGCACAAATATAATACATATCAACACAGCAAACAGGACAGGTCAATTCAAGCCCTGCTCCTTCACTGTTTGCTGTGCTTGGTTCAAGATATCCTATAAAAACTGCTTTGCAGTAGCTCTCTGAGTATCTCATTCAGATATCTCATCTCAGCCGCCCATCCAGAATATACGTCTCAAAATGGAGAAAACACAGCTCCCAGCTTTTCTGTGCCTCAGTTTCTCATCCCTGAGCTGCAAATCTCCATGGACAGCAGTTTTTTCCACAGTAGTTTTATACACTGAAAGCGGTGTACAGTTCCAGAGTAGCTGACATGAGTGTACATAACCATCCACACACATTCACATACAGAAAGAGAGAGCTGCTGGTAGACAAAAGAGGGGGAGAAATTCACTTCAGACCCACCTTTTTGTTTCAATAAGAGATAAGTTGAGTGTGCTCCATTCCCTAGCAGTAATGAAACATCTTTTCAGCGTGCCTAACAGGGCATGCATTTTTGGACATGAAGTCACAGAGATCTGTGCCAGCAGCAAGACTGAACTTATCAGAATGTAAAAGCATTGGTGGTGACCCTGGAGAGAAGAGCACTTACCATTGTAAGTGAACCAACAAAGATATTCTGCCCAATAACGTACACAATGAGCAAAAAACTGTGTACCAAACAAAATGGAAATTTAAATGAGGGTTCCATTCTATTGGGCTAAAAATAAAGGCATTAATCAAAGCACACCTGCATAAATGTAAACCCATGTGCTCCTCACACGTGCAAAGAAAGAACAGGTTGTCATGAGCACAAGAGACAGGGTTGTTAGGTAGCACATTACTGTTTGCATGGGGGGTTTTTTATTGTGTCCTTTCAAGTCCTTTACTACATGGGGCTCTTTTCCACAGAGTATTCACTGTTCCCACGTATCTGAAAATAACAGCAGGTCTGGGAGCCTGCAGCTGGATCCTGGAGAGCAGTCAAGACTTCCTGCATTTTAAAAGTGAAGTCCACAGCCTGACACCCAACACTTATTCCTCCTCACTGTTGGTGGGAGGTAGGTGAGGAACAACCTCTGCCAAGCCACTCGGCCGAGTCCTTCCTACTGAAATATCCCTCAGCTGCTCTGAATGCTGCAGGAGGAGAACAAACACCACTTAAAAGGCATTTCCATAATCTGACCTCCTGTTGTTTTGCTACCCATGTCATAAACCCAAGTTCATTTCCTCTCCTGGATGCCAGACACTCAGAACAAGATGTTTTTCATCTTCCACTCAAGGGCTCTCAGGTGACTCCCCTGAAGGCCAGCCCCACCGCTCCCTGCTTGATAACTGGAGGCTTGTGGGCTGCTTCTGTAGGCTCTGCTGCCACTCACAGGCAGCCTCCTCCACCTCCACAAATGACCTGTGGGCTTCATTTGGTGGCCACACATGAGCAGAGAGCACGTTGCATCATCTTCTGCTTGTCAGCAAGGCAGAGAGTGAGGCAGGCAGCCGGGGGAAAATATGCTTGGAAACCTGGATGCAGCCTGATGGGGTTGGGGGGTGAACCCACAGCTGTGATTTTAGGAGGGCTGGCAGAGGCCAGGAATGAGCTGTGGCTTTGGCAGCAGCACAGAAAAGGGTGTGTCAGGTTATATTTTGTGACTGTCCCCTCCCCTGGCTCCATCAGTTATCAGCACTCATCAACTCTTAAGGACCACAGCTGTCCACTGCTAAGGATCCAGGATCTGCAATCTCCTGGATGGAAGCTGTGTCCTCTGCACCGGTGCTTGATAGCTGCTGATATTCCATGTGTGAAGCTTTCTTTTGCTTTCAGATACCACTTTCATTGCCCACAGCTAACATACAGTATGCTGAGTTAAGCCTCTTTCTAAATTCCTCGCTGTTAATTAATATTCTGCTAATAAGGACAGAAGCAGATCAAGTAATTTGGGGTTAGGAAGTCCATGCTCTCCTGAACTGCGAAAACAGAGGAATCTCCTCCATTCTGACTCTGGCCAGAAAAGTCCTTTCAAAGACCATAGAAGGCATTTTAGTGGCTTCTAGTAAGTGCTGACTGTCCAAGTCCAGCATCAATAACAGGAAATAGCAGGAAACAGAAGCACCACGTCAGCACTACCAGCTAACCACATTTTGATAGCACATGCAGGAATAAAGGCCTCATGCTGAATTAGATCACAGAGAACTAAATCTTTACCTTCACCTGTTTTTTTTCTCCCTTTCTTTTTGGTGTGTTTAACATCATGAACATCACACTTGGATTCACTTAGACACACTGATTCATTAGACGGCCCATGACCTTAATAAATTTAAATTACCAGGAAGGGGTAGTTTATCCCAGCGTCTTAGTCATAGAAATGACTCATGATATCCACCCACACTAACCTTTGTTTGGTCTCCCCAAGTATGCCAGGGCTTGTCAGCCTTTCACAAATGGAGCTCTTTGATTCCCTCCATGAGAGGAGAACATCAAGGAAGTCTGATTGCAGGAACCAGCTCCCCGTGCAAAGACACAAAACAATACCAGTGACCTTGAGAAGCTGAGGACTTGTTTTCTCCTAGGACGTGATGTGCTGCTGGAGGGAAGTGTCTCACTTGACCTGAAGTGAGGTAAAACTGTGGGAGGGGGGGTATCAGGGCTGTTTTCCTCAGAAGGGCCTCTTTTCCTCTGCCTCTCTGTTTATGTGCTTGGCTGTTGCCTCAGGTAATTTATTTCAGATAATTACCATTCTCAATAGCCCTGAATGCAGCCTTGTCAAGGGTTTTCCAGGTAGAAGAGTTTTTGCCTCTACACGTTATTTGGTTTCATGCTTTATCAATTATGCCCCAACCCAGCAAGCAGCCAAGCTCTCAGCATAAGTTCTTTTTTCACCTGGGTCATGGGAGATTATGGTCTTGGACATCTCGGGCTTGACTTCTGAATTTTTGACTCTGGAATTGTCCAGTGGCCCCAAGACTTCCCAAAATTCTGAAGGCACTGGAAAAGTTGTAATCCGAGCAGGACTGTGGAAAGACGTTCAGTGGGAAAATCTACATCTGAAAATATGCTAATATATTAATATTTTAATGTACTGGGTTTTTTTTTAATTAAGTGATTCATGCTAAAAAGTCTTTCTCATCAATTGGAAACAATATTCACTTCCTTTCAAATCAGATGAAATTAAAATAAATATAATTTGGTTTCCTTGTTTATCTTCTCAGTCAAGGAGGGGGAAGAGGGAATAGAAGAAGGAGGAAAAAAACCAACAGAATTTAACTATTTTCTCTGCAGCTACATTTTGTTTTGAATCAAGAAATATTTTTTAAATGCAAATCATTTCACTAAATATCAGAAAACTGCATGAAATATTCTCATCAAAATGAAAGGCTGACAGTTTGTTCAAAAGTTTTGACAGGCAAGATTTTCTGTTATTTGTATGCTCTCCTAACCTTAATTTTGGAGATTTCACATATCTTAAATTAAGACCTTTGCTAGAGATGGTCCAGTTTTTTGCTTGCACCTGAATCATCACATTACAAACTTCACTCTCCCTCGCAGCCTCTGGATGAAAAGCTTTTCCAATTCAAAAATAAGGTCTTTTAGTCCTAGTTGTCATGTAGTTCTTGCTACCCTTGTATATTTCAGAGATCACTTTGCTCGAGACAAAATTACATGCCCGGGACTTCAACACTCAATTCTGCCAGAGCAGACATTTCGTTTCTCAGAAATGATGGTCTATTTCACTGCCCTGAATATCACACATCCTGACGCACACGGCAGAGGCACAAAGCAGAACAGCCCAGAATTCCAGGAAGCATCTCCTGAGAGGTGGGGCAGGGATCAGGAGGAGCTCCTCAGGAATGTTACACTGTCCCAGCAGCCTCGGTTGGCTCTGCAGGATTTGTTAAGGTGCAGAACCTGATCTGTCTTTGCACCGTTACTCTGCTGTCAGCTCAACAAATTTATTGTCTTTCTGGCCATGTGTGGAGCTCTCCTGAAAGCTCTGACTTCTGAAATGACAGGGGCACCTTTTTGTCTCAGGTTTCATTTGAAAAGGAAGGAGTAGGGGGAGAGAGAAGAGATGAGAAAGACAGATAAAAATAAAGAGAAAGAGAGAAAGAGAGAAAAAGAAATAAGGAAAAAAGGACACAAGGAAAGAATAAAAGAAAGAAGGAAAGAAAGAGAAAGAAAGAAAGAAAGAAAGAAAGAAAGAAAGAAAGAAAGAAAGAAAGAAAGAAAGAAAGAAAGAA
>JAWWMS010000373.1:0-15207 GCA_035048045.1 Chlorospingus semifuscus
GTCCGGAGCAGGTTCGAGATGGTCACAGAAACAGGAGAGGAGAAACAGTCCAGGAAGGAATTTGGACTGTTTAGCTAGAACTAGCTAATAAGCAGAGGCCAAAGCAGAGCAGAAGCAAGAGCAGAAAAGAGAGCAAGCAAAGCAGCAAGGCAAAAGCCAGAAGCGAAAACAGCCCTATGTACTGCCCGTCTCTGTGTCCCTGATAAGAGAAACCCAAACAAAACTTCCACTCTTCAGAGCCGGTCTTAAAGGCACAGAACAGATGAATGGGGATACAAGCATCATAACGTCACCCCAGGACAGTCTTTTAGGACTTTTAAGGTGTTTTTTAGGGTTTTTTCCATTTGTTTTTTAGGATTTTTGGGGGGTTTTGTGCGGGTTTTTAGGACTTTTTTAGGGTTTTTTTTTCAATTTGTTTTTAAGGTTTTTTGAGGTTTTTGGGGGTTTTTTTAGGTTTTTTTTCTGTGGTTTATTTTAGGACTTTTTCAGCTGTTTTTTAGGTTTTCTTCCGTTTGGTTTTTAGGATTTTTTTTAGGTTTTGGAGGGGGGGAGTTTGGGATTTTCTTTCGGACTTTGTTAGGGGTTTTTTTCCGTTTATTTTTTAGGGGTTTTTTGGGGTTTTTTTAGGACTTTTTAAGGTGTTTTTTAGGTTTTTTTTCCATTTGTTTTTTAGGATTTTTTTTCAGTTTTTTGGGTTGCTTTTGGGGTTTTTTGAGGGTTTTATTAGGCGTTTTTGGGGGTTTTTTTAGGACTTTTTTAGGTTTCTTTTCCATTTGTTTTTAGGGTTCGTTAGGGGTTTTTGTGGGTTTTTAAAGGACTTTTCAAGGTGTATTTTAGGGTTTTTTTCCGTTTGTTTTTTAGGACTTTTTTGGGGTTTTTTAGGTTTCTTTTCCATTTGTTTTTAGGGTTTTTTAGGGGTTTTTGTGGGTTTTTAAAGGACTTTTCAAGGTGTATTTTCGGGTTTTTTTCCGTTTGTTTTTTAGGACTTTTGGGGGTTTTTCAGGGATTTTTGTGGGTTTTTTTTAGGAGTTTCTTAGGTGTTTTTAGGGGGTTTTTTCTGTTTATTTTTTAGGGGTTTTTTCGAGGTTTTTTGGGGTTTTTTTTTGTTTTTTTAGGTTTTTTTGTGGGTTTTTTTAGGACTTTTTAAGGTGTTTTTTAGAGTTTTTTTCTGTTTCTTTTTTGGGATTTTTTTGAGGTTTTTGGGTCATTTTGGGGTTTTCTTGGCTTTTTTAAGGACTTTTAAAGGTGTTTTTTAGGAGTTTTTAGGTTTTATTTTCTGTTTATTTTGGGGGTTTTTTTGAGGTTTTTTTAGGATTTTTTTGAGGGGGCTTTGGGCTGTTTGGGGTTTTCTTTATTTTAACTTTTTTAGGGGGTTTTTGGATTTCTTATTTTCTGGGCATTTTGGGGAAATTTTCAGGGTTATCTTTTAAAGGTTTTTTTTAAATTTTTTCATTTTTTGGGATTTTGTTGGGTTTTTAGGGGATTTTCAGGATTTTTTTCATGGGGGGTTGGAGCCCTAAATTTGGGGTTTTTTGTGAATTTTTTTGGATTTTTTTCGGGCTTTTGGGGGAATTTTTTGAGGGATTTTGGGGAATTTTTAGGATATTTTGGGGGATTTTTTGGGGGGATTATTTTTAATTTCACGGGAATTTCGGGAGATTTTTTGTGAATTTTTGGGGGGATTTTTTGGGACTTTTTGTGGGGATTTTTTCCGGATTTTTTTTTAATATTTTGGGGAATTTGTTGGCGAATTTTTGAGGGGATTTTTTGGTTTTTTTTTATTTTTTGGGGAGATATTTAAAGAATTTTGGGTTATTTTCTGGGATTCTTTTGAGGTTTTTGGGGGGATTTTAAAGGTCAGTTTTGGGGAATTTTGAGGGGAATTTTGGGGATTTTTTTCGAATTTTTTCGGATATTTTGGGGGAATTTTTGGGGTATGTTTTTTGGAATTTTTTCGGATTGTTTTTCGGATTATTTAGAATATTTTTTGGGATTTTTTGGGGTTATATTTTCCCATTTTGGGGGGATATTTTATATTAATTTTTTGGGACTTTTTAGGATATTTTGGGGTATTTTTTTCGATTTTTTGGGGTTTTTTTTGAGATTTTTCTGGGTTATTTTTTGGGGATATTTTAGGTTATATTTTCCGATATTTTTGAGGTTATATTTTCGCATTTTTGGGGGGTATTTTAAATTTTTGGGGATTTTTTAGGATATTTTAGGGTAATTTTGCGATTTTTAAAAATATTTTTCTGGGTTACTTTTTGGGGAATTTTTTGGGTTATATTTTCCAATTTTTTTAGGGGATTTAAAAAAATTATGGGATTTTTTTAGGATATTTTGGGGTATTTTTCCCTATTTTTTGGGTTTTTTTTTTTTTTGAGATTTTCCTGGGCTATTTTTTGGGATTTTTTGGGTTATATTTTCCGATTTTTTTTTTTTTGTTATATTTTCGCATTTTTGGGGAATATTTAATTTTAATTTTTTGGGATATTTAGGATATTTTGGGGTATTTTTGCAATATTTTTAAATATTTTTCTGGGTTATTTTTTGGGGGATTTTTGGGGTTACATTTTCCGATTTTGAGGGGATATTTTATTTTAATTTTTTGGGATTTTTTTAGGATACTTTAGGGTATTTTTGCGATTTTTAAAAATATTTTTCTGGGTTATTTTTTGGGGGATTTTTTGGGTTATATTTCCCAATTTTTTGAGGGGATTTTTAAAAAATTTTTGGGATTTTTTTTAGGCTATTTTGGGGTATTTTTGTGATTTTTGTGGGTTTTTTGGGTTTTCTTTGAGATTTTTCTGGGTGATTTTTTGGGGATTTTTTGGGGTTATATTTTCGCATTTTTGGGGGATATTTTATTTTAATTTTTTGGGGGGACTTTTTTAGGATATTTTGGGGTATTTTTGTCTTTTTTTTTTTTTTACTTTTTTTGAGATTTTTTTGGTTATTTTTTGGGTTATATTTTCCGGTTTTTTTAGGGGCTTTTTTAATTTTGGGATTTTTTTTTTTTAGGATATTTTGGGGATTTTTTCCACTTTTTTTTAATTTTTCCCCCTTTTTTTTGGAATTTTTCTCCCCCCTCCCCCCCAATGGCTCCGCCCCCTCCGACCCTCCCCCCGCTCCTTTTCTGGGCTCTGATTTTCGGGGCACTCCCTCTGATTTTGGGGGGCATCCTCATTTTCGGGGGCGTGGCCTGTGCCCAAGGGGGCGTGGCCTGCCCGGGGGCTGCGAGTGCGACCGGAGCGGCGCTCGGTGCCGGGGGGGGCGGGGCGGATCCCCCGGGGCTTCCCCCCCAAACTGGCCACGCTGTGAGTGCCCCTCCCCCACCCCTGGGAGACCCCTCCCCCACTCCCCAAAATCCCCCCTTGAACCCCAAATTTGGGACCCCAAGACCCCCAAAATCCCCCAAATTTTGGACCCCAAAATCTCAAAATTCCCCAACTTTGGGACCCCGAAACCTCCCCGGGACCCCCCAAAATCCCCAAACTTGGGACCCCAAAATCCCCCCAGATTTGGAACCCCAAAACCCCAAAATCCCCAAATTTGGGGCTCCTGAAACCCCAAAATCCCCTAAAATTGGGATCTCAAAACCCCCCGGGATCCCCCAAAATCCCCAAATTTGGGACCCCCCCTAAAACCCAAAATCCCCCAAATTTGGCCCCTCCCCCACCCCCTAGACCCCTCCCCCACCCCCCTGAGACCCGAAAATCCCCCAAATTTGGGACCCCAAAACCCCAAAAATCCCTCCCAAAACTGAGACCCCCGCCACCCCAAAATCCCCCAAATTTGGAACCCCCAAAATCCCCGAATTTGAGACCCCAAAACCCCGAAATCCCCAAGTTTGAGACCCCCCGAAACCTCAAAACCCCCAAACTGGGGTTCCTCTAAATCCCCCAAATTTGGAACCCCGAAACCCTCCTGTGACCCCCAAAATCCCCCAAAATCGCCCCCTTGAACCTCAAATTTGGGACCCCAAAACCCCCTGAGGGCCTCCCAAAATCCCCCAAATTTGGGACTTTAAAACCTCCCGGGAACTCCCAAAATGCCCAAAATTTGGAAACCCCCAAAACCCCCTGGAACCCCCCAAAATTCTCGAAATTTGAGACCCCAAAACCCCAAAATCCCCCAAATTTGGGACCTCAAAACGCACCCGGGACCCCCCAAATTCCCAAATTTGAGACCCCCCAAAACCCCACAGGATGCCAAATTTGGGACCCCAAAATCCCCCAAATGTGGGACCCCCAAACCCCAAAATTTCCCCAAATTTGGGACCCCAAAACACCCCCGAGACCACCCAAAATCCCCCCCCTTGAACCCCAAATTTGGGACCTCCCCCCCAAACCCCAAGATCCCCCAAATTTGGGATCCCAAATCCGCCCCTGGACCCCTCCAAAATCCCCCAAATTTGGCCCCTCCCCCATCCCGAGACCCCAAAATCACCCCCCTTGAACCCCAAATTTGGGACCCCAAAACCCCCTGGAACCCCCAAAATCTCCCAAAACTGGGACCCCAAAATCGCAAAATCCCTCAAAATTCAGACCCCCAAAACTCCCCCGGGACCCCAAATTTGGGACCCCCGAACCCCCAAATCCAGAAATTTGGGACCCCCTAAATCCCCAAATCCTCCAAATTAGGGACCCTTAAACCCCAAAATCCCCAAATTTGGGCCCCAAAATCCCCCAAATTTGGGACCCCAAAACCCCAAAATCCCCCCAATTTGGAACTCCCAAAATACCCCAATTTGGGACCCCAAAACCCCCAAAAATGCCCCAAATTTGGGACCCCAAAATCCCAAAATTCTCCAAATTTGGCACCCCCAAAACCCCCCGGGACTCCCCAAAATCCCTAAAAATGCCCCAAATTTGGGATGCCAAAACCCCAAAATCCCCTAAAATTGGGACCCCAAATCCTCCCCGGGAACCCCAAAATCCCACAAATTTCGAACCCCTCATTCCCCCAAATTTGGGACCCCAAATCCCCCCTGGAACCCCAAATTTGAGGCCCCAAAACCCCAAAATCCCCCCAAATTTGAGACCCCAAAACCCCCAAAATCCCCCAAATTTGGGATCCCCCCAAACCCTCGAAAATCCCCTAAAATTGGGACCCCAAAACCCCAAATTTGGGACCTCCCAAAAGCCTCAAGACCCCCCAAAAACTCCCCTGGAACCCCAAATTTGGGACCTCAAAAACCCGAAAATCCTCCAAAATTGGGACCCTCCAAAAACCCCAAAATGCCCCAAATTTGGGATTCCAAAATCCCCTAAAATTGGGAACCCCCAAACCTCCCCGGGACCCCCAAAATCCTCAAATTTGGAACCCCCCAAAAACCCCAAATCCCCCAAATTTGGGACCCCAAAACCCTCCTGGGACCCCCAAATCTGGGACCCCAAAACCCCAAAATCCCCCAAATTTGGGATCCCGGGATCCCCAAAATCCCACAAATGTTGGACCCCAAAATCCCCAAATTTGGGACCCCCAAAGTCCCCTAAAATTGGGACACCCCCACAAAACCTCCCCTGGACCCCCCAAAATCCCCCAAATTTGGGACCCCAAAACCCCAAAATGTCCCAAATGTGGGATTCCCCCAAACCCCAAAATCCCCTAAAACTGGGACCCCAAATTCCCCTTGGGATCCCCCCAAAATGCCCCAAATGTGGGACCCCAAAACCCTCCTGGGACCCCCAAAATTCCCCAAAATTGGGACCCCAAAACCTCTTCTTGAACCCCAAATTTGAGACCCCAAAACCTCAAAATCCCCCAAATTTGGGACCCCCCAAAAGCCTCGAGACCCCCCCAAAAACTCCCCTGGAACCCCAAATTTGGGGCCGCCAAAGTCCCCAAATCCTCCAAATTTGGGACCCCCCCGAACCCCAAAACTGAGACCCCAAATTCGGGACCCCAAAACCCTCCTGGGACCCCCAAAATCCCCCAAATTTTGGATCCCCCCAAAACCCCTAAAATTTGGCCCCCTCAAACCTCCCCGGGACCCCCAAAATCCTCAAATTTGGAACCCCCCAAAAACCCCAAATGCCCCAAAATTGGGACCCCAAAATCCCCCATATTTTGGACCCCCAAACCCTGGAAAATCCCCTAAAATTGGGACCCCAAAACCCCAAATTTGGAACCCTCCAAAAGCCTCGTGACCCCCCAAAATCCCCCCAAAAACTCCCCTGGAACCCCAAATTTGGGATCCCAAAACCCTCCCGGGACCCCCAAAATTGGGAACCCCTCCCCCAAACCTCCCCGGGACCCCCCAAAACCCCCAAATTTGGGCCCCCAAAATCCCAAAATTCCCCAAATTTGGGACCCCCCCAAAACCCTAAATTTGGAACCCTGAAACCCCAAAATCTCCCAAATTTGGGCCCCCAAATCCTCCCCGGGACCCCCCAAAATGCCCCAAATTTGAGACCCCAAAACCCCCCAAAATTGGGATCCCCCCAAAACTCCAAAATCCCCCAAATTTGGGGGCTCCCAAAAACCCCAAATCCTAAATTTTGGATCCCCCCAAAAACCCAAAACCCCCAAAATTTGGACCCCAAATTACCCCCAAACCCCCCAAATTTGGGACCCTCCAAAACCTCCCCAGGACCCCCAAATCCCCCCGGGGCCCCAATGGTTCCTTCCAGCCCCGCCCCAATGACGTCACCCCTATAGCCCCGCCCCCTGCACGGCCTGAGGGGAACTGGAACCAGTTTGGACCGGTTCAGACCAGTCTAGACCCAGTTTAGACCAGTTTGGTCCAGTTTGGAACCCTTTAGTCCCAGTTTAAACCAGTTTAGACCAGTTTGGACCAGTCCAGACCAGTCTGGTCCAGTTTGATCCTGGTTTAGACCAGTTTGGACCAGTTTGGACCAGTTTAGTCCCAGTTCCTCCCATTCCTCCCATTTTTCCCAATTTCCCCCATTTTCCTCCCAAAATTTTCCCATTTTCCCCATTTTTCTCAATTTTCCCATTTCCCCCCAAATTCCTCCAAATTCAAAAAAATTCCCAAATTTCCCCCCAAATTTCCCTCTCAATTTCCCCCCAAAATTCCCCAAATTTCCCCCTAAAATTCCCCCAAAATCCCCAAATTTCCCCAATTCCTCCCCAATTTCCCCCCAAATCCCCAAATGGTCCCATTTTTTTTTCTCAAATTCCCCATTTTCCAAAAAAAATCCCCAAAATTCCCCCAAAATTCCCCCAATTTTCCCCCAAAGTTTTCCATTTTCCCAATTGTCCCCCCAAAATTCCCCAAAATTTTCCCAAAAATCCCCAAAATTTTCCCATTTTCCCTGAAACTTCCCTCAAATTCCCCCAATTTCCCCACAAATTTCCCCCACAAATTTCCTCCAAAATTCCCAAATTCTCCCCAATTTCCCCCCAAATTTTCCCCAATTTTTGTCCAAAATTCCCCCAAAATTTCCCCCAAATTCCCAATTTTATCCCCAATTTCCCCCAAATTTTTCCACTTGTTGCCAAATTCCCCCAAATTTCCCCATTTTCTCCCCAATTTTCCTCCATTTCCCCCAAAATTCCCCAAATTTCCCAAAAATCCCTTAAATTTTCCCCAAATTTCCCATTTCCCCCAATTTCCCCCAATTTCCCCCATTTTCTCCCCAAATTTTCCCCCAATTTCCCAATTTTCCTCCATTTCCCCCCGAATTTCCCCAAATTTTCCCCCAAAATTTCTCCCCAAGTTTTTCTCTCTAAATTCCCCAAAATTCTCCAAATTCCCCCGATTTTCCCATTTCCCTCCAAAATCTCCAAAATTCCCAATTTTCTCCCCAATTTCCCCCCAGATTTTCCCCAAAATTCCCCAAATTTCACAATGTTCCCAATTTTTTCCAAATCTCCCCAACTTTCCTATTTTCTTCCCAAAATTCTCCCAATTTTTGTCCAAAATTCCTCCACATTTCCCAAATTTTCTGTCCAATTTTCCCCAAATTCTCCCCAAAATTCTCCCAAATTCCCCCCAAATTCTCCCAATTTTCCCCAATTTTTGTCCAAAATTTCCCCATTTCTCCCCCAATTTTTCCCCCAATTCCACCAATTTTTCCCCCAAATTTCCTCCCCAAAAAGCCCCAATTTTATCCCCCCAAAGTCCCCAAATTTCCCATTTTCTCCCCAAATTTTCCCAAAAATCTCCCATTTTCTTTCCTATTTTCCTCCATTTCCCTCCCAAATTCCCCCAATTTCTCCCAATTTTTCCTCCAAATTTCCTGAAATTTCATAAATTTTTCCCTTTTCCTTCAAATTTTCCCCAATTTCCCCCATTCTTCCCCAAAATTCCCCCATTTTTCCCATTTCCCCCCAAAATTCCACCCACAAGTCCCAAATTTTCCAATTTTTGCCCAAAATTTCCCCAAAATTCCCGAATTTTTCCCATTTCCCCCCAAATTCTCCCAAATTTCCCAAAAATTCCCCCAATTTCCCCCAACATCTCCCAATTTTCCCTCAATTTCCCCCCAAAATTCGTTCAAAATTTGTCCAAAATTCCCCCCAATTTTCCCATTTTCCTCAAAATCTCCCAAATTCCCCCATTTTTGTCCAAAATTCCCCAAAATTCACCCAAAATTCACCAATTTCCCCCCAAATTTTCTCTGCAATTTTCACCCAAAATTCCTCCCCAAGTTTTTCCCTCCAAATTCCCCAAATTTCCCCCAATTTTCCCCCCATTTTCCCCAACTTCTCACAATTTTCACCAGTTCTCCCATTTTCTCCCCAATTCTCCCAAATTCCCCAAATTTCTCCAAAATTGCCCAAAATTCCCCATATTCACCCAAAATTCCCCCAAATTCCCCAAATGTTCCCATTTTCTCCCAAATTTCCCCCAATTTCTCCATTTCTTCCCCAATTCCACCAATTTTCCAGCCAAATTTTCACAAAATTCCCCCAAATTTCCCCCAAAACTTTACCCAAAATTCTCGCATTTTAAGAAAAAAATCCCCCAATTTCCTGAAAATTCCTCAAATTTTCTCCCCAAATTCCCCCCAATTTCCCCCCCAAAAATCCCCAATTTTATTCCCCCCAAATTTCCCAGTTTCTGCTCAATTTCCCCCGAAATTCTCCCAAAATTCCCCCAAATTTCCCCCAATTTCACCATTTTCCCCCAAAATTTTCCCTCAAATTTCCATAAATTTCCCCCAATTTTCCCATTTTCAGAAAAACATCCCCCAAAAATCCTGAAAATTTCCCCAAATTTTTCCCATTTCCCTCCAAAATCTCCCAAATTCCCGTCAAATTTCCCCCAATTTTTGTCCAAAATTCCCCAAATTTCCCCAAAAATCCCCAGATTTATCCCCCTAAAATTCCCATTTTCCTCCTAAAATTCCCGTTTTCCCACAAAATTCCCAATTTTCTCCCCAATCCCCCTAAATTTTCCTCAAATCCCCCTAAATTCTCCCAATTTTTCACCAATTTTCATCCAAAATGTCTCCCCAACTTTTTCCCTCCAAATTCCCCAAAATTCCTCCAATTTTCCCATTTTCTCCCCAATTTTCCCAAATTTCCTGAAATTTCATCGATTTTCCCACTTTACCCAAAATTTTCCCACAAAATTCCCCCAATTTTCATCCAAAATTTCCTAAATTTTTCCTCAAATTCCAAAAAATTCCACAAAAATCCCTCAAATTCCTCCCAATTTTCCCATTTTTCAAAAAAATTCCCCCAAATTCCCCCAAATTTTCCCATTTCCCCCAAATTTTCCCATTTCCCCCACTTTTCCCTAAAATTCCACCAATTTTTCCCCCAAATTTCCTCCTAAATTTTCCTAAAATCCCTTAAATTTCCCCCAATTTTCCCATTCCCCCCAATTCCCCCAAATTTCCTCAAAATTTCCCATTTTCCCTAAAATTCCCCCCAAATTTTTCCACTTCCTCCCCAAATTTCCTCAAGATTTCCCAATTTTCCCTCAATTTCCCCCCAAAATTCCTCCAAAATTCCCCATTTTCCGAGTTCCCCCAAAATTTCTCCAATTTTCATCCAAAATGTCCCAATTTTACCCCAATTTTCCCATAAAATTTCCATAAAATTTCCTCCCAAAATTCCCCCAATTTCATCATTTTCCCCAAAAAATTTCCCTCAAATTTCCACAAAATTCCCCATTTCCCATTTTCAGAAAAAATCCCCCCAAAATCCTGAAAATTTCCCCAATTTTTCCCCAAAATTTCCCCAAATTCTCCCAATTTTATCCCCCCAAAATCTCCCAAAATTCCCATTTTCCCACCAAATTCCCAATTTTCCCGCCAATTTCCCCCCAAATTTTCCTAAAATTCCCCCTAAATCCACCCAAATTTCCCGCCATTTCCCCAATTTTCCAATTTCCCCCCTAAATCCACCCAAAATTCTTCCAATTTTCCCTTTTAGCCAAAAAATTCTGCCAACAATTCTCCCAAATTTTTCCATTTCCTCCCAAATTCCTCCAATTTTTTCCTCAAATTTCCCCATTTCCCCCAGAAATTTCCCCGAAATTTTCCATTTTCTGTCCAATTTCCCCCAAATTTTCCCACATTTCCCCGTTTTTTGCCCCATTCCAGCTCCCTGATCCGCTGGGACCTCGAGGAGCTGCCCCAGGGGAGCTTCCGGCACCTCCCGATGCTGAACCTGCTGTGAGTGACCAAAAACCCCAAAATTACCCCAAAAATTCACCCCAAAGTTTACCTCAAAAAATCCCAAATTTACCCCAAAATTTACCCCAAAATCCACCCCAAAAACCTCAAAATTCACCCCACAATATCCCAAATTCACCCTGAAATTTACCCCAAAATTATCCCAAAAAATCCTAATTTCACCCCAAAATTTATCCCAAAATTCACCCCAAAATATCCCAAATTTACCCCAACATTATCTCCAAACAATCCCAAAATTTACCCCAAGATTTTCCCCAAAATGTCCCAAATTCACCCCAAATTCACCTCCTGATGCTGACCCGGCTGTGAGTGACCCAAAAACCCCAAAATTCACCCCAAAATTCACTCCCAAAATCCACTCTAAAAATTCCAAAATTCATCTCAAAAAATCCCAAATTCACCTCAAAAATCCCAAAATACACCTCCCGACGCTGAGCCTGCTATGAGTGACCCAAAAAATCCCAAATTCACCCCAAATATCCCCCAAATACCCCAAATTCATCCCAAAATGCCCCAAATTGTCCCAAGTGACCCCAAAATGCCTCAAACTTTCCCAAAAATTGACCCCAAAACACCCCAAATTTACTCAAAATTGTCCCAAATATCCCAAAATGTCCCAAAATGTCCCCAAATCCCCAAAATTGTCCCTAAAATGTCCCAAATTGCCCCAGATTTTCCCCATATTTGACCCCAAAATGCCCCCAAAGGACCACAAAATGTCCCCAAGTGTCCCCCGAATGTCCCAAAATTGACCCCAAAATGTCCTCAAATTTACCCCAAGTTTTACCCCAAAATGTCCCAATTTTCGCTGAAATTGTCCCAAAATGTCCCCAAATGTCCTCCATAATTGACCCCAAAATGTCCCCAAAATGTCCCCAAAATGTTGCCAAAATTTCCCCAAACATCCCCAAAAATGTCCCCAAATCCTCCACATTTTTCTCCATAATTGACCCCAAATTTGTCCCAATTTGTCCCCAAAATGTCCCCAAATTTTCCCCATAATTGACTCCAAAATTTCCTCAAATTAACCCCAAATTGTCCCTAAACTGTCCCAAAGATGTCCCAAAAATTTCCCCAAAATGTCCCAAAAATTGTCCCAAATTGTCCCCATAATTGACCCCAAATGTCCCAAAGATTTCCCCAATTTGCCCCTAAAATGTCCCTAAATTGACCCAAAGGACCCCAAAATGCCCCAAATGTCTCAAATTTCCCTCAAATATTCCCCATAATTGACCCCAAAATTGTCCCAAATTTTCCCCATAATTGACCCCAAAATGTCCCCAAATTTACTCAAAATTGTCCCTAAAATGTCCCAAATTTATCCCAAAATGCCCCAAAAGGTCCCAGATGTTCCCATAATTGACCCCAAATTTGTCCGAACCAAAACCCCAAAATTTCCACAATTTGTCCCCAAATTGCCTCAAGTTTTCCCCAAATTTGTCCCCAAAATATCCCAAAATGACCCAAATTTGTCCCTAAACTGTCCCAAAATTGCCTCAAATTGTCCCAAAGTGTCCCAAATTTGCCCCATAACTGACCCCAAATTTCCCAAATGTTCTTCAAATGTCCCCAAACTGTCCCAAATATCCAAAAATGTCCCCAGTTTGTCACAAACAATTGTCCCAAAAATATCCCCAAAAGTCCTCAAATCATCCCAAAATTGACCCCAAAATGTCCCAAATTCTCCCCATAACTGACCCCAAGGTGCCCCAAAATTGACCCTAAAATGTCCCAAAATGGTCCCAAATTGACCCCAAAATTGTCCACAAAATTCCCCCAAATGTCCCCAAAGTGTCCCAAATTTTCCCCAAAATGACCCCAAAAAATGACCCCAAATGTCCCCAAATTTTTCCCATAATTGACCCTAAAATATTCCAATTTTGCCCCAAACTTTCTCCCATATTTGACCCCAAAATGTCCCAAAAGTCCCAAATTTTCCCCATAATTGACCTCAAATGTCCCTTAAATGTCCCCAAATTATCCCCAAATGTCCCTAAAATGTCCCCAAATATTCCCAAAATATCGCAAAAATGTCCCCAAATTGTCCCAAATTTTTCCCTAAATTTCCCCAATTTGTCCCCAAAATTTCCCCAATTTGTCCCCAAAATGTCCCCAAATCCCTCAATTTTTACCCCAAAATGCCCCGTTTGCTCCAATTTTTCCCCATAATTGTCCCTAAAATGTCCCAAATTTGCCCCAAAATGTCCCAAATTTTCCCTTCATTTTACCCCAAAATGCCCCAAATTGACCCCAAATCCCCCAAATGTCCCCAAAATGTCCCAAATTGTCCCAAAATCCCCGAAATTGTCCCAAATCCCTCAGGCTGCTGAGCTCGGGGCGCCTGGGCAGCATCGGGGACGGCGCCTTCGATGGGCTGGGGGTGCTGGAATATCTGTGAGTCATACTGGGGATACTGGTTTGTACTGGTTTGTGCTGGGAGGGACTGGTTTGTGCTGGTTATACTGGTTTGTACTGGGAGGGACTGGGGATACTGAAATATCTGTGAGTGCTGTACTGGTTATACTGGTTATACTGGTTATACTGGGAATGGGGCTGGGGATGCTGGAGTACCTGTGAGTGTGTTACTGGTTTATCCTGGGAGGGACTGGTGTGTACTGGGAATGGGGCTGGGAGGGACTGGGAGAGACTGAGGATGCTGGAGTACCTGTGAGCGTCATACTGGTTTGTACTGGTTTGTACTGGGAGGGACTGGAAATGGGGCTGGGAATGGGGCTGGGGATGCTGGAATATCTGTGAGTGATACTGGGGTTACTGGTTTGTACTGGGAGGGACTGGGGATACTGGGAATGGGACTGGGGATGCTGGAATATCTGTGAGTGCTGTACTGGGGATATTGGTTTGTACTGGGAATGGGGCTGGGTTATACTGGTTTGGACTGGTTTGGACTGGTTTGGACTGGGAGGGACTGGGAAGTGAGTGTTACTGGTTTATACTGGTTTGTACTGGGAATGGGACTGGGAGGGACTGGATTGGACTGGTTTGGACTGGTTTTATTTCTACTGGTTTGTACTGGGAGGTACTGGTTTGTGCTGGGAATGGGACTGGTTATACTGGTTTGGACTGGTTTGGACTGGTTTGGACTGGAGTACCTGTGAGTGATACTGGTTTGTACTGGTTATACTGGGCATGGGGCTGGGGGGAACTGGGGATGCTGGAATATCTGTGAGTGTGTTACTGGTTATACTGGTTTGTACTGGGAGGGACTGGGAGGGAATGGGAGGGTCTGGGAATGGGGCTGGGAGGGACTTGTTATACTGGTTTCTACTGGTTTGTACTGGTTTGTACTGGGAGGGACTGGTTTGTACTGGGAATGGGGCTGGTTATACTGGTTTGTACTGGTTTGTACTGGGAGGGACTGGTTTGTACTGGTTTGTACTGGGGACTGGGAGGCACTGGGAATGGAGCTGGTTATACTGGTTATAATGATTTGTACTGGTTTGCACTGGTTTGGACTGGTTTGTACTGGGAGGGAACTGGGAGGGACTGGTTATACTGGTATGTGCTGGTTTGCACTGGTTTGTACTGGTTATACTGGTTTGTACTGGTTTATACTGGGAATGGGACTGGGGATGCTGGAGTACCTGTGAGTGTCGTACTGGGGATACTGGTTATACTGGGAATGGGGCTAGGGGGGACTGGTTTGTACTGGCAGGGACTGGTTATACTGGTTTGGACTGCTTTGGACTAGTTTGGACTGCTTTGGATTGGTTTTACTGGTTATACTGGTTTGGACTGGTTTGGGCTGTATTGGATTGGTTCGTACTGGGAGGGACTGGGAGGGACTGGAAATGGGGCTGGTTATACTGGTTATACTGGTTTGTACTGGTTATACTGGTTTGGAGTGGTTTGAACTGGTTTGTACTGGGAGGAACGGGTTTTGACTGCTTTGGACTAGTTTGTACTGGGAGAGACTGGGAAGGCACTGGTTATACTGGTTTATACTGGTTTGTACTGGTTATACTGGTTTGGATTGGGAGGGGCTGGGGCTGCTGGAGTACCTGTGAGTGATACTGGTTATACTGGTTATACTGGGAATGGGGCTGGGTTATACTGGTTTGCACTGGGACAGACTGGTTTGGACTGGTTATACTGGTCCATACTGGTCCATACTGGTCCATACTGGTCCATACTGGTTTCAGGTTCATTGAGGATTCCCAGCTCGGTTTGTCTCCCCGGGGGCTCTCCGGGGGCTCCAATTCCTGTGAGTGTCCCCAAAATGGCCCCAAATGGCCCCAAATGGCCCCAAATGGCCCCAAAAGATCCAAAATGTCCCCAAATGTCCCCAAAATGTCCCCAAATGTCCCCAAAATGTCCCCAAATGGCCCCAAATGTCCCCAAATGGCCCCAAAATGGCCCCAAATGGCCCCAAAATGGCCCCAAATGGCCCCAAATGGCCCCAAAATGTCCCCAAATGGCCCCAAATGTCCCCAAAATGGCCCCAAATGTCCCCAAAATGGCCCCAAAATGGCCCCAAATGTCCCCAAAATGGCCCCAAAATGGCCCCAAATGGCCCCAAATGGCCCCAGATGGCCCCACAATGGCCCCCAAATGGCCCCAAAAGAGCCAAAAT
>JAWWMS010000374.1:0-15201 GCA_035048045.1 Chlorospingus semifuscus
AATTGATTTAAAATTATTCACAGCAGCCAGTAACTGATGAAAATATTGTGAAATGTATCCATTTTTTGTTACAATTTTCTTCTGTGTTAGAAAGAACAATTTATTTTAAATTGCTCCTGCACAGACTGCATTCAAAGAGTGCCATATCCAGTCCCTTTTTTTTTTCACCATAGCAAGAAATCACTCACAATCAGTATTGCCAATATGAAGGCACACATCTGTGATTTAGGCTGGGGTGAGCAGCATTCAACTACTCCAAGTTGCTGCAGCAGATCCTGCAAGCCAAAGATCACCAGAGCAACAGGATAATTTAAACATGTCACATCCTTCCTACAAGACCTAAAGGGACTGCAAGATCACACCGGAGCTCCTTTACCCCACCTGTGCTATCTAGGGACCTTCATCTTTCAGTGGCACAAAAACATAGAGAGCACCAGAAAAGCAAAATCATATTTATATCAGGAAAGGGCTGTATTGCCCAAGAATGGGGCCACTGAGCTGCAATTAAGACAAATATCAAATCAGAAAAATTTTACTGTCATATCTGAGATTTTCATGAGAGCCTCAAAGCATCCAGCCTTCATTCCTAGCCTGGAGCCCCCCCTTGACTGTAAATGAGCATATTCCTCCTTTTAAAGGAGGACACCCCTCCTGGAGCAAAAACAACATTCTTCTATAGGACACAAAATAAGTCCTCTGAGGTATGTCAGCAACCTTACAGCCACCTCAGCAACTGTGTCTCCTTACTACAACCCGGGCACAGTAAGGTTGGTTAATTCCTCAACAAACAACAGCTTCAGACATGTGTGACTGAGAAGAACAGAACACAGGAAATATATCCAGGGAAATAATGGCACAAACAGCCCTGCAAAGCCAGGGAAATGAAGAAGGTACCATATTGTAATGTGTCTTGTTCATTGCAGATCACTCAATTTTTACTGGCATTTTACCATTCTCTGATGTGCAGAATAACAAGAAACAGCTGTAGACGAATGCTCAATTTCAGCAGAAATACAAACTCGTTCAACAGAATCTGACTTGTTTCATTACACAGATTAATAATGGCTCTTTTCTGCAGTGTGCTATGAAGGTTTGTTAATAAACAACTCCCTGTCCATTTCAGATTGTTTCAAGAATAAATTCATTCAGCTATTCTTAACCCAGTAGATTCACAAGCCACATATTGGTTACTGCTGGCTGCTTTTCTCTTTGCAGTGTTACAGTCATAGTTGTGGTGCATTTAGTTACAAAACAGAACACTTAGTTCTCCCTTATTGGAAAATTCAGTCATTTGAACAGAAATTTCTCTGCTTGCTGAGAATAGCAGCAGCCATGTACCCTGTCCTAACGTCAGACTCTGTGTTCCTTATTCCTACAGTGGATTTGGTTTCCCCCATAGCACTTTCACAACACAAAAGCTGCTCCTAAGTACTAAATTATAAATCATGGCTCTTGTCATTCAAGGCATGCAATAGACTGAGCACCACAATAATTATCTCTATTAAATAACATCAAAGCACAACAGGCAAACCCAAGTGAAGCAGAAATTACGGCATCCAAGATAAAGCTGTTGCTTGTACCCCCGTTATTCAATGCATTATTCCTTCCTAATAGCAAAATCCATGAGAAAAACCCTTTGACTTATTGCACTTATAACTAGTTCCTAAATAGTCACATCATTAATGGCAATCAAGTTAAAGAAAACATACACATTTGTGTTATTAAACCCTAGCACATCTGTGAGACTAATGTAAAGATACCTAGATTTAATAAAAAGCAGCAGTTCTAAGAGAAAAATCAAGTACAAAACAGAAAAAATTCTGGCTTTTTTTAATGAGAAAATTGGGGAAAGAATCAGGCAAAGGATGTATGAATAGTACTGTCCTAGAAGTACATTTAAAATTCGCCTATTATTCCTAAAAGGAACGATAAGTCTTAGACCCTGAGTTCAAAACAAGACTAAGACCATGCCAAACCTTATTCCAACCTTGCTTTTGACCATGAAAAAGCTTATTATTTAGTCATCCTAGGATTTTTGGCTTTGGTGAAGAAAAACATCCAACAGCAGTAAGCAATTACGCAGAGGCACTTGTACTGTAGAAACTAAAGGTTTATTAGGCTTTCAGATTAATTAAATAATGCCCCTGTATAGAGCTAGCCAATTCCTTTAAAAGTTTGCATTTCATATTTAATCTAGTCCCATAATTTGTGATAGTCTCGTGAATTACACCAGTGCTGAAGGAGTGTGCAATTAATTGAAAGCAAGATTTTTATGCATGAGATAACTACAGTGCTACCAGCTAGCCCCACAATGTGGGCAAGAACAGAGGAACCCTTTTTGTTCATGTTTTTATTTTACACAACTCTTCCCTTTTCCTAGGTGAACCTAAGAGATAATACAGACTGCCACGCCTACATGAATTTAGACGTTGGATACTCGCTGTCTCTGAGGAGAGCCCATGTGGAATTTGATCCAAGTGTGTCAATGTTGTTTTAGGATCTGTACCCATCCTTTCTGTGCAACACAGTGACCTGATGGAACAGCAAGGACACTCCCCGTTGTAGTTGGATGAGAAAAAGGTTAAGAGTCACTGCTTCCTTCTCCTTCCTGCCTGGCTCAGCCAAAACAGCCCAGCTGAGCTGTGCAAAGATGCCTGCTCCAGGGAAAAGGTAGCAAAGCCAGCACAGCTCAGATTAGGCAATAAAATAAGAACGCAAGAATAAATATTTGCCATCAAAGACAAGAAAATATTTCTTTCTGTGTTTTAGTCATAGGCAAGACAGAATATAGACCCTGCCAGACATCCATCAGCCAAAAGAAAAATACAAGGAACTGATTTAGATTCTGTTCTATAACTTATTTTCTCAGCAATCAGATTTTTTTTTTGTAATTACTCAATAGAGAACACACCCACTAAACCAAATTTTTTTTCAAGTATCAGCCTGAAAGGGATTATCTACTGGTATATAAATATGAAACAAACATTGCTTTAATGCTTAACTTTTTCTATCTTCTTTCCTTGAACTTAGGAGAATTCCAACAGGTAGAAATTCACCCTTATTTGATGTTGCCAAAACAAGGTCTGCAACACAATATCAAGCTCATGTTGCATGTCAGATGTGATCATCCTTCTACCTAAAACTTCAGCTGAAAAATGGTGCTAAACTGGAAACACTTGCATCCTTCTCAGGGAGGAGCTATAAAGAATATGCAGCTTTAATGTCAGTACAGAAGTGTAAACATGAAGGATTTTATGCTCCTCATGGTCTACTTCAGACTTAAAAGTCACTCACCACCAAACAGGATGATGTAATGTACTTCTCCTAAAACCTTTTACGTGAAGAAAATGAGCTGATTTCCATTACTGACCTGCCAGTCTCCACTTCTGTAGCAGACAAACCAGAGAGGTCTGGGTTTGCTTTAATGTGTCTGAATAATTCTACATTGATTTACAGTGAGGCCAAATGGATAAACACAATAGCCAGTATTCATTAAAGCTATAGATTTAGAAAGACCAACAAGTCTTATAAATGCATATTCTCTTTCTGAGACGCACAATCAGTCCTGAGACAAATCTTACCAAGCACCACAGGTTGACTGTACTCCACCACACCGCCAATACAAGGAAATCTGGTATTCCAGACAAAGGTTTTGTACTCACAGCCTGGAGTTAAATGCCCAGCTTGATATTCAGGTTCGGGCTCCCAAATCTGGCACCTCCACAAAGGGAATAACCAATGCAGTAACTGCTGAATGAGCTGAGAACAAGCCTCTGACCTGGTGGCCCAGCTGTGCTTCCTGCACACCTCCAGCCTCGGAGCTGCCATTTCCAGCAAGTTCCAAGCAGCTTACAGATAAATAAAACATGGCTGTGGGAGCTATTTACGTGTTTGAAAAACTGCAGGAACATAAAATACAAAGGATCTTGGTTGTGTACCCATATCTCTGGGATTACGCCTATGTACAGTATGTATGGAAATGCCCCTTGACAGAGAAGTAACACTGTAACACCAGGAACAGTGGCTGACAAAGCAACATTTTTATCTGTTACTTTGTATTAACTTTGGAACGCAGGAACAAATAAACAAAACCAAAGCTCTCCTTCCAAGCCCTTACCTGTAAGTGGTGAAGTTGGCACATACCTGAGCCGTTTTACAGTAACACTGAGGATTTACTGCTGTTATATACACACCAAGTCACAGCATGAGTAAGGCAAGGAAACACAGGACACCAGGGTCAAACCTCAGATGTTCTGAATCTCGTGGGACCAACTCACTACTTTGTGTGCTTTTATTGTAAACTGCAGGCCAGCAGAGGCTGTAGAAGGTGCCTTGAACAGGCACAAAGCAGGATTCTCCTGAAAAGCCAAGTGAGCTGTTTGAAATCAGGCACTCTAAAATGAGAAAATAGGCACAATTACCTTCCACACAGATTCACATTCCCACTTAAACAAAGCAAATAACTCTAGCAAAGAATGGAGCATGCTTCTTTGTCTCACTTTTATTAGCACTAATTAAGCCCATTTGTTAAAAACAGCTACAACAGACAAAGGCATATGGAAAAATTGAGGGATACTAATATATCACAGGAGCCAAATATCCTGGCAATATTCACCGAGCTTTATACTAAAAGCTTGATGTAATCATAGCAAAGGACAAGTCATGTCAAATATTGGCAGCTTCCCTAAACCCTTAAGGGAACATAACTCTGTAAAATCAATGCAATAAAAGTATTAACACTGAATGCTTTCTGGTTGATGCCATAAGAGCCATTTACACATGCACATGTGGTGTTCATGTCTGAAACTTCCCTTCCTGAAGTCATTAATACTATCTAACACGAGATAACTATTTCTTATGTGTATGGAAGTCACTCACACACCATTTGATGCTTGTTCTCACCCCACATTTTCTCCTTTCACACAACTCTCCTAATCTCTTCTTCTTACATTACTTGTTTTTATTCAGATGAATAAATGACAGCAAACAAAACACACCCACTACTTACAATTTGCTTTTGTAGAATGAAAGCCATACTGGAGATGGCCTTTCTTTGGCTGATGCTACTACTTGGACCCTGGGAGTGTCAGTGACTACTTCCCCTGAAAGGCTGCAGCAACTATCAGTGTTTATTCCCAGGCAAAATATGCTTTGGTAAGTCAGTCTCAAGGAGAAAGCAGCAGCAATTGACAAGTTTGGGCCTCCTTTCAAAACAAACTACCAAAAAACTCAAACAAAACACAGACACACACACACTTGTCTCTGCCGAATTCTAATCACTGGAAGGAATAGCAACAAAAACAAAATCCCGAAGTCATAAAAATAACATCATACTGCTGTGTAAGAGCCATGCATGCTACAGAAATAATACACATCTACCAGTGGGGCAAGCAAATCTTTTTCCTTCTAATGGCCTGTATTTGCTGTTCAAATATCAAATAATAAAAGGTGAGGCAGTTCTCCATTTCACAGCTGTAATATTCTAAGTAGATATCTTCAATAAAGCAGCACCCAGAGCTCAAATAACAACCTGAAATGGCACTACTTTACCAAAAGACTTCTGTAAAACAATGGTGCTGCTGCTTTTTTAATCAAATTTCATTTCCCAGCAATAATTTTAATAGCTACTTTAAACCCACCCCACTCCCTCAAGGCGATGTTGGGATCTGATAAAACCAAAGTCATGGACTTGTTTTCTTCTATGAGAGAAAAAAACTTTAGTAGTAGCTATTTCTTTTATGAACACCCTGCTGGTTGGTTTATTAAGTATATGAGATAAGTGAAACCATTATCCCTCACACATCAGGTCCACAAGCAGGGTTAACCCTCACCTCCCTGAAAGTGCTCAGCAGAGTCTTTTTTTCAGCCTCCGGGACTGACAAAGATACATGTATGTACACACATACAGCATGTATAGGTATATACAGGTACTTTAAAAATAATTCACATATATAAAAACCACAAGCAGAAAGAAAGCTGTTGCCTCATACCTCATCCAGTGACACAGTCAAAAGCAAAGGAGCCGCAAGGGGAGGTGGCACGGACCGTAAACAGGGGCCGTAAACAACCCCTCACAGTTCTACTCCTCTTAAAACACAAAATTTAACTTTCCTGAGGAAGAGGAGAGAGAAAGCACTTGCCAGCCACACCGCACTCCCAGCCGGCAAAGACCCACCAAGCTACCGGGAGACCGCCAGCGCCTCTCGGCAGCACTGAGGAGCGGGGACCCCACGGCACCCTCACAGCCGAGCAGCCCTGAGCAAAGGGGCTAAAAAGCCTCTAAAAGGGCGGGAACGCCGCCCCCTCACAGCTGCCCGCCCTCAGAAGCCCTCAAAAGAACGAGGAACAGCTGCACCCCGCAACTTCCCACCCTGTTGAGGATTTCTGAGGGCGGTCAGCCGTGAGGGGAGGGTTCGGCGCTTCCCGCCCTCAGAAGCCTGGAAAATGGCGGGAAGCCGTGAGGGGGCGGCATTCCCGCCCTCAGCTTCGCCTCAGGATCGGCGAACAGGTGAGCACGGACCGGCGGAGCCTTCCAGGTGCCTGCGCTCGGCAAGTTCGTTTTTTGCCGTCTTTTTTTGTGCGTTTTCTTTCTGCGTGTTTGGATTTTTGTTTTGTTTTGTTTTTAAGTTTGGCCCCCAAAGCCCCCTCAGAGCCCTGTGGTGGAAGCCGGGTCCGTCTCCTGACGGGGCTGTCAGGGTGAACCAGCCCTTCCATGAGGTGCCTCCCTCAGACCCCAAACCAAAATAAAACACCCTCAGAAAGCCCCATTCAACACAGAAAACAGGACAGGCTTTTCAGTATTCCTAGAATATTTAAGGAGAGTCTTTTCCAATGTTCCTCAAATAACAGAGCTGTTCCTCAAACAGTAGAAGGCCGATCAGCACAAAAAGTGGTTTAAAACCAGGTTGGCATCACTAGATTCTTAGTCTAAATAAGTTCTGAGAAAATATAAAGAGAGTGATAACAATGATTTTCATTGCTTGAGGAAAGTCCACTAGAAAAACTGTGGATGGATTTCTTTGTTATAAATAATTGCTGAAATGGAACAGAGAAATACCATGCAGCATGGGCATGAAACTTACGAAAGAAATGGATTGATTTATAGAATGTGTGCAGGTGTTTATTCTGAGGGGGTTTTTATAAAGCAAGTTATATTTTTAAAGCATGAATTTTATTTTAAAGACTTGAAGAAAAGGGGAAAAGTAGAAACTGACAATCTGCTTTAAATCTAACATAGCATCTCCAACACCAACTGCTATCTTATGCAATGTTTGCTTTCTTAAGTAATTTAACCAATACATTTTTAAATGTGCCATCTATTATCTATCTCCTGCACGTTTAATGACTGCTACATAGTTAGAAGTCTGGAGGATTCTAGGAAATTTCTTCTACACGGCTTAGAAATCATCTTACTTAAACCACAATTGTCCCCATTTTCAGTCTGAACCACCAGCAGTCTGTGGAAGTCTCATGGCAGAGCTGCTTTGCTGCAGTCTCACAGTATCTCATCTCTAGTAAAAGACAAGGAATTGTTTTGCGTGTCCCATTTTTCTCTGATAGTGTTGCAAGCAAATCCTTTTTACTTCAGTCTGGCTGCTTTTCACATATTTAAAAATCTGCTCTTGCTTTTGATTGCTTCTCAAATATCTCTGTTAGTATTTCACCCATTATATTCTGCATTTGTGATATTTCCCAATTCAGACCCAACTAACTTAACTTTTTAAAGAGGTAGTTTTATTCATGATTATTGCCAGCCAGATGTCATTTCCTGACCTAAGCATTCCCCAGCACTTTTTAGATTTCCCAGATATTAATAAAAGTGGTATCTCGGTATATAAAATTCACACTGATTTCTAGCAGCTGAGGTATTAATGATAGATGGAGTAGATTCTTTTACCCCAAGGTGTTGCTCTAATTCCAAATAAATGTACACTGGTTTTTTTTTTGTGCTGTCTCTTCACCTTTGCACTGAGCTCCTGGTCCAGGTTCAGAAGAATGAGCTGCAGTGCTACATGGACAGATCGTTGTGTCTGACAGCAGATACAAAGAAGCTTTTACTAACTCTAAAGCTTCCCTGTCGTTCAGGGCATCGTTTTTCCTTGTATGTGTCACAAACATGGGAAACACAGCTGGAAATACCTTTGTAGGAACATGGGAAGCTTCTACCCAGCCATTTAACCAGTTTAGTTCAGCTCTGTGCTGATGGAACTGTGAGATGTGTTCTTTTTGCATTCCTAATGAGTGCAGAACAGATGGGAAGGCTGCTAGTTTAAAGCAAAAAGCCCATTTCTAAAAGTCTGTGGTAATTCCTCACTCTTAAAGAAGTTTACTGTGGTCTATGAGTGTGTGTGGAAAAAAGGTTTGGGTTGTTAGGGGTTTTTGTTTGTTTGTTTTTTGTTTTTATTTGCTTGCATGTTGCTGACCTAACCTTCTAAATAACTGCAGTGTGTTTTCAAAGGTTCTTGCTAGATTTGAAAAGTTTCCAGAGAAGAGATTGTCTGGTCTAGAGTATGAGTTTCATCTAACTGTAGAGGAAAGATCTTAGGAAATTTGTAATACTCCCTCAGGTTCTGAAAAACCTTTAGATCAACTTTATACTGATAACTGGGTTTAATACTCTGCTTTTCATTCACAAAAACAAAAACTTGGGTTAAAATGAATGTGTTGCAAAGTAGGTCTACCTCTCTTTATGGGTTCTGTCAAAAACCTTATTATGTACTAACATATGTGTAATGTCCTTTGGAAATCCTGTCCATGAATTCCATGTTGGAGTCCCCTGGTTCAGGAAAGGCTTTTTGGGAAGTCTTGGTGAGACAATTTTGTGTGAAGGCTTAACCTGTAACCATTTCATCCCCACAGAGTTACCCGTGCAGATTAGCAGTGGCCCTGCCCTGTAAGTCTGCTGAATACATTTCCTGTGCACGGAGATTTTTCTCCTGACACATGTGCGTTTGTCCCTTCAGTGAAAAGTGCTGTGTTCGGTCCGTGCAAGCCACCAGCAACTGGAGCAGCATTTGTGACATTCCAGTTTTGCTCCTGGCGTGTTTCACTGAGCAGTGGTTATCCTGATGCATCCCATAGAGAAAGAGCTTTAAAGCTTGGGAAACACATTGTGACTTCCCATAAACGTGGTGAAAGGGCAGGAGTGTGGACATGGGAAGTGAAGGGGGCGGTGCCAAAAGGAGGAGAAGAGGAGAAAGCAGAAATGTAAGGAACAGCACACTGGATTTAGCTGTGCAAGTCCCTGAAGGCTGCTCGTGAGGGAAAGGCTTTCCCTGCAGGCAGGGCACCGAGGCCAGCATCACACAGAAACCTTCTAAGCACTGCTGAACTCGATTGTGTCAATGCCAAACTGCTGGATTGATCAATCGGCCACAAGGGGCGGCTTGTGGAAATATTTGGCCATCCTCTAAAGGAGAAGAATTAGGGCATAAAACTGGTGGTGAGAGGGTGATTCTCTGTTCATTAGAGACTGTGTGATGTAAAAGGTTTAAAAATGGCTCGTTCCTGAGTTAGTGGAGCTTCTCTGAGGCAATATTCTCATACATGTCTCTGGTGCTTTTTGGTATAAATGCAATTATTCTCTAGCACAGCATTCAGGGCTGCAGGTTTTAGTATTGCTTAGGTAATCTGAGCTTTGAGAATTTATTTCTGGACTGGAGTAGATCTGTTGGCGTTGACATCTTTGAAAAGGTTGGCTACTTGAAATTCAGTTTTGCCTGGGTGATCCTGCCATTTTCTAGAGAAAAGGAAAGTGTGACATTAACCATATTTAACATTTTGTTACAGAGTATTTATTATGAAATGACACCTCAAGTATTCTATATTACAACAAATTTTTACTGGGGATGCATTTTGCTTTTGAATTCATGGGATGATGTTTAATTTAATATTCATTCAGAAGTATTCAGTGCCATTTACCATGACAACAAAAAATAATGCATAATGTATTTATATCATCCATTAATAACCATCCAGCCATTTAAAAGTTTCATCCTAATGCATTCTGGAAATCTGCAAATTAGTTATGAAAAACCCTGAATGAATATAAAATTGAAATGCTTAAGAATTTAAATGATGCAATTAAATGCTATTGCATGTAACTCAAAGTTATTTTCTTCTAATACTTACTTATCAATCTTAATTTCAGTACCAGCATTTAGGAACAGAATCAGCTCTTATATCATCTCAAAACATTGGAATTTCAAGCAAAGATTGTATTTTTTCCTTTGATTGCATTATTTCCAGGCACAAATTGCAAGTCTTTATTTAAACAAAAGTGGTCTTTTTAAAGACAGATTAAATGCTCATCAAAATAAAGAGGGTGAGGTCAGAGGTGTCAATTTTTGTTGTTTAAAAAAACCCAATGAACCCAGCCATGAGAACTGGTCTCTAATCACAGCTACCTAAAAATCCTGATTAAACTCTTTAGTGCTGGCAAATCCATACATAGCTAGTACTAATAAGCAACATTTACTGACCAGGCTGCCTGAGAAGTTCATATGTACAAAAATATCTTTATCATTATCACAGTTAGTTACCTAACAGCAGCCATTGAAGAATAGTTCTTGCAAAAAATAACTTGGACTGTAAAATACTGAATGAACAAGAGGTCATGCAAACTATCCCAGCTAAAAAGTGGCACAGTGGTGCAGAAAATCAAAGCTGTTGGGTATGAAAATCAGGTGTGCACATCAGGTGTGCAGTGAAATCTCCAGGCAGGTCAATTGCTTTGAAAATGAAAAAAAATTGTGATTTGAGGGAAGGGTCAATTTTAACAGCAATAGAGAGGGTATAGGATCCCAAGGTAAAATAACTTGAAGTGTCAGGAAATCTTTGATTTGCTTATTTCTATTTGCTTCACTGATATTAATGCTTTTGTGTTAGCTCAGTCATTTTGACCAAGGCCAAATTAGTGTGCTTAGGTAGTTCTGTATAAAATCGGAGAAATACAAGACTGTGCAGGAATATATTTTTATCAGAAGTTCCACTTTGTGTATCCCTTTAAATCAGCAATTAAGGGGAGTGAGACAGTTTAAAATCTCTTCATAGTGTGGACTGGAAGGCAGCCCAGGAAACTGAAGAATGTCACCTCACTGAGTGACTCTCATTGCTGACAAATGAACCTGGAAATCCAGGTTCTGAGGCAAAACAAGGAAAACAGAATATAAAAGCCCAGGTGAAGACAAACTGTGGAGTAGGCAGGCCTGAAATATTTTTTATTAGAAAAGCTTGAAATAATTTTGTTTAAATAATCTGATTTAAACTCTAGAGAGAATGTTTTCTTGAGGGTAAAATCATTGAAACAATCATTTTGAAAAACAACTTGTGAAGTATATCCGTCTTATAGAAAACCGGTGTTTTTTTCCTTCTCTTTTCATGAACAACAGTAAAATGCATGCGTTAGAGTAGTAAATGATCAGATTTGGCTGTTTTCAAGCCAAATTTAATCTAACGAAAAATGTGGGGAAAAAGTAATAAGAAAGTGAAGGAGGGTTTTTTAAATTATGCAATTTTCATCAAATAATGCTTATTTTGACATTCCATTATCTGGTCACATATTTTATGACAAAGCCCATTAATTATTTCTCATATATCCTTAAATAAAATCAGCCCAAGTCTCTTAATACAAACACTGCTGCTTTAAATTCTGAGAACGTGAGTGTTACAGTTTTGCAGTAATACAGGTTTTTGGAATGTGTGATTCTACCCCTACGTTGTGTTACATGTGTCAGAGAGAAAATGTAGCATTTGATCACGGTGCTGACTGTGATTTTTTTTTTTTTTTGATAGCTGTTACTGAAATTTCTGTATGACATTATTTGGCCTGGAATTTTCATTGATTAGTTTTGATTTGATTTTTGATTAAATTTTGGGGGTTCTTTTTTTTTTTAAATTTAGTAAAAAAAAAATCTGATTTTATTCTAATTGTCCTTTTATTTTGAAAGCGGAGCAGTGAGTCAGGCAGTACTCGAGGCTTACAGAGCTGTGTTGTTGCGGATAAAAAGGGGAGGTTTCTCTTTCTCTCTCAGTGAACGAGAGGGGAGTGCTGGAACCTTGGGAAGAGGAAGCCCTTTCCAACGGACGGGCCTTGGCCGAGCACTGTGGAGCAGCACCGGGCTCTGCTGGAGAGGTAACCCATGTCTGGGCTCAGGCCCAGCAGAGCTCTGCAATCCCATCAGGAGCACAGGGGTGAATGTTCACCTTCCTTCCCTGATCCCCCACCACCGAGGCTTTCTGCATGCAGGGCCTTAGCCTCTGCATCAGTTTATGGATCTCTTAATGTAGGATCTAGCTTGCCTCAGGGGCACTATAAATACAACACTGCACAGGTCCTGCCATATCAATATTCATTTATTTTTATTGATTAGTTGCCACTTCTAAATTCTGGGTACTGAATTAATGGATGCTGAATAGCTACTTCAATTAATGAAGCTAAAATTGGCTTTAGCATCCTACACTGGCTACAGACATTTTTTTCTATTACAAAGCTGATTATTTCTTTTTTTATCATCCGCAATTACTTTCATTATTTGACTTATCCTTTGCACCTCACTGGAGCCACAGAGTAATGAAACAGAAGGTATTTATAAATGTTCATAATTTACAGTATCGCACAAGAGCATCCTTACTCTAACTCCATATTGAAACACTAGAATTAGTAGGTGAATTTTATCAAATGACTGCATTTCAGAAGGTTAAATTGTAGAAGGTTAATTTGAGGTGCTGCCTCTTTTGGCACTGTTTTGGCACATCCTGTATGTGTCTTATTCATGCACATAGTTATTAGAGGAGACACAGCACAAGGTAGGTGAACACATTTGTCAATGTGTGTTCTGACACATAGTCCAGGTGTCATAGTGGTGTTGTCTTTCCTATTTCCTTTTTTGCACAAAGTTCTGTCTTTATTTATTTGACATCCGATTTTTATTGAACCTTATCTTTTGTAAAATATGTATTTTCCTTTCTTCTGTGGTAAGTATAAGGTAGGCCCATTCTTTTCTTCTTTCTGAGCCTTCTCTACACAATAAAAAGCCCTGGTGGAGGTGGACAGTGCTCACCCTCCATAGATGGTCTGGAGCCTAAGCAGCAACATTATGAGTCACTAGGAATGTGTGTAAGAAACAACTCATCACAAGGGACAATGAGACACTTTTAAGGCAGAGAATTCCCAGATCTGTTTGGCAAACTACTTTGTTAGAGCTGCTTGGAGAATGTGACACACAGTGGTGACTTCCCAGAGTTGAGGAATGCAATCAGTGCAGGTGACCAGCGCAGACAGAGCAGGAGATGAGGACTCCAGACTGTCAGTATTCACACTATGGGAGTATAAAAACCCAGGGGTTCCTTTGTTTTTGGCTCCTCATTCCAGGCACCCAACTGGAGCTGCTCTTTTTCTTATTGCACCATGAATGAAGTATTTTAAAGATCTGATGTCTGAGACTGCACTGTGGGGATCCTGGGATGGAGCCGATGAGGAGACCTGGTCTGGCTGTGAGTGTGGAGGGCACAGGTGAGAAGGGGCCTCAGTCCCAGGGCAGAGGTGACTCCAGGATGTCCAGATAGGCATGGTGCCTTAGCAACTGCAGTTCACAGCTCTCAAGGTTTTCATTAATTTTTATGTGAGAACTAGCCCAGGTAAGGTATCTTTATCCATTGCAGTATTTGTTCATGTCCTAGACTCTTCTGACTAACCTGAAGCTATTGGTCTTTGAATCGGATTACGAAAATGCAGAATCATTTGGAGAGAGAATCCAGAAGCCTGAATTTTTATTAATTTATTGGGTGTGTTGGGCTGAAGTTCTGCAGGGTTTGTGATAAGGCATTACCATGAGAGATTCTTTTACACAAAGAAATAAAGCCATCACACCTAATCTTGATGGCTTTATTTAGATATGAATCTACAGAAGACATCAAAGGGTAAGACTTGCATGTGTATTTATAGTATTATAGTCCATTGTAATGAACATTTTTCCAGTGAGGAGTAAACTTAGCTCTAAAGTTAAATAAAGGAAAAGCTTAGACCGTTCCTATCTATTTATTTACATTTTTGTACTGGTAATATTTAACTATCTTTTGTTATATTTTTGATAGTCTTATATTCTTGGGGTTTCTGTATTCTCAATTACCTGACAGTACAAATGACATATATTTCACTCCTCATGGAGGGATAAAGTTATGTCCAGTTTATTAATGCATTTCTAGACTTCCCTGCCTAACAGGAATATTGAATTCTGGGATTTTTTCTTCTCATTAAGCTGTTAGATTGTACTGCCATGCTGTATGGAATGCCCTCAGCTGATTTGTATAAGTAGCATAGGCATGGGCTTGCAGTGAGTGGGGAGGTCATGCTGTCTCTTCTTGATTTGGACACAAAGACGTGATGGTAAATACAGACCCTGCTGTGGGAAACTGTCCTCAGGCAGAATTAAACTCATAAAATGGAAGGGCAAAGGCTCCTTTTGGAGGCTGATGATTCATCAGTGTCAAAGTTTGGGAGGGACCCAGCAAGACCCAGGCATGTGCACTGGATTAACAAATATAAATGGTAAGATTTGTGAAAACTTCTGAAACATTTTCTTTTCCAAACACCACCATTTCACTTTTGCTTAGATCAGTTTCCACCAGCTGCTCTTCCAGGAGGTGATTTTCCATGCTAGTCAAATATCCATGGAGGAACACAGGTTGAATGTTTTCCTGTTACATGACCAGTACAGTGGTACAGCAAATGACACAGAATCAAAAGGAATGGTGTAATGCTGGCAGATAAAGCAAATCCTGTCTTAGAGTTTCTCCCCAAAGAGAAAATCTCCCAGACTCTCCCAATCAAGTTAAGCCACTTCATATCAGACAAGAATTTGATCTTGTGACTTCTCAAGCATCTCAGTAATAGTGTTTGTGACATCTACTCTTAGCTACATCACTCATGCCTTGGTGCATGGCATGATGCATTGTAGTGTAATGTGATTGATACAGCCTGATCTGCAGAGGTCCCAGTGAGAAATTACCTTGGGGAATGGGTGAAAAAGGAGAATTGCTTTGATATTATTGTCAAAGAAAGTGTCTTTTCTGTAAGAAAACTGGTTTGAAGAATTATCAAGAACTGAAGAGGATGTGCTGTTATATTAGATATAGGTCAAGAGTTTGGTAATTTTTAAAAATAATTAACATTGATAAGAAGTATTTAAATGACAGTCTGTG
>JAWWMS010000375.1:0-15118 GCA_035048045.1 Chlorospingus semifuscus
CCCCCCTGGCTGTCCCCTCCTGGCAGGGAGTTGTGCAGAGCCACAAGGGCCCCCCTGAGCCTCCTTTGCTCCAGGCTAATTCCCAATTTCCTCCTTTTCTCCAGGCTATTTCCCACACAATCCACCAAGGCTGGGCCGTGGTGGGACCTGGCAGTGGAAATCAATTATTCTTTACACACATTATTAGCAAAAGGATTTAGGAAGAAAAAATTTTCTTAAGCTCAAGATTTTGCCTCTTCTGTCCCTATACTGAGGGTACAAAGACAATTTGGCTGTGTCATTCCTGGTCTTGCTGCTGCTCCCCTATACCAGCACATCAAACTTGCTTCTTTACATTCCCTTCCACAGATATTGTGGATCTCCCTTACCTAACTTGAAGCTTTCATGTTTGCCATTCCTGGATGGTTGAATCTGTGGGATTTGGGACAGGGAGAGGCCATCAGGGGTGAGTCTGCAATGGAAACACCACTGAGGTCCCTGCCTGGGCTTCCCAGGGTGTCCCTGACTGCTCTTGGCCTCTTCATGGGCTCCCACTGTGGCCATCAACCCTGGGCCTCTTGGCGCCAACTCCTGCTGATGCTCTGCTGCTCTCCACCCTCATCCTTTCCCATCACTGCTGTTCTGACATCCTCCCAACCCACACTTCCCTTCTGACCTGGCCATTTTTCCTCCTGAAGTCTGATTTAATGGAAGTGAACCGCAGCAGTCAAACTGATCTTTGCACACCCCCAAACAATTCAGCTGCGAGGAGCCTTTAATGAACCCTTAACGACAGCAATTCCAGCTCGGGGCACAAGGGAGCAGCTGAATGGTGGGAAGTGCAAGGAAAAAATGGGTTTCAGCTGAAGCATTCACAAGCCCTGCTGCTGGTGACAGATACCTGTCATATCCCAAATGAAGCTAGGAACAAGCTTGATTCCTTCTAAGATAAATCAGTGTCTTCACTCCCAAACATTTTCCTAGTAATGGAAGGCAATCATGCCTCCAGCTTGGGAAGACATCATCATTTAGAACAACACAGTCAGCTTGATTTTCAGAAAAGAGGGCTGGGACGTGATAAGAAGTGGCCAAAAACTCCCAAGCTGACTTTTCAGTGTACTGGATACAACACTTCAAACACAAATTCATATAAATATCAAATAATGGAAACAGCCTGGTGGTTGAGCAGCACTCGTAATGTGCCATGAAAAGCTGTTTTCCTAATGGACATTTGGGGATTCGGGCACAAAGTTGCTTCCACATGCAGATGTTGGACAGAGAAACTCTCAATCAGCTCTGCAAAGCTGAAAGGATTTGTTCAATTTAGAACTGACCTGAAAAACACGTTCAGAATAAGGAGAATAATCAATGTTTAGGCAAATAAAGTTCCATAATTTGACTGAATGGCACATGAGGAAGTTATAAGACAGTTTATGACTGGTAATCTCATGATCTGAGACCTCTGCTAGAGTAAACTGAAGGAAGGAATGCCTGAATATGTTAATTGAAATAATGAACTGCTGAAATTCCACAGCTCCTGCAAGCTGGGCTGAAGCAGAGCTACTCTGAGTCCAGGCCATTTTTTATTACAAATAAAGAAAAGAAAGGCACAACAAAGGAGGGGATTTGGTGGCAGTGGCACTCTGGAGTCCACTGAAGTGGCCAGCTCTGTTATTCAGGGGAATTCTACCAGGCTTGCTGGGAAATCATATCTCCAAAGAGCAATTTGGGTTTTGCAATCATTAAGAGAACATGGGAATTAAAAAATATTAACAAGACTTTGGGTTTATTCCTCTCTCACTTTTTCTTTTCCATTATTAGTATTATTAATACATTTTACTTTAATCCCAGAAGAGTTTGGATTGGAAGGAACCTTAAATTCCATCCAGTTCCACCCCCTGCCATGATCAAGGGCACTTTCCACTATCCAAACTTGCTCCAACCTGGCCTTGAATTCCCACAACCTTATTTTTGCTCAAGTACAGGGTGCTCCTCTTGCAAAACACAAAATATGCCCCACCTTGGGTCTGGAATCCACCCAGAACACTGTGGCCAGGGCTCACTGCAGGGAAATCCCTGGAAATAAGCAGCTGTAAAGTGTGCAGAGCACCTTTGCTCTCCTATTAATGAATGCACCAATGCCCCATAAATGCAGTTATTTTACCCACTGTACAATACCCAGGCAGTAAAAAATATCAAACCCTAACACAAATTCCATTACTCCATCAGAGAGGCTCAGCTAATGATTCCAACTCTTTGTCAACTTAAAATACACTGTAGATACTTGGATATTTTATATATTTAACAGCCAATTGCTTGTTGTTTATTCAGAGCTAAAAACTGAGCACCAGCTGTGGCAGGTCCCCACATTGTCCCCAAAGACAGCAGGGTGGTTGTTTTGATCCAACAGCCAGTTCATTTTCGTGGCAGGCAGAAAGGAAGAAGGAAGCTTGCCAGAAGCATGGATTTCACCGTAAGGAAGGGACTGGCAGGTGGTTCTGGGGCACAATTATCCTGGATTTATACATTTATTGGTGTAATCCTCAGGCCTGGCTATGGTACCTATGATTATTTGGCTTTATCTTGTTATTGCTACAAACTTGCTGTGGCACCCTGCTCAATCCCAGCAGAAATTTCCCATAGATTCTCCCATGCACTACGACTGCTCCTGCTTATGGTTTTATTTCAGTACATTTGCAGCCTCTGCGAGTTTGCAGTTTTCTTCTTGGAAAATATTTTTGAAATCCATCCCAGGAGCATCAAACTCAAACATGGGTTGCTTTTATTTTCCGAGCTGAGTAGATTCTCCCTCTATTCCTTCCAGCTTTCTTCCTTCTCTAACTCTTTCCGAGGAGGCTGCAGATATTTTTTGTGTGGTGCATTTAACAGCTCTAAGGGAGCCATCTGCTTCCCATGAGCTCCAAGCGTTTCCTCTTTACTGGGAAGTTCCAATCCCGTCCAGCCTGGCTTTGGACACTCCCAGGGATCCAGGGGCAGCCACAGCTGCTCTGGGCACCCTGTGCCAGGGCCTGCCCACCCTGTCAGGGAACAATTCCTAATTCCCAATATCCCATCCATCCCTGCCCTCTGGCAGTGGGAAGCCATCCTCTGTGTCCTGGCACTCCAGACCCTTGGAAATAGTCCCTTCTCCATGTCTCTTGTTGGCTCCTTCAAGTCCTGAATGGCCACAATAAAGTCACCCTAAAACCCAGAGCTTTTCCTCCCGCATATTACCATGCAGACCTCATTGAATATTTGCTTCTGCAAGGACACCATGAAAGAGTTCAGTAAAATCAGTATTAAAACGTGACATATCAATAACTTCCACCTGAATTGGACACCAGGCCTTGGCTGCCCAGCTAGCAGGAAGGCGTGAAATATCCATCTTCTCCCTTTCAGACATGACCCTTCTGCCTATGGAGATGCCAGAGACCTCGTTGTCCCCTTTGCCCCATCCCTGGCAGTGCCCAAGCCCAGGCTGGACAAGGCTTGGAGCAGCCTGGGATAGTGGAAGGTGTCCCTGCCCATGGCAGGAGGCGAAACAAGATTGCTTTTAAGATCCCTTCCAACCCAAACCAGTCTCGGTTTCTGTGATTCCTTTCCTTTTATAAATCTGTGCTTCCTTCAGGGCTTTAGTGCAAACAACCCTCGTTACTCTCATTTGCTGCTGCTGTACAGCTCCCACTGGTTCCCTGCCTTCCAGCACATCTGTGATGCATCTGTTCCAACAAGAGCTCCAGATGTCCGCAGCACACGGATCTCACCACGCTGCCGTAGTTTTCAAGACTTCAAGCATTAGTACAAAAATCTGCACATTTGGTCTTGGTCTGGTTGCTTGGCTGGTCTAGTTGGAATAAAATCTTACATCCCACAGCACTTCCTAGTTTTCTACCCGAAGTTAATCAAATTCTACCCTATCCCTGTGTTTCCTCCACAGAAGATGAATTCCCTCAAATTGCTCATTTGTCGAAACCATTCATTCCTCAGGTTCCCTCCAGACTTCTAACCATAAATGCCATTTTGGCTGAAGTGAAATTCATCTGAACCAGCAGCTATTAAAAGGAGACATGAAACTCCATAAAAACCTTGGAGGCACTGCTAAGCAGGTTATTCACCTTCTGCTTCTCACCCTGAACTATTTGGGAAAACAGACTTCAGTGGGAACATACCACATGTAATCTTTAAGCTACATCAAGCTGGCCAATAATTTGCCTGGCAACTTTACAGAGCTGAAAAAGGGAAAAAATAAAAATAGGGTTGGAAAAGACTTCTAATAAACTGAAATCCAACCAAGAACCAGCACCACCACTGTCACCATTAGTCCATGTCCACAAGTGCCACATCCACAAGTTTTTTGAACACTTCCAGGCATGGGGACTCCACCACCTCCTTGGACAGCCCATTCCAATGCTTAGCCACCCTCTCCATGTAAAAATTTCCTTTGATATCCAATCTGAGCCTCCCGTGGCACAAGTTGAGGCCATTTCCTCTCACCCTATCTCCAGTTTCTTAAGGGAAGAGATTGACCCCATCTGGTTCCCCCTTCCTTTCAGAGAGTTAAAGAGCAGTAAGTTTTCTCTCCTCAGACAACAAGCAGGCTGCCTCCTCGGCAACCTCACTGATTTTTGGGAGCTCATTAACAGCAATTTTGAAGATCCCACAAGTAACTCTCATTCCAGTGTGTCCCACACCCACCACCTCTCACAATTCACCAGGAGAACATTTCCAACCAGACAAATCTTGGGTTAAACAGCTTCCAAGCAGAAATTCCCAGATCTCTGCTGAAATAGTGGGTAGGTCACACAAAGGCAGAAATTTCAGGCTTGAACCAAAATCCTCTGTGCCAAACCACCCCATTTCTCTAAGAACAGGGGCTCAGACAACCAGTACAGTCAGCAGTTCCAAAATTGTTCTTCTCTACCTGAAATTATATTTAAATACTGCCACAGACAACATTTCCCCCCATGCTCTTACCAGAAAGAAACAAAATATTTCATGCTGGATCCAATTACGATGCAATCAATTTTAACTGATTCTGCTCTGAGTAGGCATAAATATTTCTCATAAAGGAAGTTAGGATAATTGATTGATTTAGATTAATAGAGAGAAAGCGAACTGTATTACAAGCAGCTGGGAATTAACTTTGTCCTTGCAAGCATGAAACAACACTAAAGGTCTCTCAGCCTTCAAGTATGTACAAATCAGAAAGGAAGAGGAATTTTTCCAAGAGGGCAGAAAGACCCACTTAGCACAGCAGGGATTTAAAGGTTGGAACATCACCAACTTCCTACTGCCATACTAATGACCTGTCAACGTTGAATTCCAGACACAGCTCTTGATTTCAACTACAAAATGTCCATTTCTGTATTCACGCTCTTGTTTCGAATTCAAAGTCCAACTTCTCTTTTTTGTTTGTTTCCCCCATCATGATTATTATTTTAACATAAAAAAATCTGCTACACCCTTTTTTTTATTTCTTTTAAATTTTTTTCCCCTCTTTTGGGTATTCACGTGTTAAATTAATGACCACTGAGGTCATTCTGAGGGCTTGCTGACCAAAACCAGGAGTTTTTCCTTGTCTCCAGCTGGAAATTAACTGCATGAACATGGCTGGAGATGGGGCAGTCTTTTGTCAGGAATCAACACACTTGACTACATGGTTGTCCCTTCCTTGATGACTGGGAAGGTCTTCCTTAAGCATCCACAGAAGATGCACCTCAAACCTCATCTGACCTTCAGCACAGCCTGGATTGCTCCTCAGAGTGAGGAGAAGCATCTCAAAGGAGCCTCTCAAATTGAGGCTTTGAGAATAGCCCAAAGGATAAAGGAATGAAGTAAATCCTTGGGAAGGAGCACCACCCCATGCTGCTTCCTGAGCAGAACAAGCTCCAGCAATCCTTCACTTTGCTGTTTGCTAATAGCTGTAAGTCCACCTCAGCTCAAAATAAACTCTATGGAAGACGCCTAAAAAGGCTGATTAACATGGGGATCACAAAAACATTAACGCACTGCAAAGTGTTTGAAGGATTCCTCTCTCAGAGAGAGGAAAATCCACCCCTGCCTTTGGAAGAACCCCAGCTCTGACAGAACCCCAAACCTCTGTCACTCTGGCTGATACAGGGCCATGGGATTCCACTTCCCAGCTAGTGGAAGAAAAGGGAGAAGAGTCTTCTGCAGGGTCAGCAATAAAATACAGACACCTCCTGGGGTGGGCAGCTCGACCATCACGGAAAGCCATTCCCACCTGGAACTGCCATCACATTCTATGAAAGCACCAGTCCAGCGTTTAACATGTTTACAAAAAACTCAAACCCAAACCAAACCAAACCAGGATCCCAATGGAAACCATTAAGAAAAACACCGATCCCATAACTCAAATCTTTTCCCATGATACCCAATCTGTGCCACTGTTGCAGCTCCATCCATCACACCCACTGACTGCTCCCTCTGGATTTTCCAACTCCTGGTCAGGATACCCTGGCACACAGCCCCTGGATCAGACCCTGGGGCTGTTTGGCTCCTTCTTCCCACCAGCTGTAACACCACTGCAACACACTGGCTGCAATTAATGGTTTCTGGGGATAAATGAGATGAAGCCAGGCCTCACCACAGGGGAATGATGACACCTGCTAAGGTTGTCATGATGTTCTTCACAGAAAAAAAAAAAAGTGTTATAGGGGGGTAATTAAGTTTCCCTCATCAAAAGAGTACGATATATTTTCCATTAATTTTAAGGTTACACAGGCACCTAACTCTCAAGGGAGACATCAACCAAAAAAAAAAAAAAACCCAAATAAACCCCAAACAAAATAATTTGATTAGGCAAAGCAAAGGTTCCAGAAAGGAGAAGCCATTGAACACTAACAGATAGAAATCATAGCTTTTTGTTGGAAAGAACCTTAAATCCCATCCAGTGCCACCCCTGCCATGTGCAGGGACACCTTCCACTGTCCCAGGCTGCTCCAAGCCCTGTCCAGCCTGGCCTTGGACACATCCAGGGGCAGCCACAGCTGATCTGGAAAATCTGTGCTTAGTGCCCCACCATCCTCATCACAGGGAACAATTCCTTCCCAATATCCCTCCTAATTCTGCCCTCTGGCAGTCATTCCCCCTTGTCCTGTCCCTCCATCCTTTGTCCCAAGTCCCTCTCCATGTTTCCTGTAGTTCCTTCAGGCCCTGCAAGGCCACAGTTTGGTCACCCCAGAGCTTCTCCTGTCCAGGTGAGCACCCCCAGCTGTGCCAGCCTTTCCTCCCAGCAGAGCTGCTCCATCCCTCTGCCCATGCTGGTGCCTCCCCTGGGCTCTCTGCAGCAGCTCCAGGTCCCTCCTGTGCTGGGGCAGCTCTGCAGGTGGGGTCTCCCAAATGTGAGACAGAGGAAAGTTGATAATACCAGAGAAACAAAAGACCTGAGGAGAAACCTGTGACTGACCAAGTCAAATCCCTGGAAGAACCTCCAAGATCCTCCATTGTTATGTTTCATAGACAGCCAAAAATCAGAGCTGGTGTAACAGAACATCTCTGTCAAAAGGACAGAAAGGTCAGAAGCACTGATTATGAAAACATCCATTTTCCAGCAGGAAAAGGTGATTTAAGCCACAAGATGCTGCTGGAACCCTGGTTACTGGCACTGCAACAGAGGACAAGCCAAAGCCGTGTTGACAGTTCTGTGCCTCTGCTCCCAGCACGTGGATGTCTCCTGGAAGAGCCAAGAGTGCTCAGATCCCTTGGCAACAGTCCTGAAACAGGGAAAGCAAACACTGTGCCATTCTTTAATCCCAGTAAATACACACATCAGCTGGAGGCTGATCCCAGGCTAAACAATGCAGGCAGACAGAGGAGACCAAATGCATGCTACAGGAGCATAATGCACCTATTAACATGGGACAATGGGGAAAAAAGTACATGAAATTGGTTATTTGTAATGAAATTACAAGCCTGGAGAGCAGAGGGAATGCAACTTCCTAAGTTTAAATATCCATGGCCTCGTATCACATAAGCTGATTATGAAACTATGAAAATAAGCTGGATGAACATTAAATGGATTAAGAGCGAGTGAGCTGAGGTCTCAAAATGCAACCAGGAAGAAATCCATGCATCAGCCACGTGTAAACACACAGATCCAGGGCTGGGAATGGGTTGGAAATGCAGTGTCCTGACTGGGAAGGGGCTGGACACCACCTCGATTATACAAATTATATATTATTACGCCACCTAGGTGCTGCAGAGCCCCTCTTTGCTTTAGAGAGGAAAAGCTTTGCAGGCTTTGAGCATACTCAGGGGAAATACAGAGGCTCATGGCAGGTCCAGTTTTCCTCCAGCACCTCCCTGCATCCCTGCTGGAGGTGGGACATTGTGCAGGAGCACTGACACAGGGTGTAGCTGTGTAACCATGGGATAACAAGGGTGTGCCTGGCATTAGCAGAGCAATGGGGGACACTGTGTGGTCCTGTGAGCCAAAACTCAGAAAATCAAATTAATCCCAGTCCTGGAGAGGAGCCCAGCCCAATGACTATGTCCTACAGCTTTGATTTCATCAGAAATGCTCTGAAATTCCCTTTTTCTGTATCATCAAGCAGAGACTGAGAAATGAGATGTCCAGACTTACGCGGCCTTAAGGTCCCAGGGCTAAATCTGCTTTCACTGTGGAGAACAGCAGCCCAGCAAGCCCGGATTCCCACCACAGGGAGAAGGAAGGAGAATTTTCTTTCAGAAAAGGAATATTTTCCTTCAAAAGCAGGATACTTCCTTTACAAGTCAAATATTGTTGGAATCCAAAATGCAGGGAACTCTCAACTTTGGGCTTGTAACCCAAAGCTTAGCATTAAACACAGGATTTGATCTGAAACCTTGGAAAAGGCTTCCAAACTTAGGTGCTAGAAGTGAGAATGTGGATTTGTAGTTTAAAGCAGAAGCACATTAAGCTAAGAAGAGGAAAGTTTAGAGTTTTAGAGTTAAATATATAGAAAAATATAAGCAGTTACAAGGGTAAACAAGACATTCAGAATGCAGTACTGTAGGTTTGTGTGTCATAACACGATTGGCTAAGAAAGCTTACGCTGTAGGATGGGTCCATAAGATTAAATATTTAAGGATTGGGTCAAAAACATAAATATCCTTGTTGGCAGTGTTTTATTGCTCTATAAATCCTGTAAAGGTCTTTTAACTAGAGGTCTTGTGACCTTCTGAGCCATGTGGTGAAGAGGTGAGCCAAACTCACCCTTCCTGTCTACATAGAAGATAAGAAAAATAAATTACATCACCTAAAACAACTCAGAGGTCTGACCTCAAATTCCTTCAAAAATCCCCATAAAATATATCCTTTTAGAGGTGAGATATTTAACTTTTCAAGTGCTGTATCAACAATGGGATGGGACTGTTCATTAATAATGCTGGTGATGACTGGGAAAATGAACACTGTGAGGTTTCAGCAACTTGATCATTTATTCAGCACTTCCAATGCTCATCCCTGCACCCACCTAACAGCAAGGTTTGTATTTTGGCTGGAGCTGGAAGTGTGTTCTGCTTCCCTGAGTCCCTGATGGCTTTGATGGGATGAGGCAGGGAAGGGTGAGAGGCTTAGCTCAACTCACAGCTTTTCTCTCCTTCTCCATTTCTGGGTTTAACCTCACAGACAGCACTCTCAACCCAAAATTAGCCCAACATCTGAAACTCAGAATACACAGAGCTACTCCATGGATGCTCGTTATGCTTAAAGGCTAATTAGAGCTAATAAAAATAATATCCAAATGTTCAGGGCTCTGCCTGGTTGCTGAACGAGAAGGATGGTGCAAATCAGTACTGAAGGGAGAGCAAATGTGTGGTTTTAATGTATTTTAATGTTTACTAACCCAGCAGAGACATCTGACACCCACCAGGCATGTTTTCAGATAGCTGAAAATTAACAGAGATCATGGCACTAATTATAAAAACAATTAAACAAAACCGAGGCAGCACATTTTAATTAAAGAATCTTCCCTTTTGTTGTTTTTTTTTTTTAATCTATGCCATGTCATATTTCAACAGTAAAAAAAAATCCCAACCCAAAGCTCCAATGTGCTGTCAGTTGGGTGAAATTGCCCTTGAAAAAAAGCAGCCACCGTTTCCCATCTGTCTGCAGAATAAAGAATTAATGAAAGGAAACCCTTAGTCAATTTAAAAATAATGAGCCATCAATATGGAGCTGCTTCAGCTCTATCAAACTGAATTAACAACTCATGGTTTGTTTTTTATTTCTTGCCTCTGTCTCCTCTCTGGTTTTTTTTAACCCAGTTGATACTAAAAGGCAAAAATCCTAAATTTCACACTTCCCAACCACCCAATTCCTTGTCTGGTTATAACAGGTAAAATTTACTAACTTAAGTGTGGCTTAACCTTACTAAACCAGGAGTACAATTTTCCAGCACCTTTTTTTTACACCTGAACTCCAAGCAGGCATCAACCATGCCAAGGACTTGGGCAAAACCTGGCACAAGCAAAGGAACTGCCCCGACCAGCTGGCTTATTAGAATTAATTCTAATTATAGGGATAATTCTACTTGTACCCCAAGTTAAAACAACTTAAACCCCCCAGGTGATGGAGGGCACAGTTCCCTGAGGATCCTGAGCTCCAGGGAAGCACAACAATCCTTCAGAACAGGCTGTGAGCTCACAGGAGGTGTCTTTAATCCTTTCACCCCACACTGAAGCTTGCATGAGCACTGCACAACCCAAGCAGGCAGAACCCCACACAAAGCTATTTATATCCAATTTTTATCACCTATTTCTCCTCTTTCCCTCCACACTGACCCAAGCGAGGCCCAACAAAGTTCATATATTTTGAATTAACGATGAAAAACACGTCCTGCCAATCCACCTCCCGTGCTGGCATTTACTGGTGCTCAGGAGCTGTTTGTAATCTTGTATTCTAACCACTATCAATTATCATAAAAAGGTTGAAGTCTTCACCTGCTGTTTGATAAATAATGCATGAGAGAGCTTAACAACAGGCAAGAAATAGCACTGCCAGATCTTTAACACTTAATATCCAACCAGCCCTGGTCCCCAGGGACCTGAACAAAAAGCCAGTGCTCCAGGGGCAGAGCCTGGGCAAAGAAAGGTGCTTTACAAGTGCCTTTTACAGAGTTCCACAGATCAAAACCCGTGGTTTGCCTGAGATGTTGTTAATAAAATAAATGGAATAGTAGGAGCTGTTTGAACTGGTCTCATATGACATTCCAAGGGGGAAAAGTAATATCTCAATAACCTGAGAGCTCTGTGAGAACACTGATTAAACAAAGAGGTATTCCCCCATTTTAATGATTCTAGGAATTCTTCTTATGAAAATTCCACTGTTACCAAGCTTTTGTATTTAATTTTTTGTCCTTCTTTTTTTTGGTCCTTGTTTTTTAATCCTTCAGGCCCACCCTCAAGCTACACCTCCAAAGAAAAGCAGCATATCCTTCCCTTTCAGCTCCTCTCAGCCAGAGATCCTTAAAAAACCACAGCCCCCAGTGGGAAAGGTGGGAGGAATGAACAGCCATGGTGACAATTCACCTTCAGGAGAAATGGCTTCTCACTGCTGAGATTAATTAAGAGCCCGGAGGAGCTTCAGCAGGGAGCATTAGTGCTGAACAAAAGCATGAAACAAACCCCAGATGGTCACTTGACAAATTTAACACCTTAAAACATTATGATGGGGTTTGAAAGGGTTTTAATAACCCAGGGCAGCCCCTCAGCATCTCATGGCAGGGGGAGGTGAAGCAGAAAATCCCTCCCAAAATCCTGGAGGGATGAGCCCAGCCTATGGATCCCCAGAAAAGATCTCTCCTGTCCTGCTGTACACCAGCTTAGAGGGAAATGCACATCCTGCTATGTCCAGGCTGGAAAAATCCAGTGTAACACAGCCGAAACCACAAGATTTTTTTGACCAGAGCTTTGCTTTTACAAGAGGAGTGGGAGAAATGAACTGCAATCCTTCATGGCCAAGGGAAGGCAAGGAAAAGGGAAGGGAAGGAATGGTTCCAAGGACATTCTTCTTGGAGAGATGGATACTGACAGCCCATTGGGGGTGTGGGGTCCCACAGAGAAATAGGTTTAATGTTCAATATTAGCCTGTTCAAACAGGCTCAATGTTCAACGTTAAATATTCTAAAAAGGTCATAATATATACGTATACATACACATATATACATATATGTGTATATATATTCACACCAGGCTTAATGTATTTTCTAAAAATATTCTAAAAATGTCAAGAGTAAAATAAAACACCAGAAAATTCCTTTAGTAAATAACAACAAATGGGCTTTCACTTACCCGATTTAGAAAGCCAAACAAAAAGCCAAATCTCTTCTTTTCCACAGAAAGCCATGGGGGAGAACATGTGTGTGTAGAAAATTACACCATAAACATCAAACATTTGGTGACTCTCCTTCTTTCACTGGGAAACTTCTTACTATCTGGTGAGATATAGTTTACAGAAAAAATCTAAACCTAAAAGACAGACAATTCAAATTTTGCCTCCTAAATTGGTTCCTAAAGGATCTGGAAGAAGGGATATGCCTCTTGTTCTGATACAGCAACCACATCATGGAGAGGTTTGGGTTGGAAAGGACCCCCCTCTTGTACCACCCCCTTCCATGGACACCTTCCACTGTCCCAGGTTTCTCCAAGCCCCATCCAACCTGGCCTTGGACACTGCCAGGGCTGGGGAGCCCCCAGGAGACCCAGACAAAGCCAGAAGGGAATTCCCCAGGGATCTCTGATCTGTGGGGCAAGCAGAGCTAACTCTGGAGCAGGAAACAGATAAAAAGTGACCTTTGACAGATAGAAAGAGCACGTCACAAGCCACAAAACAGAAAGGAGTTAGGACATTCAACAGTTAATTGCAGTGAGGGACCAACATTCCCAAAAGAGTCCCCTAAGGGACTCAGTAAAATTTTTGTTTGTAAAAGGAATGAGACACAAAGGTGTTAACAGAGGGAGCAACAACAAATCACAGATCATTAAAGCTGGAAGAGACCTCTGGGACCATTGAGTTCAGCTGTTAACTCAGCACTGCCAAGGCCACCATTAGCCAATGTCCCCAAGTGTCACATCCACGTGGCTGTGATATTCCTCCAGGATTTGCCACCACCCTGGGCAGCTGTGCCAGGGCTGAACAACCCTTTCAGAGAGGAATTGTCCCAATATTCAAACTCAACACTGGCACAGCATGAGGCCCTTTCCCCTTGTCCTATCCCTGTTCCCCCCTCAGCTGCGTCCTCATGTCAGGGAGTTCAGGAGAGCCAGAAGGGCCATCCTGAGCTTTGTTCTCCTCATCAGACTTGAGGATTATCTACCAGAAACCTCAGATAAGAAAATAATCAGCCCATGGGTCCCATCTCAGGCCAGCACTGCATCCTCTCTCCCAGCCCCTTGTATGCTGGGAAGAATTGGATGCATCAAGCACAGGGTGCGGAGTTGCATGTGAGGGGAAACAGGATCAGTAACCAAAAAAAAAAAAAAAGGAAAATAAATAAAAACTCTCAAAACACACAGCCACACTTGAAAAGTGAGGTGGTTCTCCCTGCTGCTGCTTTCCTCTGGGATGGCCTCTTTCTAAAAACTATTAATTCCTTGCATGGAAGATAATTTGTCACAGAACTGCTCTTTTAAACTTCACCCTGTTGTGAAAGTGACAAAATAATAGGCCCAACACGAATGCTCAGCAGTGCATTTCAGAGGCAACATGTGCCAGGCTTTTCATTGGGTTCATAAACCATCCTGAGAAATAAAATTTTATGCCTGGTAGCAGAAACACATAATTATTCTTCTGAACAGAACTGATATATATTTGGGCAAAAACTTAGCACTGGCCTGGTTAAACCACCTGAGATTCTTGTCCCTCCAACAACTCCCCCAAACAACTCAAGAAAAAAAAAAAAAGGTTTATCAGAAGGAGAAAATGATCCCTAGGATTGGGGTAATGGTACAATTTAGAGATAGCCAGGCAGTCCAGGCTTAATGATTTATTTTAATCAGGCTCTGTGTTCCTAAACAATTGTGTCAATAGGATAAAAATGTGGAAAGTCAGAGTAATGATGAAAAATGATGCTTGAATAAAGGAGGAAAAATCTCTCAGAGCCACGGAGCAGAACATTTGGCTTGATTAGCATGACTTTGAAAATCTGAAAGGATACAAGGAGCTTTCACATGAGACTGTGTAACAAAATAAACCAACAAATGAAATTTATGTTTGAGCTAAGCAGGGCCTTGAAATCCATCATTTATTGAATCATTTAGTGTTCCAAGCACTCTGCTGTTCAAAGCAAGCAATAACTTAAGTGTGATCCTTATTAGTGATTCAAAGTTGGAATAAAGGGAAAAATTCTGATGTTTTGGAGCAATCTGCTTACAAACACAGGGAATATGAAGGAGAAACATATGATCCATGAATTACTAAGCAGTTATCCATCATTTCAAGATCAAAATAAAATGAGTACAAACAAAGGAAGCTGGAAATGACCATTATAAAGTCATGTTTTCTGCTTCCCCTCCCCCTTTTTGGGGGAAAGAGTTTGAAGGGTTATGAAAACATTGAGGACAGCTCATTATTCACCTGGTCCAGATCCATGCTCCCAGTGCCATATCCAGACACACCTTGAAGAATAGGAAATGCAAAGCCATACCTGCTCAGCCAGGTGTGAAAAGGGACTGCGGTTATATCATCACTTTAAATGGAAATTTAGGTGAGGTTTCCTTGGAAGGAAGTAATTTTTCAAAAGCCTGCCTGGCTTACAGAAACATCTCAGAAAAGTAATGGGAATTTTGTCCTGAGGGACAGACTTCCCAAGATTCTCAGGTGCCTCCTGAAGAGACACAGAATTCCAGGATGGGTCAAAGTTGAAAGGAGCTCAGAGGGCACCTGGTGGCACCTCCCTGCTCCAGCAGGGCCATCCCAGAGCCCAGGGCACAGCATTGTGTGCAGATGGATCCCAGGGAGGAGACCCCACAGCCTCTCTGGGCATGGACGAGGCTCTGCTCTGACCAGCACCAGAGGAACAGGCACCAACTGATGCCCAGGAAGTTCCACCTGGGCTTTTTTTTTTCCCAACTGGTAATATGCTTTGCTTTAGTTCCATTTAAACAGAAAAAGCAACCTTCAAGCAGTTTCAAAATC
>JAWWMS010000376.1:0-15115 GCA_035048045.1 Chlorospingus semifuscus
AAATTTCCCATTTTTTCCCCAAAAATTTTAATTTTTTCCCCAAATGTGGGTTTTTCACCCCAAATCCCCACCTGCAGCCCGGGCTGCCCCTTTCTTGTGGCTGTTCTTGGCCAGGGGCAGCACCAGCTCTATTTCCTCTAATTTCACCCCAAAATTCACATTTTTCACCCCAAAATCCCCATTCTTTTCCAAAATCCCCTTTTTTCCCAAAATCCAGGTTTTTTACCCCAAAATCCACATTTTTTACCCAAAACCTCTTATTTTTTTCCCCAAAATTCAGATTTTTACCATAAAAATTCACATTTTTTGCCCCAAAAATCCCATTTTTCCTCCAAAATTTCCCATTTTTCCCCCAAAAATTCACATTTTTTCCCCATAAATTTGAATTTTCTCCCAAAATTTGGGTTTTTCACCCCAAATTTCCACCTGCAGCCCGGGCTGCCCCTTTCTTGTGGCTGTTCTTGGCCAGGGGCAGCACCAGCTCTATGTCCTCTGATTTTACCCAAAATTCACATTTTTCACCCCAAAATCCCCTTTTTTTTCCCAAATCCCCATTTTTTCCCAAAATCCAGGTTTTTTACCCCAAAATCCACATTTTTTACCCAAAACCCCTTATTTTTTTCCCCAAAAAATTCACATTTTTACCATAAAAATTCACATTTTTTGCCCCAAAAATCCCATTTTTCCTCCAAAATTTCACATTTTTCCCCAAAAATTCACATTTTTTCCCCAAAAATTTTAATTTTTTCCCCAAATTTGGGTTTTTCACCCCAAATCCCCACCTGCAGCCCGGGCTGCCCCTTTCTTGTGGCTGTTCTTGGCCAGGGGCAGCAGCAGCTCCTGCTCCTCTGATTGTACCCAAAATTCACATTTTTCACCCCAAAATCCCCTTTTTTTTCCCAAATCCCCTTTTTTTCCCAAAATCCAGGTTTTTTACCCCAAAATCCACTTTTTTTACCCAAAACCTCTTATTTTTTTCCCCAAAAAATTCACATTTTTACCATAAAAATTCACTTTTTTACCATAAAAACTCACTTTTTTTTCCCCAAAATTCACTTTTTTTCCCCCAAATTTCACATTTTTTCCCCCAAAATTTTAATTTTTTCCCCAAATTTGGGTTTTTCACCCCAAATTCCCACCTGCAGCCCGGGCTGCCCCTTTCTTGTGGCTGTTCTTGGCCAGGGGCAGCAGCAGCTCCGTCTCCTCCGGGGGCATCTGAGCCACTTTCTGCAGGAAAAGCTTCTCCAGCGTCTGCGCCATCAGCACGATGTCGTCCGTGGGCTAAAAATGGGAAAAAAATGGGAAAAAATATTCAAAATTAATAAAAAAATAAAAATTTAAAGTTTGGGAACCTTCCCTGATTTTTTGGGATTTTTTGGGGGTTTTTTTCCCCTTTTTTTTCCATTTTTTTCTGCTTTTTTTTGAATTTTTTCCACATTTTTTTGCTTTTTTTTTTGAATTTTTTGGGTTTTTTCTTCAGGAATTTTTCATGGATTTTTTATTATTTTTGGGGATTTAATTTGATTTTTATTATTGGTTTGGTATTTTTATTTTGTGGGGTTTTTAATGGGAATTTTTGGGGGTTTTTGGGGTTTTTGGCTTCTCCAGCGTCTGCGCCATCAGCACGATGTCATCTGTGGGCTAAAAATGGGGAAAAAAATTAAAAAATTGATAAAAAAAAAAAAATTTAAAGTTTGGAAACCTTCCCTGATTTTTTGGGATTTTTTCCCCTTTTTTTTCCATTTTTTTCTGCATTTTTTTGAATTTTTTCTTCATTTTTTGGGATTTTTTTTGGAATTTTTTGGGATTTTTTGGGGATTTTTAAAAATTTTTTCATGGATTTTTTATTATTTTTTGGGGATTTAATTTTATTTTTATTATTGCTTTGGGTTTTTAATATTTTTAATGTTTTTAATTTGAATTTTTGGGGGTTTTTGGCTTCTCAAGGGTCAGAGCCATCAGCACGATGTCGTCCGTGGGCTGGAAACGACCAAAAATGGGGAAAAATCAAAATTAAAAATTGGAATTTTCAGTGGGAAAAGTGGGGAAAAGGTCTGGGAAATTTTGGGAATTTTTTCGGATTTTTTTTGGATTTTTTACTGAATTTTTTTGAATTTTTTCAGATTTTTTTCAGATTTTTTTTAATTTTTTACTGATTTTTTTTTTTTTCTGATTTTTTACTGAATTTTTTTGAATTTTTTCGGTACTTTTGGCAGGATTTTTCTGGATTTTTTTCCTAATTCCTCTGATGTTTTTCCTGATTTTTTGGGGATTTTTTTCTCCATTTTTTGAAATTTTTTTCTTGATTTTTTATAGATTTTAAGGGATTTTTTTCTGATTTTTTTCTGATTTTGTTCAGGAAATTTTTGAGATTTTTTTCTGGATTTTTCGGACTATTTTGCAATTTTTTAAAATTTTTTTGGCTTTTTTTTTTGAATTTTTGGGGAATTTTTTAAATTTTTTGGAATTTTTCACTTTTTTAGTTTTGGGGAATTAGAAAAGAACTTTTTAGGGATTTTTTCACTTTTGGGTGATTTTTGGGTATTTTTGTGCCATTTTTAATGGGAATTTTTGGGCTGATTTTTGGGTTTGTTTCCGAATATTTTTGTGCCATTTTTGGGTGGATTTTTGGGTATTTTTGTGCAATTTTTGGGTCTACTTTAGGGTGATTTTGTGCAATTTTTGGGTGAATTTAGGGGTGATTTTAGGCAATTTTTGGGTGCATTTTTGGGTGAATTTCTGCAATTTCTGGATGTATTTTTGGCTCTATTTTTGGATTTTTTGGGGTGAGTTTTAGGTGCATTTTTTGGGAATTTTTGGGTGTATTTTTAGCATATTTTTGGGGTAGTTTTTGCCATTTTTGGGTGTATTTTGGGGTATATTTTCGGGTGATTTTGTGCAATTTTTGGGTGGATTTTTGGGTATTTTTGTGCAATTTTTGGGTCTATTTTGGGATGGCTAGGGGCAATTTTTGGGTGGATTTTTGTGGCATTTTTAATTGGATTTTTTGGCTCTTTTTGTGCAATTTTTGGGTGCATTTTGGGGTGGTTTTGGGCAATTTTTGGGTCTATTTTTGGGTGAATGTCTGTGATTTTTGGGTGTATTTTGGGGTGTATTTCTGTAATTTCTGGGTGTATTTTTGGATGATTTTTGGGTCTATTTTTGGATGTTTTGGGGTGGTTTTAGGTGCATTTTTTGGGAATTTTTGGGTGTATTTTGTGATGGTTTTGGGTGTATTTTGGGGTGTATTTTGGGGTAGTTTTTTTGCAATTTTTAGGTGTATTTTTGGGTGCTTCAGGTGTATTTTTAGGCAATTTTTGGGTGTATTTCTGTGTGATTTTTTGGCTGTTTTTGGGTGACTGCAATTTTTTGGGTGTATTTTGGGGTGCATTTCTCTGTGATTTTTGGGTGTTTTTGTGCAATTTTAAATTGCATTTTTGGGTGTATTTTGGGATGGTTAGGAGGTATTTTGGGGAGTAGTTTTGGGTTATTTTTGGGTCTATTTCAGAGGATTTTTGTGCCATTTTTAAGTGGATTTTTGTGCCATTTTTGGGGGTTTTTTGATCATTTTTTCTTGATTTTTTGTGGGATTTTTGGTGCTATTTTTGTGATTTTTAAAATACGATTTTTAGGTGTTTTTGCTGCATTTTTGCTGCGTTTTTACCTTGTTGTAGATGTAGCAGTTGGTGAACATGGTGTTGAAGTCCTGCATGCACTCGGCTGCCCCCCAGTAATAATTGTTCTCCAGTCTCCTCTTGATGGTTCCCATGTCCATGGGCTGCTTGATGATCTTGTGGTAATCCTGGATTGGGGCAAAAAAACCAAATTTGGCTTCAGGAGGCGCAAAAAACATCAAAAAATCCATATAAACTTAGGAGGGCAAAATTGGGAATTCTGGGGAAATTTCCTGGAATTTAATTTTTTAATTTTTTTTTAGAATTTTTTGGTTTAATTTCGGGGTATTTTGTTGGAATTTTGCTGGAATTTTGCTGGAATTTTGGTGGAATTTTGCTGGAATTTTGCTGGAATTTTGCTGCAATTTTGCTGCAATTTTGCTGCAGTTTTGCCACAGTTTTGCCGCAGTATTGCCGCAGCTTTGCCGCAGTTTTGCCGCAGTTTTGCCGCAATTTTGCCGCAATTTTGGGGAATTTTCCTTGAACTTCAGGAATTTATGGAGAATTTTTATAGAATTTCGGGGAATTTTCCTAGAATTTTTTAAAACTTTCGGATTAGTTTTAACTGAATTTCAAGCCTAAATAAAGACACAATTTTTAGACAACCGCCTGTGGCCGAGAGGCAGAAAATTTGAAACCGGGATCTGTCTGAAGAACGGCATTAAGGATAAAACCCAACAAACCCACACATTAAAAAAACCACAAAAACCATTAAAAACTCAAAAAATAATTTTAATTTTTTTACCGGTAAGCCGAGCTTAACGGCATCCACGGGCTGCCGGAAGGGCCAAGCGAACTGATGCTTCCAGAGCGCCTTCATCACCACCTTGTGCAGGTACTGCAGCTGGTTGGTGACCCTGCCCGGCTTCTTGGGGTTCGACACCTCGGGGGGAGGAGGATTCACCTGCGGCGCCGCCAGCGACGGCACCGACGCCATCGTGGGGCTCTCGAAGCCCTCGTAGAGCAGCGAGGGTTTGCGGATGCGCTTGCCCGGCGCTGCCGAGTCCAGAGCCATGAGGGCGGCATTGCCCTCGCCCAGGATTCTGAAAAAAATTAGGAAAAAATTGGTTCAAAATACGAAGAAATACGAAATTCCTGTAAAAAATAAGGAAATTCCAGGCAAAAATCGCAGTTCGAATCGGCTTTAAGGGGTTAAAAATGGACTTAAAACGGCAATTCTGGGGTTAAAACCAGTTCTAAGTGTTAAAACGGGTCCTAAATGCAGAATTCCGCTACTCAAGCTGCTCCTAAATCCCCAATTCTGCTGCTAAAACCGCTCTTAATTCCGCTGCTAAAAGCGCCCCTAAATCCGCTCCCAAAACAGCTCCTAAATCTGCGAATCTGCTCCCAAAACCAATCCTAAATCCGCTCCTAAATCCTCAATTCCGCTCCCAAAACCGCTCCTAATTCTGCTCCTAAATCTGCTCCTAAATCCTCAATTCCGCTCCTAAAACCGATCCTAAATCCGCAATTCCGCTCCTAAAACCGCTCCTAATTCTGCTCCTAAATCCGCTCCTAAATCCACTCCAAAAACTGTTCCTAAATCCACAATTTCACTCCTAAAACCACTCCTAAACCCCCTCCTAAAACCAATCCTAAATCCGCAATTCTGCTCCTAAAACCGATGCTAAAATCGCCTCTAAATCCCCAATTTCACTCCTAAAACCGATCCTAAAACCGATCCTAAATCGGCTCCTAAATCCACAATCCCGCTCCTAAAACCGCTCCTGAATCGGCAATTCCACTCCTAAAACCAGCCCTAAATGATAAAACTGGCACTAAGTGCAAAAACTGCTCCTAAATCCGCAATTCCACTCCTAAAACCGATCCTAAATCCTCTGCTAAAACTGCTCCTAAATCCGCAATCCCACTGCTCAAACTGCTCCTATATCCACAATTCTGCTCCTAAAACCAATCCTAAATCCGCTCCTAAATCTGCAATTCCACTCCTAAAACCAATCCTAAATCTGCTCCTAAATCCCTAACTCTACTCCTAAAACTGATCCTAAATTCGCTCCTAATTCCGCTCCTAAATCCACAATTCCACTCCTAAAACCGATCCTAAATCCGCAATTCCACTGCTCAAACTGCTCCTATATCCGCAATTCCGCTCCTAAAACCGACCCTCAATCCGCTCCTAAATCCACTCCTAAATCCCCAATTCTGCTGCTAAAACCAATCCTAAAACCGATCCCAAATCTGCTCCTAAATCCACAATTCCGCTCCTAAAACCACTCCTAAAACCGATCCTAAATCCGCTCCTAAATCTGCTCCTAAATCCGCAATTCCTTGGTTAGAACCAGTCGTAAGTGTTAAAACCGCTCCTAAATCCGCAATCCCGCTGCTAAAATTTGGAGATTTTAGGGGGTCCAGGAATGGGGACACAAATCCCAAAGATTTGGGGACCCCCCCAGGACATCAATCTTAAAGATTTGGGGTCCCCCATGTCACCGATCCCAAGGATTTGGGGGGATCTGGGATCTCGGCATTTGAGTTTTGGGATCCCCAACATCCTCGGGATCGGTGTCCTGGGAATCCCCAAATTTTTGGCATCCATGTCCTGGGGGTCCCCAAATCCTTGGGATCGGTGTCCCCAAATCCTGAACCCCCAAATCCTTGGGGTTGGAGCTCTGGGGGTCCTCAAATCCTTGGGATCGGTGTCCTGGGGGTCCCCAAATTTTTGGCATCCGTGTCCTGGGGGTCCCCAAATCCTTGGGATCGGTGTCCTGGGGGTTCCCAAATTCTGGATGCCCCAAAATCCTTGGGATTGGTGACATGGGGACACCAACTGGGGGGGGATCCAGGATTTGGGGACATCAATCCCAAGGATTTGGGGATCCCCATGTCACCAATCCTGGAGATTTGGGGGGATCCAGAATTTAGGGACCCCCATGTCACCAATCCCAAAGATCCGGAGACCCCCAGGATTTGGGGACACCAATTCCAAAGATTTGGGGACCCCCATGTCACCAATCCTGAAGATTTGGGGGACCCCCAGGACACCGATCCCAAGGATTTTGGGAACCCCCTGAATTCCAATCCCAAGGATTTTGGGGTCCAGGAATGGGGACACAAATCCCAAAGATCTGGGGACTCCCAGAACACCAACCCCAAAAATTTGGGGACCCCCAGGACACCAACCCCAAAAATTTGGGGACCCCCAGGACACCAATCCCAAATATTTTGGGGACCCCCATGTCACCGATCCCAAAAATTTGGGGACCCCCACGTCACCAATCCCAAGGATTTTGGGGGGATCCAGGATTTGGGGACACCAATCCCAAGGATCTGGGGACTCCCAGGATTTGGGGACACCAATCCCAAGGACTTGGGGACCCCCAGGTCACCGATCCCAAAAATTTGGGGACCTACATGTCACCAACCCCCAAGATTTGGGGACACCAATCCCAAAGATTTGGGGACCCCAGGATTTGGGGACCCTCATGTCACCAATCCCAAGATTTTGGGGACCCCCAGGATTTGGGGACCCCCAGGACACGGACCCCAAGGATTTGGGGACCCCCAGGATTTGGGGACACCAATCCCAAGGATTTGGGGACCCCCAGGATTTGGGATCCCCTTTTTTCCCGAGCTGACCCCTGGGTGACCCCGGGATTGTCCCCAAGGGCACGACCCCGGTGACAAGGACGGGGTGACCTCGGTGACATCACCAGAGTTTGGGGGTGACACTGCCACAGTTTGGCGCTGACACTGCCACGATTTGGGGTCTCAATGTCACTGTCACAGCCTGGAAGAGACACTGTCACAATTTGGGAGTGACACTGCCACAGTTTGGGGGTGACACTGTCACAATTTGGGGGTGACACTGCCACAATTTGAAGGTGACACTGCCACAGTTTGGGGGTGACGCTGCCACAGTTTGGGGGTGACACTGCCACAGTTTGGGGGTGACACTGCCACAATACGGGGGTCCCACAGCGACAATGTCACAATTTGGGGGTCACAATGTGACAATTTGGGGGTGACACCGCCTCAACTTTGGAGTCCCAATGTCCCTGCCACAGTTTGGAGGTGACACTGTCAGAATTTTGGGGGTCACAATGTCACTGTCACACTTTGGGGTCCCAATGTCCCTGTCACAGTTTGGAGGTGACATTGTCAGAATTTTGGGGGTCACAATGTCACTGTCACATGCTGAGAGTGACACTGTCACAATTTGGGGTCCCAATGTCCCCATCACAGCCTGGGGGTGACACTGCCAAAATCTGGGGTGTCCCCCGGTGACAGTGTCATGATTTGGGGTCCCAATGTCACCATCACAGTTTGGGGGTGACACTGCCATAATTTGGGGGGAGCCTCGCAGTGACAATGTCACAATTTGGGGTCCCAATGTCCCTGTCACACTCTGGGGGTGGCACTGCCGCAATTCTGGGGTGAGCCTGTCACAATTTGGGGGTCCCAATATCACTGTCACAGCCTGGAGGTGACACTGTCACTGTCACAATTTGAGGGTAACACTGCCAAAATTTGGGGTCCCACTGTCACAGTTTGGGGGTCCCAATGTCACTGTCACAGCCCAGGGGTGACACTGTCACAATTTGGGGGTGACACAGTGTCACTGTCATCACCTGGGGGTGACACTGCCACAATTTGGGGTCCCAATGTCACTGTCACAATTTGGGGGTGACACCATCACAACTTAAGGGTGCCACGGTGACATTGCCACAACGTGGGGGTGACACTGTCACAACTTTGGGGGTCCCACAGTGAAAATGTCACAATTGTGGGTCCCGATGTCACTGTCACAGCCTGGGGGTGACACTGCCACAGTTTGGGGGTGACACAGCCACAATTTGGGGTCCCAATATCACTGTCACAATTTGGGGGTGACGCCATCACAATTTAAGGGTGCCACGGTGACAGGGCCACAATGTGGGGGTGACATTGTCACAACTTTGGGGGTCCTCATGCCACTGTCACAGCCTGGGGGTGACACTGCCACACTGTGGGGGTGACACTGCCACAATCTGGGGTCCCAATGTCACTGTCACAGAATGTGGGGTCCCACAGCGACACTGCCAGGATTTAGGGGTCCCCATGTCACTGTCACAGCACGGGGGTGACACTGTCACAATTTGTGGGTGACACAGCCACAGTTTGGGGGTCCCATGGTGACAGGGTCACAATTTGGGGTCCCAGTGTCACTGTCACAGCCTGGGGGTGACACTGTCATAATTTGGGGGGGGTCCCATGGTGACACTGTCACAATTTGGGGGTGACACTGCCAAAATTCGAGGTGTCCCACGGTGACACTGTCACGATTTGGAGTGCCAATGTCCCTGCCACAGTTTGGGGGTGACGCAGTGACACTGTCACAGCCTGGGGGTGACACTGTCATAGTGGGGGTGTCCCCAATGTCACTGTTACAGCCTGAGAGTGACACAGGCCCAGCACAGACGTCCCACGGTGACACTGCCAGAGCCTGGCGGTGACACTGCCACAATCTGGGGTCCCAGGGTGACACTGTCACAATCTGGGGTCCCAGGGTGACACTGTCACAGTCTGGGGTCCCAGGGTGACACTGTCACAGTTTGGGGTCCCAGGGTGACACTGTCACAATCTGGGGTCCCAGGGTGACACTGTCACAGTTTGGGGGTCCCAGGGTGACACTGCCACAATCTGGGGTCCCAGGGTGACACTGTCACAATCTGGGGTCCCAGGGTGACACTGTCACAATCTGGGGTCCCACAGTGACACTGCCACAATTTGGGGGTCCCTGTGTCCCCAGTGTCACTGTCACAGCACGGGCACCCCACAGTGACACAGCCACAATTTAGGGGTCCCAATGTCACTGTCACAGCACTGGGATCCCACAGTGACACAGCCAGGATTTGGGGGTCCCCATGTCACTGTCACAGCAAGGGGGTGACACAAACCCAGGAGGAGGGTCCCATGGTGACATTGCCACAATTTTGGGGTCCCTGTGTCCCAATGTCACTGTCACAGCACGGGGGTGACACAGCCACAATGTGAAGGTCCCACAACAACACAGCCAGAATTTGGGGGGGTCCCAATGTCACCGTCACAGCCTAAGAGTGACACAGGTCCAGCACAGGCGTCCCAATGTCACTGTCACAGAATGTGGGGGTCCCACAGTGCCACAGCCACGATTTGGGGGTCCCCATGTCACTGTCACAGCATTGGGGTGACACAGATCCACAATACGGGTCCCCACAGTGCCACAGCCACAATTTGGGGGTCCCCATGTCACTGTCACAGCATTGGGGTGACACAGATCCACAATACCGGTCCCCACAGTGCCACAGCCACGATTTGGGGGTCCCCATGTCACTGTCACAGAATGTGGGGTCCCACAGTGTCACTGTCACAGCACGGGGGTGACAGGCCCAGCACGAGGGTCCCAGGGTGACACTGCCACAATTTTGGGGTCCCTGTGTCCCCAGTGTCACTGTCACAGCACGGGGGTGACACAAACCCAACGGGGGCACCCCACAGTGACACTGGCAGGATTTAGGGGTCCCACAAGTGACACTGCCACACTTGGGGGGGTGCCAATGTCACTGTCACAGCACTGGAGTGACACAGATCCACAACAGGGATCCTACAGTGCCACTGCCACAATTTAGGGGTCCCCACGTCACTGTCACAGCGTGGGGGTGACACAGACCCAATGAAGGGGTACCACAGTACCACAGCCAAAATTTGGGGGTCCCAATGTCACTGTCACAGCATGGGGGTCACACAGCCACAATGTGAAGGTCCCACAGTGACACCGCCAGAATTTGGGGGGGGTCCCAATGTCACTGTCACAGCCTGTGGGTTCCCACAGTGACACTGCCACAATTTGGGGGTCCCCGTGTCACTGTCACAGTCTGGGGGTGACACAAACCCAGAACAGAGATCCCACAGTGACAATTTAGGGGCCCCTGTGACCCCAGCGTCACTGTCACACCATGGACATCCCACAGTGCCAGGATTTAGGGGTCCCCATGTCACCGTCACAGCATGGGGGTGACACCAACCCAGCACAGGGGTCCCATGGTGACACAGCCAGGATTTGGGGGTCCCAGTGTCACTGTCACACCACGGGGGTGACAGGCCCAGCACGAGGGTCCCAGGGTGACACTGCCACAATTTTGGGGTCCCTGTGACCCCAGTGTCACTGTCACAGCATGGGGGTGACACAGCCCCAATGTAGGTACCCCATAATGACACCCCCACAATTTCGGGGTCCCCATGTCACTGTCACAGCATGGGGGTGACACAGACCCAGCACGGGCACCCCACAGTGACACTGCCACAATTTAGGGCTCCCGGTGTCACTGTCACAGCATTGGGGTCCCACGGTGACACTGCCACAATTTGGGGGTCCCCGTGTCACTGTCACAGTCTGGGGGTGACACAAACCCAGAACAGAGATCTCACACTGACAATTTAGGGGCCCCTGTGTCCCCAGTGTCACTGTCACAACACGGGCACCCCACAGTGACACTGCCAGGATTTGGGGGTCTCAATGTCACTGTCACAGCATGGGGGTGACACAGACCCAGCACAGGCACCCCACAGTGCCACTGCCAGGATTTGGGGGTCCCAATGTCACTGTCACAGCATGGGGGTTCCCACGGTGACACTGCCAGGATTTGGGGGTCCCTATGTCACTGTCACAGCACTGGGGGTGACACAAACCCAGAACAGAGATCCCACAGTGACAATTTAGGGGCCCCTGTGACCCCAATGTCACTGTCACACCATGGACATCCCACAGTGCCAGGATTTAGGGGTCCCCATGTCACTGTCACAGCATGGGGGTGACACCAACCCAGCACAGGGGTCCCATGGTGACACAGCCAGGATTTGGGGGTCCCAATGTCACTGTCACAGTATGGGGGTGACACAGACCCAGCACAGGCACCCCACAGTGACACTGCCACAATTTGAGGCTCCCAATGTCACTGTCACAGCCTGCGGGTTCCCACAGTGACACTGCCACAATTTGGGGGTCCCCGTGTCACTGTCACAGTCTTGGGGTGACACAAACCCAGAACAGAGATCCCACACTGACAATTTAGGGGCCCCTGTGACCCCAGTGTCACTGTCACAGCACGGACACCCCTCAGTGCCACAACCAGGACTCTGGGGTCCCAATGTCACTGTCACAGCACGTGGGTTCCCACAGTGACACTGCCACGATTTAGGGCTCCCCGTGTCACTGTCACAGCCTGGAGACGACACAGACCCAGCACAGGGGTCCCACAGTGACAATGTGGGGTCCCCGTGTCATTGTCACAGCACGGGGGTGACAGGCCCAGCACGAGGGTCCCAGGGTGACACTGCCACAGTTTTGGGGTCCCTGTGTCCCCAGTGTCACTGTCACAGCACGGGGGTGACACAGCCCCAATGTAGGTATCCCATAATGACACCCCCACAATTTTGGGGTCCCCGTGTCACTGTCACAGCATGGCGGTGACACAGACCCAGCACAGGCACCCCACAGTGGCACTGCCACAATTTAGGGCTCCCGGTGTCACTGTCACAGCATTGGGGTCCCACGGTGACACTGCCACAATTTGGGGTGCCAATGTCACTGTCACAGCACTGGGGGAGACACGGCCACAATGTGGGGTCCCACAACGACACTGCCACAATTTGGGGTGCCAATGTCGCTGTCACAGCATGGGGGGTGACACAGGCCTAGCACAGGGTCCCCGTGTCACTGTCACAGCATGGGGGTGACATAAACCCAGCACCCCAGCGCCACAGCCACGATTTGGGGGTCTCACAGTGACACTGCTACACTTGGGGGTGTCCCAACGTCATTGTCACAGAATGTGGGGCCCCACAGTGACACTGCCACAATTTGGGGGTCTCCATGTCACTGTCACAGCACGGGGGTGACACAGGCCCAGAATAGAGTGTCACAGTGATGGCACCACAATTTGGGGGTGTCCCCATGTCACTGTCACAGCATTGGGGTGACACCAACCCAGCACAGGGGTCCCATGGTGACACAGTCAGGATTTGGGGGTCCCAATGTCACTGTCACAGCACGGGGGTGACAGGCCCAGCACAAGGGTCCCAGGGTGACACTGCCAGAGTTTTGGGGTCCCTGTGTCCCCAGTGTCCCTGTCACAACACGGGCACCCCACAGTGACACTGCCAGGATTTGGGGGTCTCAATGTCACTGTCACAGCATGGGGGTGACACAGACCCAGCACAGGCACCCCACAGTGCCACTGCCAGGATTTGGGGGTCCCAATGTCACTGTCACAGCATGGGGGTTCCCACGGTGACACTGCCAGGATTTGAGGGTCCCTGTGTCACCGTCACAGCACTGGGATGACACAAACCCAACATGAGAGTCCCATGGCACCACAGCCACAATTTTGGGGTCCCTGTCACACCACAGGGGTGACACAGACCCAGAATAGGGATCCCACATTGTCACTGTCACAGCCTGAGGGTGACACAGTCCAGCACCACAGTGACACTACCAGGACTTAGGGGTCCCAATGTCACTGCCACAGCACGGGGGTGACAGACCCAGCATGAGGGTCCCATGGTGACACTGCCACAGTTTTGGGGTCCCTGTGTCCCCAATGTCACCGTCACAACACCCCAACCACCACTCAGGTGTCCCACGGCGCACCCCATCCCCTCACCCCAACACCCCCAAACCCTCCATTCCCTCCCCACCAGCACCTACTTGCTCTGGGGATTCACATTCTGCAACATCCCGGCGGCTGCTGCTGCTGCTGCTGAGGCCCTCGGGCCCGCCTGGCCTTCGTCTCCTCCTCCTCCTCCTCCTCCCGCCGTCTCCTCCGACGAGCCCCCCACTTTGCCCGGCCAAAGCTTCACCGCTCCCGGCCCGCTTTGGGCCCTTCCAGCGTCAGCGCATCCCCGGTACCAGGGGAGGGGGGTCTTGAAGGGAGCCCCCTCCCCTTTCCGAGCTCCTCAAGCGGCGGCAGAAGCGGTGGAAGATGATGAAGGAGGGAGGGGGAAAAAAAAGAGCCGAGCTCGGCCTCACATCCACGGGGCGCGGCGAAAATGGCGGCGCGCTCTGAGGGGATGCACCGGGGGGGCCACACACACAGCGACGGAGCGGGGAGAGCGAGGGGGGATCGTCCCTTCGGAGCCTCACCGGACCCGCCGAACGCGGCGCGATCCGCTCGATACAAGGCCGGCCGAGTCGCTGCCAGCCTCCGGCGGCCTCGGCTGCGATGGAAGAGGCGAGGAACCGCGCTCGGAGCGGCGGATGACGGCGGATATCGTAGCGGGCAATCTCAGCGGCCGCGCTCCATCTTGGCTCGCTGAGGGGAAGGAGCGAGTGGGGAGGGGGGGGGAGGAGGGAGGGAGGGAGGTGGTGGAAAAGAAGCCGGGCGGAGGCGTCTTCCCCCCCTCTCGCCGCCGGTGGCCGCAGGCAGGGGTCGCTGCGGAGGCCGGGGAGGGTCCGGGGAGGGTCCCGGAGCCCTCCGGGACGGCGGAGGCGGGGGATGGAGCCGGGTTGGGGCCGCCCCCCTCGCGCGCCGGGCCCGACCCGCTCCGTCCCTTCGTCCCCGCGAAATGGCGCCGCTCGGCCTGCCCCCGCCCGCCCTTATATAGACCTCAGCAGCCTCGCCATTGGACGCCCCGCGGGCTGACGTCACCCAACCGCCCCTCCCCGCCCCGCCGCTGCCTCATTGGGCGGAGGCACCCGCCGGGAAAGGGTGCGATTGGGCGAGAGACGCGTCAATCAACGCAAGGGCTCCACGCCCCTCCCGGCCTGCCGCCCAGCGCCTCACCCGACGCGCGCGGTCGTCTCGGAGCTGATTGGCTGGCGCCTGAGCCCGCCGCGCGTTGACTGGCCGGCGGGTCACGCGGGGGGCGGGCTCAGCCGCCGATTGGCTGCAGCGCCCCGGGGGAAAGAGGGGGAGGCGAAGGAGGAAGAAGGGGCCGGCGGGCGCCATCTTGAATGGCGGCGGTGGCCGCGGCCGGACAATGAGCGCGGCCGGTGGCGGCCGGAGCCGCCGCTTCCCCCGCCGCTCCTCGGCCGCAGCGAGCTCCGGGGACGCTCCCCCGCCGGGCCTCACCCCCCTCGCGGTGCTCTCCCAGCCCTCAATGCTCCGTTCAACCCTGCACCCCCCCACCCCCCCCCCACAGGCAGCCACGCACCGCGTCGCCCCCGCTCCCCGCGGCGCCCACAGGGGCTCGGGCGGCTCCAGCCTTTCCCTGAGCACACGCTGAGGGCGACAACCCCCACGAACACGCCGCTCCCGCGGCCGCCAGCGCCGCTAAAACCCCAAAACGCCGCTCCCCCCCCCCACCCCATCCCCCCCTCACCCCCAACCCCGGGGAGCCCCGAACCCCCTCCCCCCCCACGGGCTCCCCCTCAGGGACCCCCCGACCCTTTTCGCCCTTCTCGCTGAGGGAATTCTCGCGTCCTTCCCGACCTCTTCCTCTCCACATTGCCCCCCCCCCCCCGC
>JAWWMS010000377.1:0-14974 GCA_035048045.1 Chlorospingus semifuscus
GATGGATGGATGGATGGATGGATGGGTGGGTGGATGGATGGATGGATGGATGGATGGATGGATGGATGGATGGATGGGTGGATGGATGACACACTGTGCACTCAAGTCTTAGGCTGAACATTCTGCATATCCAATTTATAAGGTGGAGAGGACAGAAGTCTCTCCTAGTAATAAATATCTACAAAATGTTTCTGAGGAAGATGTGTGAGCATTCTCATTGTGGAGGAGAAGGGAGATACAAAATCCTTAATGCATGTCAGAGAGAAGGGGAAATTTTCTGGCTTTATGTGCTATAGTAAGGAAGAAAGAGACACTTTTAAAATTGCTTCACATTGAGACATCCTAAAGCAACACTGGCCTTATAGACTAATGACATTTTTCTATATATGCCTTTCAAAATGGTACAATGGAGAGACAGTGGGTACAGCTTCCACTGAACCAGGGGGACTCATCCAGATTCAGTATGATTTTTGACTCCTGAAGGTTTTGCCACGTGGGATTTTGTTCAGAGTCTCAATCTATCAGAAAACACTTTGCATTTGGCAGTGTTTCACTAAACCAGAGATGTCTAAATGAAACATTTCCGTCTTGATAATTAGCATTTTCCCCTCAGGAAGAGCATTAGCCTTGAATTAGTTTCTGTGGGTAGTCGTGCTCTGGAATACCAACACAACTGAGTCCTTTGGAAGCCTGTGCTCTGGATTACAGTCTGGGATTCCAACAGGGAAGTGTTGAAATGCCAAAGATGTTTAAACCTTCAGTGTGGTGCTGGTTTAGAAGGATGTTTCTGATGAGTAATACCTCATTTTCCCGGTTTTGTCCAAGTGGTGTAATAATTTTGATCCTTCTATAGGGTTTTCCATAGAAATTGAGGGGTAAATCTTGAATGTAGTCTAAGCTACAGCTACTTCAAATGTTTAATACAATTTTTTCCGTACTATTAAATTGAACAAAGGTTCAATTAGCAAACGGAAACACACCTCTTTATTGAATGTCTTGTACAAATAATTCTTTATTTTCACTAATTCAGTGAAATGTCAGTATTTATTCCTCTAAATCAGCCAAACTTGTCTCCTTTCTAAATAAACAATCAATTAAAATACTTATTAAGAACATGAACTCTCTGTTTAAATTTGTGCAAATTTTCACTGAAATTATGATAACCTATATAATGTATGTAATAATATTTGTCAGCTAAATGGAACAGCAATTTAGATATACAATTTATCTAAACAAATTTATCTAAATTTATTTTTAGATAAAAAATTTATCTAAATCTCATTTATATATGAGGAAGCTGAAGTACTCTAAATAATTTCTGCAGTAGGACCAAAAAAAGTACATTCTAATATTAAAATATGCTTCATAACCTTCACAAGGCAGGTTTTTATCAGTGGCCTGAAAGCAAGGATGTCATTGTGAAACAAGCTGGCAGAGTAGGCTGGATTTAACCCAAGACAGAGGACTTAATAGGTGCTGTCAGCCGTTCTATTGGTGCTAGTCCAATCCGTTTTTGAAAGACTGCAGTCCATGAAAATATAACTTTTTTTGAGCTACACAGTTGACTGATGTGGCTGAAGTTCTTTTTGTGATTCTGTGTGCAAACAGTAGATGAATTTCTGCTGGGGAAATGAAGAAAGAAAAAAGTTTTCCAGACAATTTTTAAAAAATTCATTGGATTTTACATATCAACATGTCAGTCACACAGACAGGCACAGTTGCATAATTTCCACATCTTGACCAGGTGTATCCAACAGAATTAATACTGCAGAATCTTTGAAATATGGCTATCTTGTTTCAGATGTTCCAGTTAATATTTATAACTTGTATGTTAGTCTATTTGGGGTCTGTCTAAGCATCAATGGTAGTTTAATGAATGTAACATTTCTAGTATGTTCCAAAATATGTTAAGTTTTCTGTATTCATATTTGTGTAGTTTTTATATTTTAACATTACTAAAAACCTACAGTGGAAAAACATTTTATTAACAGTCATTTAATTTAAAACATCTTTTCAGAAAGGACTCAGTCCCATTGTGTACATAAGATTCTGAATCCAATTATATAGGAAGACCTTTTAATGCAAGACTGGGACCTGAATTTGTCCCTAAATAGGGAACGTGTGAGTTAAGAGCTTTAATTCCAATTCTTAAATGCACATCTTTTTACGTCTATCCTGAATTGTGTTTTTCCTGCCAGTGTATGAAACAATATCAGTGGATTTTTATGGAGATTAAAATTGGCTTTGCAACTTTGGCTGTTGTCTCTCAGACAAAGCTGTGTCATCTGCTGCAAGCAGCACTCTGTCACAATCTTCTATTTCCCTGGGTCTTTTCTTACTTTTCCAGAATTTAAACTCAATCTGGCATTTCCTTAGAGGCAGTTTGTCTCTTCTTTCACAATTCTTTCCAAAATAAGAAAGTTAAGTGGTGTTAGACCCAAACTAGAGTAAATACTCGGATCCATATTTTTTGTTTTCTTTGTATTGGTGTTGGTTGGTCTTAGTCAAAGTTACTTATATACAAATAGATTTAGAGCTAAAAAAATGCACGCATGTGAGTATAATGTGCTGTTTAATGTGCAGGGTTTGGTCTTAATTTTTGATTAAATTTTTCCTGCCTATATAAGGTTTGAAATTCATGTAAAGAAAAATTCACCAATATCCTATTTCTTTGATATTAGTATATATATATATCTATATATCTATATATATATATATATCTGTTCTGACTACATTTTTCAGCAAACTACATTTGCTGAAAAATGTTTCTTTGGGTTTAAACAGCAGTTGCCAATACAGTCATTTCTGATTTTTCCAGACTATGTAAAGCTGGACATTAATTTTGCTGCATTATTTCTTAGCTTGCAAATAAATATGTATATATTCTACATACTATTATCTGTCTGGGTATATTTTTTCTCCAGTGTTACTGATGCTACATATTCAGATCAATACATCTCTGAAGTCCTGGTACTCAAGGTTTTGCACTCAGAATCTAGTTGCCTTCCCAGTCAAACACTGAGAAATACAATCCTTATTTTTGGGTTGCAGTGCAAATAATGTTTGAACTTGTACAAAAATCTAGAAAAAAAAATTTCAGTAGAACTTTTTCTTCTCCTCTTTGTAATTCTGTTTTAAAATTTTTCAAACAATTTGGATTCCACAATAAGGAAATTTTAATTAGTCTCTATGCCTTTTCATTACTTCCAAATGTTCCAACAGCACTCTGAAAACACATTTAAAAAAGGGACAAATCATCAAATATATCCAGGTAGCAGAAGAGCAAAAAATTGTTTATATTTGACATCTGATGTAAAATACATGCAGCAAAGGCAAGCCAGGGACCTCATCTTGTGTCAGGGACATGAGCCAGCACAGAGCAACAGCTGCAAGAGCTCAGACACAGGAGGAATGTGTGTCCTGAACCCTTTCAGCACCACTGAGAAACCTCTGGAAGCACAGCAAAAAAAAATCCTGCCCAGGTGAGGCCTCCTCCCACCGCCAGGACACATCATCAGCAGCCCAACAGTGTTCTATAGTCTATGGCAGGAGGTACTATGAGCTGGAAACACTGTTAAAAGCACTCTCACAGCTTTAATCTAGTCTATCCTTGTCTGTTTATTTTATTTATGTTTTGTTTGTCTTGTTTGGGACAATAAAACATGTGGAGGATATTATTCTTATATTTGTTTTGTGGCTAACACACTGTAAACCTGTTCAGAATTTTAGATTAAGATTTTTCCTATACTTTCAAAATAGTTTTCTTTACAGTACCTGTGTTAAAACTGAGAGAAATATAGTTTCACTATTATAAGCATCTCTGTGTTCATACTGCCTGTGAATATTCCAGCAAACAGAAATGAAAGCTATATTTAAAGTTTCACTGAGTTGCTCCCATAATTCAGATGTTTCAAATTTCATAAACTTGACCCCATTTTACTAATATTTTTTGCTTTACTTTCTTAAGCCCCTTAAGACAGTGAAACATAATTTGAACAAATGTGCTGATAATATTTCCACTGCTGGTAGAACTGATAAAAGGAATGATTTCTGTTTAATTGCAACAAGAGTTAAATAATAATTATTTTTTTAATGAAGCTTTGCTGGGTCTCTCAAAGAAAACACTCCTCAATTCAGTATCTAAACTGTAAAATAATCCTACTAAGTTTTTGGAATGGTTAAACTGAAGAATTATTTTGGTCAGCAGAAATAACACAATACTTTAATATTCCTTGGCAAATATTAATTAATCCCACTGACATGCAATTACTGCCTTATTTTTTTCCCCAAAGGAATTACTGAGCAGTGTTTCATAAACATTTATGGGTTGGCACTGGTCTTAAACTAAGTTACCAAAGAAACAGCTGACATCTTCAGAAACCTGGGCTGTGGTGGTGATAGTAGGGATAGTAATAATGAAATGCTTTGGTTGATACAGTTTCAAATTGTGATTTTTGATGTAAAAAAAAACCCAACAAAACCCAAAAAAACCCAACAAAATATGTGACCATCTTGTTACTTTAAATGTTTAAAATCTGATAGTTTAAGATGGATGATGAATTACTTAATGTTACTGGGAAAACTCAGTGTTTAAAACAGATTGAGGAGTTTCCCAAATGCCCTCTCCCATGGGCCAGTTCATATGTACCTCTCCCCAGATAAAAAATGAATATTTTTTATGAAACAATTTAATACCATTTTCTCTTGATATATCACAATTATTGAAATGTATGTGTTAAATAGCATAATGGAAATCCATTGGGAATATTCATATTATTAATTAGATCTACATTTTCCCATTACTCTTTTGATCAGTTTAAAATACATGAAAAGTGACACCTAGAAAATAAAAATGGAATGCTCAAGCTCATAAAAATTTGCATCTGCAACCATGAAATTCAAGATATTTCAATTTTCTGACTAAATACTATATGCTGACTAAGATAATTGTTCTTACCTTGGGTTTTTAAGGAACATGTTATAACAGCTGCTTCACAGAAGTTTGTTTAATATACTGTCTTTCTACAGTTATATCTGTTTCACTGGCAAGTTTCTAGCAATGAGAAGATAATGATCATATATGAAAATATAAGAAAATGTAAAGCAATCACTCGCTGAAAAGATATGCACTCCAAAAATAATTTGATTTTCTGAACATTTTTTTTCAGAACTGAGCATTCTTTCAATATGGCTTATGAAGAAATAAGTTTATTAATCTCACCAATTATGTAATTTCTCACTGGAATGGTTTTCTAGAGAGCCCTTCCAAGTCCTGTTAAGCTGCCTTTGAGATCTCTTGAAAGGAAATGATGCAGGTAACTTTGGTGTGAAACTCTGCCTCCAGGACACCCCTGAATCACACAGCAGGTGTAGATGATGTGAATAAGTGTCTTCAGGAAGGAAGAAGAAAGAAATTAACAGATCTCTGGGCTGGATTAACCATTGTAAAGTGGAGCAGAGTCCTATTCCAGCAATTTATTTCATATCTATTGTTTTGGGGAAGGTCATATAAGAGGGAGGCTTAACATAAGCCTTGTTAAGAGTTCTGTCTGGAAATGCAATGGCAAGATTGCCAGCATCATCTGGAGGTGAGGACTATTGGATTTGTTGTCCTCTCTGTGTCAATGTGGAATCTTATTTGTGAATAAAATAACACTGCCTGTTTTTGAAGCTGCTGAAGATAAACTTGACCTGTGCTCTCAAAGTTAATGCCCATAAATTTATATCCATGAGGGGTTTTTTTCGAAGCCAAAAATATGGTTTAAGTCTTCTAAAAAACAACATACTAAATTCTCATGCATATGACATAATTACTTGGCATAAACCTGTGTGCAATGTGTATGTCCTTAAAGAACAATGGAAAATTTGTTCTTGGTGTTTATTTTCTAGGAAAACAATGACCCCATTTCTTAGTTCACTGATTTTCGCTGGGGCTTTTTGCATAAGATAAAATTCTGAAGTATTGTCTAGGTTTTTTTCATCTATGAAATATTATTCAAAATTCTAGAATTTTCTAAGGATGGAAAGTCTTATTTTCAGTGTCTCTGCTTGCAGAGGGACGTTAGGGGAGAGAGACAGTCAGATTTTTTTTTATGATAACTGAAAGGACTATTTGCTCCAGGGGTTCTTTCAAAGAGGACCTTGATTAGAGGACAGTTTTATAGGTCATTTTATGTCATATTAACATAAACCAATCTTTTTGAGGAACCTTGCTCTTTCTGATGTAAGTTGTGGTTTTTAAATGTACAGAGAACAGACCTTTAGAAAGAAAGGAGATCTGGCGTTCCTATCACCAAATCTGTCTTTCAGAAAGTCAAGGTTTGGGTATGATAAAAACGAAAAAAAATGTGTTAAGTATAAAGATGGGTTATAAAAAGCCATTGCTGCAGAAGATATCAAAAAATGTGTACCTAGCATTCTGTGTCCTAAATGTATATATTTAATGTATATGTTTCTATGTATTAATAAGATGGATGAAGTTTTACAGGATGCAGCTCACATTTAATTTTTTGACAGGAGGAGCATTAACTCAGTCTGGTATTGGGTACTTGGGTTTTATTCGTGGATCTGTGTTGCTATGAGCATTTGCTCACTTTCCCCCCACTATTACCTCTTTGTTCCATTTCTCTTCCTCTCCTTTATAGTCTGTAAGTCTCTTGGTGCAGAAACTCTGTATTACTTTGTGTGTGCTCAGTACCTATATTCAGATCTTTGCCTGGACCCTTAAATGCACTTGTAACATAAAAATGGAACCCTAATTACCTGATAACCTCAGTGAATCATTGGGTGATTTCTGCAGCATCTGAAAGTAAAAGACATCATGCAAATTACAATTACTGCAGTTAATGGAAGAGATGCTCTCTCCGCACCAGCACATTTGGTTTCATTGACAATAATTCTAATAACACTGCACACAAATTACAAAGAGTAATTCTGAATTGTCTTTGGATAGTACCAGAACATATTCCCTAGTGATGGTGTCAGTGTTACGGAGTTATACAGATTGTAGTTCAAATGTCTGAAAAGAGAAGCTACTGCTAAAAACCTTTTTATAGGCAATTGCCCTAAAACAAAGGACATGTTTTACATTCTAGACTTTCTATTATGATCAGTGTAATGCAATGACTATATTTAATCAATAAGGTATATAAGGTATAAAACCCCACAAACATGTGTCTGAAGCAACTCAGTTGGGCAATTACAATTCTTTCATTTTAGATTGCCTATATGGCTTTGAATTCTATAGCTATAACTTATCTTTTCACCAAGCTATTTTAGCTTTTCCTTTCAGTGATGATTTCTCCAACTGAAATCAGAATTTTCCTCACTTCTGCAAAGAAACGGGGGTAAAACTCCGTGCCTGATCCTTCCCTCCCCTCCCCTCTCTGACTCCTCCTTACATGGATTCTCTGTTAAAACCTCTTTAAAAAATGTAAGGTCTGGCTTCTGGCTGCCTTACCTTACTAGGACAATAGGAATAAGAGCCTTCAGCCATAATCGTTGCATTTTGGGCAGTATGAAGAGGGGTTGTTCTGCAAGTCTCCCTGTTGAATTTAACCTTTGCCATGTTGTCTATTTTTCAGCCAGAAAAAAACCTAGATGTGTAGATTTCATAGGAGAAAATATGTGTCTCATTTGTTCAAGAATGACAGAAGCCCTTACTGTGGCACTTGCTTTTTTAATAAATCCATGTTCTAGTGCTTGTGGATAGCTTGAAGCCAGAGATACAGGTCTAGGTAATCTTCATTCCAGTTGGGTGTATCCTGCCCCAGTTCACATGTATCACTTATTTCAGAGTAAAATCAGTCTGAATTGAATTTATTTAAAGTCAGGTTAAACCACAAGAGAGACATTTATTGGAGATTTAATTTTACCAAACCAAATGCTTGGCTCAGTGATTTAACTTCAGAGTAATCTCTCCTTTCTAGGGGGGATTAAAATTAATGACTTTGTAATAGCTAGATCTTACTGTTCACAGATGTAGCTCCCATTGCTATTCAGGAAGACTTACAAAATCAAGATGATATTAATGATCAAGTAAAAGGAACTTTAGACTAATCTTTCAAGCATTTTGTGAAAACAATTTTCCCTGTTAAATCCTTCCAGCTTTAAATTCAATAGCAAAGTGCTCACAACACCATTAGTCATAAGTAACAAAAAAGGCATGTTTGCTAGAATAGACTTGCATTTGTATAAAGGTAAGTTGTTATATTTAAGCTCTAAGTGTAACCTGTAATATATGTTCCATTTCACTACTGAAATCCACATGTGCATTTAATGGTGAATATTAAATAAGACATGAACATTGACTGAACATAGGCACATTTTGGAGAAAGCTGATGGCTTGGCTTTAGCTCTAAATATTAATATGCATTATTTCTGTGAATATTTATTCTTTAATTATTAATATAAAATAATTTAAAAATTATTCTGTAAATATTCAGCTTTGTAGTGAGATTCAAGGGCATGTAAATATATCTATTTCTATATAGGAGGGATTGATTACAATTAAATGCACATGATATATTTTCTTTACTACAGTTTTAATATTAAGGGCTGTCAGGAATATCTTGGCATAAGTTCCACTGGTGATCATTTTCCCAGCATGACACCCTGATTGTCCAGGCATAATTCACTGCGAAATAACTCATTCTATTGTTGCAAATCCATTATATAAACAAACAAGATACTGTAACCCTTATTTATATATTTTTCTTCTTAATACTGTAGGAATTACATTTAAAAAAATAATTTATTAATAAAATTTAACGCTTGATTACTCTGATAATGTGCTGTTTAAACCATTTAGCATTAAAAATACTAATAAGGGGCACGTGTAAATATGAGTCAGAGGTGAGAATTGTTTACATTTTTGCTGTTATGTGTGTGGCATATTCAGTGAAGAAAACTGGTTAATGCTCACACTAAAAGAATTCCAAATTATTCTGAGGGAAGTTATTATAGATTAGTTTCCTTTAAAATTTAATTAAGGCACATCCAGATGAATAAAGTAGGTAGCACTGGAGGGAAAAAACCCACAAACATTTTGTGTGTTCTTTGAAGGAAATTCATTTAAAAATTTAAAAGGAAGTAGAAAGTTATGTGTAACAGGGAACAAATCTTAAAGCTAAGATAAATAAACCACTTCAGTACAGCATTCTTTAATGTCTTGTCCACTACAAGGAAATCAATTTAAGACAAACAGCTAAGCACTTCAAAAATGTGTACTTTTTAAAACAGAATCTGGCAGCTTGTAAGGAATTCAGGTAAAATCTGGGGCAAGCTACTTTGGATAAAAGAAAAACCCCTATTTTTCCAAAACAAGAATTAAGAGTTTCTTTGAATTTTTGCTACTGGCAATTCAATTAGAATGTACTTCCATATCAAAAAGAAGGTCAATGACAGGTCAGTTCAGATCGACCTGGATGGGCTTGCTTTTCTCACCCCAATAAGTTCACCCCAAAGTCTTCTCTTTTCCAGGCTGAACAATTCCAGTTCTCTCAGCTGGTCTTTGTCAGGGAGGTGCTTCAGCCCTCTCATCATTTTGTCTTTCTCCAGTCTCACTCCAACAGGTCAATGTCCTTCCTGTGCTGAGACCCCAGACTTGGATGCAATTAAACTTCATTGTCTTAACATCAACCACTGTATCTTGTTTCTTTGGGCTTTTCTTCTTTAGTTTTTCTTCAGTAGCAGCTACATAGCAAGAATGCATGCCTTCTATCAGAGAAAAATCAACACAGAAATAAGCATTGATATTCCAGAGCACAGAAAAATCACTATGACCTGAATATAAAAGTTGATGGGAACTTCCTTGATTTGAGAGTCAAGTTGTTGTCCACAAATGAGAATAACTCATAACCCTACTACTTACACATCACTTTAAAGGAAGTGGTAAATTTAAACTTTCCCTTAAGGGTGGCCTGTTTTCTCTTTTAAAAATTAGAAAGAGAATTCTGTGTCAGCTACATTCACTGGGAAGATGCCTGTTTTGTTCTTTACCATGGCAAGTGGAAGGAAAAAGGAAACAAAATTGTTCACAGTTTTGAAGATGAACATTTTTTTAAGAAAAAAATTCAAAAACCAATTGAAACCTTATATACAGGAGGTTATAATTCTGTGAATTACACCAAAATTCAGTAGCAGCACTGCTTTGAAAACTCCAAAATTGATTATAATAGTTTTAAATTCTATCCCAATAAAACACACAGTGAAAGCTCTTGACCTTGCTTGATAAAGGTGAAAGACAAAACAAGAGAGGGAAAAGAGAAAGTACTGAAGATATTAAAAATAAGAGATGCAATTAAATATAGAACTTAATAACCTGCTTGAACTGGGAATACTGGTCTCAGTGGATATACAGCCTTGTGCTCCTTCTCCTGCTCTATGTCCCTGTGCAAGTGAATGAATTTTAATTTCTCTGTTCCAACAGCCACAGCTTTCAGACTGAAGCTGACAGTAAAAGACTGACAGTAGTGAAAGGGAGTGGAGGGAAAATAAAGAAGCAAGTAAGTGCTGTGAGATTGCACAGTGCTCAGAAAGGGAAAGCAAGAAGTTTGAAAATTATTTGTTTGGAAGGCAGCTATTCATAGCAGCAAGGTGTTTAGCCTAAGGACATGTTCATTAGAATTACAGCAGTGAGTGAGATAAAAAAGAATTTGAAGAAAATTAAGTTTATGAGAGTGTCCAGATATCTAATGACAAAATAAACACAGCACATGTAAAGAGGTTGGAAAACTTTAAATGGAAAAGTTGGAACACGGGTGCAGCTCCTTTTTGACTTTTTCTGGAATCAGTTTGGATTGACTCAGTTTGTAGAAGCTGGAAAAAATTTAGCTAGTGACGTGACTGGATTTTAGTGATTAAGATACTGAATCAGGTGCTTCAAAAGGCATTTACAGGTTAAGGCAAAGGATTTTCTAAAAGAGGTCAAGTGCAAGAACAATTTGTAGGCCATAAGAGGTACAAGATCAGGTGGATGGTAGTGAGAGGGTTAATAAAAGGCATAAGTAAAGCAAGAGTAGAAACATAGAGACTTCCTTCATGTTTGGTATTCTTGTTACCTATGCAGTGTTTCCTGCCTTTTGCATATCATCCCAGAACTTCATGAAATTAAAACTTCATAAGCCAGAAAGTAGTTTACTATGAAAAGAAGGAAAATAAAAAAAAAAATAAAAAGAAAACAACTGAAGATGATTGCCTCTACCCTGCATTGAGTATCATGTACAAATGTGTCACTGAGATAAGAGAATCTTAAGAAAAATTCTATGTTTCTGTTTTGTGCACTTACATGCATCAACACACACCATGACAGACCAGAGGACATGGGAAAACTTTCACAGCAAAATTTGTGTGAGATGATGTACCTGACAGGGGCATGCGAAGCAAATGTTTCCTGAAGCTCCTTGGGGAGTCAGGAAAATCAGTGATCAGAGTTACTGTGCTCCACCTACCAGCAACCTCAGGTAGATACAGACACTGAACACCTGTCAGGCCAATTAGGCTGAAGGAGGTGGTGGTTGCAGGGCTGCCTGTGTGGATGCCAGTCCAGTGTGGCTGCTCCTACTGCTGTCAGCCAGAGCCAAAAATACAGATCAGAGTGCTCAGGACAATTTACTGAGCCACGGATGGGAGGATCTAAGGGCATGTGTACTCTCTGCTCTGGTTTAGCAGGAAGCAAACAGCAAGAACGTGGCCTGCTCCACACAGGGGACTGTTTGGGCAGTCAGAATTTATGCTTGGAAATAGACACAAATGGGCAATTTTACACACCGCTTTTCCACACTTTTCATGGATTTATGGTAGAGGACACAAAAGGAGATGATACAAAATCTGGATGAAACCTGATAACAGATTATAATTTCCTAATCCATCATAACAATCATTTATGTGTTTTAAATTCTTTATTTATTCTATCTAAGAAAAGAAAAAAACATAGGCACAGCCTATTAGATCTCTTCTGCAGAGATCTGAGTATCATGATGCTTCAGAGAGGAAATGTCTGAAGAACAGCTCCATGTTTTTGGATGCTTTTCAAGATGGTATCACTCTTGTTCTCTAAAACTGAGCTTTTAAAGAGCAGTGGGATTGTTGGAAGGGAACTGTCTCCAGCCAGAGTCCAATCTGACATGAGGCTTCCTTTTTTATCAGTTTTATAGCTGAATGTCAGTACATAGTCTGTGCTTGTAAAGATACAAATTATGATTAGGGCAAACTATGTTGACATTAATTTCAGAGGGATAAATGTGCCATTATGAGGCCAGTAATAGAAAGAAACCTATATGTTGGTGAAGACTCCTGAAAAAACAGTAATGAGGAGAGCAAAAATCTGAATTGTTTCAATGAATAGACAAAGCTGATAATCATACACAGTCTCCAGGTGTGTTAGTTTGGGATTTTTTGGTTTTGTTTTTTTTCTTAGATTGGTGCTGTGCTTGGTTTTGTTTTCAATGAAACAGAGAAGGTTAAATTAGAGCTTCAGTATAGCTAAAGATATGAGAAGCAAGGTAGGCTGCATTGTCTCAGCTATTAAGGCACCCTTGCACATGACTGAAAGATACTGTGATACCATCTCCTTATAAGCTTTGCATCAAAAATCTATTTATTAAACACTTTCATTTTTGCTTTTCTTGATAGTAAGAGTGTGAATTATCTCTCTTGAATGACAGGTTATATAGTTGAGGAGCTTTTCTCTGTAGTAGGTATGGATTTCTCTATTTTCATAAATGAGGCTCAGATGTATGTAGCCATATAATATGCTGCTGCTGGCAGTGGAAACCAAACTAGAGTATTCCTCTTTTCCTTATTTAATCATGTAATTTCCTTTCTATACTTCAAAGAAAGACATCAAGGCATGCAGGAACAAGAACCAGGCAGAATTGGGAAATCAATGAAACAATTTAAGGAACTGCTTTGTGGAACTGGAAAAGTAAAATCCAGAGATGTTTATGAAATTGGTCTTAATAACAGGCAGCAGGGAGATATATCCCACCTTTACATGAGCATTAGCAAGGCACTTGAAGCCCACTGCAGCACAGAATATACACAGCTCCAGCAGTCTGATAAAGTATGTTCTTCAGTCCCTGTGTTGTGGATGGTTTTGCACTGCCAGAGCTGATCAATTCATGCCAAAAAATATGACATAATAAATGGGCCACAGCACTACTTTAGAAAAGAGAAGTGAGCTGGGCTATTGTCCTGATTCCAGTCAGAACAGGGTTAATTCTTGCAGTAGCTGGGAGGAGGCCTGACTGTGGCCCAGAGGTTTTTCTCCACCACCTCACACCATTGCTGGGTGAGGGGGTCTCGGGGGTCTCTGTGGTCAGGATGTCCTGAGATGTGTTAGAGTCTCTCTTTTCCTGGCCCAGCAACTGAAGAAGCAGCCAGGATTCTTCTGTTCTGGTTTTAAAGGTTGTTTATTTTCTGTTATCTATAACATTCTTTCTCTGACCCACTGAGGTCTGTCTAGCAGGTCGGTCCGTGGCACACTGACTGCCCCAGAGGCGGTGTTATCTTTCTATACTAAAAGCTACATGTACATTATTTACAATAATTTTCCAATGCCTATCACCTGTGTTAGAAAGTTTGCCTCTACTCTAAACCAATCCAAAAGTGCCACCATCACCCAGAAGATGGAGGCTAGGAAGAAGAAGGAAAAAGGAGGCATGCCCAAATCCCTCCATCTTGGGACCCCAAGCTCCCATTCTAAAAATCCCAAAATTGTACTTTTCACCCTGTGACAAACTATCATTCTACTTAAATTTTCATGGCTTGCAGATCCTCATATAAGGTTGATAATTTTTTCCATTTGATTTTGACCCATCCAAAAAATTTCCATTCAATTTTTTGATTGGTCAAAATCAAAGGCACAGGGGTTTTGGGCTCTGTGCCAAGGTCTCTGAGCCCCCTGGCAGAGGCTTGAGCCCTCCAGGACAGCAGAGGGGTGTCCTGGGTTCCTACAAGGGGGTGCAGGGAAAGGCTGCCTTCCAGGACCCTTCAAGGCAGAGGCAGTGGTCAGGTATTGTCAGGGGTTTTCTATGGCTGGGGGAGCAATCACATTGAAATAATTCACTTTTTTTCTTGTACTCGGTCAGTATTGTTCCTGTTACTGTTTCAGTATTGTTTCATTGCCTTATTTCATTGCTATTCCCAGTAAACTGATATTATCTCATCCCATGATCCTTTACCTTTTGTGTCTCCAGTTCTCCTCTCCATCCAGCTGCATGGGAGGAATGGGAAGATGGGAGAGTGAGGGAGAGGTGCATGGTTTGATGTGGTCTCAGTGAGAATACTAAATTGGGGAATTATCCTTTCCATGAAGAAATTCTTCCTGATGTCTAACCTGAACCTTCCTGGTGCAGCTTGAGGCTGTGACCCATTGTTCTGTACTTATATGGTCATGTGTTCAGGTATGTGTGTGCAAGCATGTCTTGGTTTGGAAAGACAGGAGTCTGCTAAGGAAGGCAGGAGCCTCCCCTGAAATGGAGAATGTAAAGCCTCCCCACCACTCCAAATTGCTATAAATTTTAAATTAAGGGGCTCTCAGGCAAAAAATATGGGAGCAGGAAATAAGAGTTCTTTAATAGGGAAGAAAAATAAAAAGATAAAATAAACAATGCAGTACACTGAAACAACACTGAGAGTCAGAAGCCAACCTGACACCCTGTGGGTCAGGGTGTTGGTGACAGTCCAATTGGAAATGTGGCTGCAGTGCTCCTGGAGTGTCAGGTGTGGTTCTGTTGGAGCAGGGAGGGTCCTATAGAGAAGGATGTGTAGATCCTCCGAAGATCCAGTTGGAAGAAGAGTCAGCTGCTGTTCCTCTGGGGAATCCAGCGGAGAAGCCGTGCTGGTGTCTGAAAACCTCTGGATAATATCTGGGTAACAATGCTTGGCTCCTCCCCCTGGGCGGAGCATCTCACAATGGGATGTTATAGTTCTTATCAGTCATGCAGTGACATTCAATAGTCTGTTATCAGCA
>JAWWMS010000378.1:0-14954 GCA_035048045.1 Chlorospingus semifuscus
GATGGGATTTTGGGAGGGAATTCCTCCCTGGGAGGGTGGGCAGGACCTGGCACAGCTGTGGCTGCCCCTGGATCCCTGGCAGTGTCCCAGGCCAGGTTGGACAGGGCTTGGAGCAGCCTGGGACCATGGAAGGTGTCCCTGCCATGGCAGGGATGAGCTTTAAGGTCCCTTACAACCCACAGAAATCTGGGATTCTGTGATTCCTCCATGAGAAGACCTCTGCCTCCTTCAATCCATCAGGCCTGAATGCACACATGGTTACTCCTGAACTCATCCTTCAGCCATAGCCATAAATCCTGCAGTTACTCCTGGCAGAAAGGGCACAAGGAGCAATTACACAGGTTGTCATCAGCTGTAAGAGATGAGAGATGGGCAGCTGGCACCAGCCTGGCAGCGGCAATCTCACCCTCACCGTTAACCCTGCACAGACAGAGTGTGACCCTGCCCTGCTGAGACAGAGGCTGCAGTGCCAGAGCTGCCCCTGCCCTGCACTCAGTGACCAACACCCCACCCGGTGGCTGTGCAGGCTGCACACACACGGGGACAGCAGGGACGTGTGCTCCGTCCCCTGCGCCTTCCACAGGGGCTCCACACAGCAGAGGAAGGGCAGCAGTGGGTGGAAGGCACCGTGATTGCATAAGCTGGCATGCTGCCAGAAACATTAAAAGCATCACCATCAAACTGGGCATGGGCTCTGAAACACAGCTGGGAAGAGAGGGCTGCTGACCCTGGCTGAGCCTGCTCTCTGAGCCTCCTGATGGCAGGAGAACAAACATCTCTGAGTGCACGTGGCCTTGAGCAAACCCACCTCCAGATAATCCCCTCAGCCCCCTGCCATAACCAGCTGCTGGTGAACGTGCCAGCATTCCGTCAGCTGGAATCCAGGGATTCTCACTGATTTCTGCCCTCACTGGCAAAGAGAAAAGAGGGCCAGCCAAAGAGGGGAGAACATCTGCGCTCAGGCCATCAGCAAAGCATCCCATGGGAGGTCCAGCACTGCCAGACCCTCCAGGAGTGCCTTTCACTGCCACAGGGAGCAGAAACACCACAGAGTGCTCCCAGGTGAGCCCTCCCTGAGATGTGGTGTTGGAATGAGGTGATTTTAAGGCCCTGTCCAGCCCAAACTGCTCAGGACTGTGTGATTTCAGCACACACTCCTCACTGGATGGAGACACAGGGAGACACACACAGACCACAGAAATCCTTCTGCCAATTAGGGGCAAACCACATTTGGCTATTTTCCTTCAATGAAAGAAAAGCCAGCTTTTTTGGGTGCTTTGAGCATTCCCTGCTGCAGGGTCAGAGCACTGCACACCTCACAAGCTGATCTCATCTCACAGGACACCACAGTGCATTTCCCTTTTTTCCCCCCATTTATCACTTAGAAAAAAGAAGAAGAAATAAACAGGAAATGCTATGAGAGGCCCAACTCTTCATAAATATGACCCCTGGACCATCACTGGGCTGGTGAATATTTGTTTGTTAGGCCTGCAATATCCAAGCCCCAGCCAGTGCCACTGCTTTGCAGCACAGCTCAATACTCCAATGGCCTGCAGCTGCATAATAAGCAGCTGGGGATTCAGAATAATTCCAGTCATTAAAGCAGAATATTTAGATAAACAGCAAAAAGACGCAGATTGGCTTCCTGTGGGGGAGCTTGCACAGATAACTCTAAAACACACTGCAGAATTGGAACTGCCAGCCAAAGGGCACGCTCACCTGTGTAACCTGAAATACCTGAGAGCTGCCAAGCGTGAGCTGCACAGAGATGGGAGATTGTGCTGAAATCACACATAGAGACCTTTCGCACAGCTCTGGCTGGCTCAGTGTCCCTGGGACATCCTCGAGGGCTGGAGCATGCAGGGACACCCTGGAGCCCGGCATGCCCAGCCTCAGCAAGGATGGGGCAGGCAGGAACCCACCTCGGGTGCCCCTGGCAGGTGAGCAGGAGCCCAGGAGCCCCTCTGGAGCTGCCTGGCCACAGGACTCAGACGCCTTGTGCCCCCGCAAGGAGGAAGGAGTGAGCGAGGAGTGCGATGAGGAGGAAGGAGTGGCGAATGCTGCTGTGGGTGGCTCAGCAATCACAAGTGCTTCTCTCACTGTGCTCAAGAGACCTTTCAGGCACCTCAGTAAACAGCAAGAACCTGCTAGAACTGACTGGGGAGGAACAGCAAAACAAGGCAGGCAAACAGGCAAAACAAAACTCACCATAAATATCAGAGGATGCATCAGACTTCTCCATCTGAATGTGCTGGGTAATTTTCTGACAGATTTCTATTTCCTTGTACAGCTGAATAGAGGGGGAAAAAAACAAACACAAAAATATGTTACTGTGGGAGGACACATCAATTGTAATGGTTTGGAACAGATTTTTGGGTTTTAATTACAGGCAGAAGAGAGGGACTGTGGTCATTATTTATCAAACAGTTTCTCTCCACCTGTGTGAGAGGCATTAGCAGTGTCACTCAGCTCTGCTGCTGGAACACAGCTAGAGAGGAGGAAGCAGTGTTTTCCCACCCCCAGCACAAAACAGAGCACCCATCTATTTCCCTCAGTCAATACCATCTTGAGTGCATGACAAACACAGCTTCTGTTCCTGTTCTCCTCATTTACAGGTAGCAATAGCTCAATGTTTTATCTCATTTTAACGAAGACATTGCAGGAATTCAATTATTCAACAGCTTTAAAATCACAAGGAGTGATATTGTTTCTTAAACACATTTCTTCATTATCAGACTATCAAATTTGCTATAGCTCAGCCTGACATTTCACCTTTCACACCTTGATATTTATTTGTACCAAGGAAAGCCCCCAAGTGTTTGAAATGGTCATTAACATCCTTCCTGGGAGAGCAACACAAATTCACACCCAGGCAATAGCCCAGAATCCCTCCATGCAGCCTCAAATCCCTATGCCTTTCAGCACTGAAGTAACAAACCAGCCTTTGTCTTCAGAAAAAACCACAGCCCCAGGTGAACAGAGCCCACAGGTGAATATTAATTCTGTTTACACGCTGCTGTGAGCGTGTAAAAATGTAATTTGCAATAATTAACATTTTGAAACTCAGTCTTTGGACTGCAGTACTCAACTATTCCTTTAGAAAAGAAGAGGACCTCGTTTGCAAAAGGTTTCCCTGATGAAAATGTAATGTTATCTCCTGCTTCTATCAGCACTGCAACAATCAGTATTACAGAATAGTTACAGCCCCATGGAAGTAACTCCATGTTCTCCCCAAACATGAGAAGCAAACATACAACGTGTTTTGATTTAATATCCCCACATCAGACACCATCCTGCAGCACCCATCTCTACCACTCCCTGCCCAGTCCCACTGACAGAGTTTTGGGCTAATTACAGCTTTTCAGAATAACCAGTAAGTGATGATGACTCTGTCAATCCTACACCCTCTCAACACAAGTCCCCAGAGTCCTCCCAGACAATGACAGCCAAAAGATGTCTCCTCTGAGCTTTCATTTCCCCCAGCTCTATCACACTTCCCAGTCCTAGCACTCCTCTAGCACTTTCTCACTACTTGTTGTTGTTGTTGACAGCATTAATGGAAAATCCCAGAAGTCCTTTGCTAGACGAGCAAACCCCCATAACTAGCAAAGTTTTACTTTTTGTAAGTAAACCAGCCACCAATGAAAAGGACCTTAAAGAGGTTTACAGCATGCCTGTGTAGAATCACAGAGCTAAAGCATGACATTAATCCTGTTTGGTCTTTTTTTTAATCTCTCATGGCAGAATTCCTTTGAAGTCTGCTTTCGAGATGAGCGAGATGAGAACAGCCAGCTGAGGCAATTAAGGAAGCATATTCTCACACATAACTCCAGACCTTCCCGACCTCAATCTTTACCTTGCCATCAGGAAGAAAACCCAAGAAAACACCCAACAACTTGTGTATTTCCCCCCTCTTTAAAACTCAGACAGTGTGTGCTGTCTGTAAAACCTCCACGTGTCTGTAAAACCTCCATGGACAACATGAACAACAGGAAAAGAAAACTTGGAGAGAAGTTAAGCTTCAATGTAGCTTAGAGTGACTTTCACCCGCCTGTGGCTGTCCCTCCTCTCTCCCCAGACACATCCACACACAAATGTGAGCTCAACACCAACACAGGATGAAAGGTTTGGAGAGATCCCTTTGCTGAAGGCCAATTTGCTCTGGTCTGCAAAGCCCCGTAATTGCAGAGTGAAAAGCAGAATTCTGCTGCTCCAGAACTCAGACAAACACTAATTAACAGCAGTGTCATCTCAGCAGCCCAGTGGGCAGCATTACCAGCTCATAGATCTCCTCCTCTGGCTTTGGCACGTAGAACTGGATCTGGCTCTCCAGCAGGAACTTGAGGCGCAGGTAGTGAGCAGAGCAGTCCAGCTGGTGTGTCTGCAAGAGAAGGGAGCCCTCAGAAAAGCAGCATTCCCTCATCTCTGACCCTCACAGCAGCACTATCTCCTGCCTGAAGGCCGAACAAACCTGCTGCTCCTGCTCTCCCCCAGCAATAAAATCCATTAACCCACCCAGGGCACTCCGCTGGCCCGGCATTCTGCTCCCTCCCAAGCCATTCCAGAAATGAGCCCAATAAGCTGGAACAGAAGCCTCAGAGCATGGATCTGGATAAAAGGATATCTGACTAAATGTTCTGCTAACAGAGCAAAATGGAGCAGGAGAGGTGTTCTCTGTTTGGTTTGGGATTTTTTAGCATCTTCATAATTTAGGACACAAATATGATGTGGCAGATTTCAAGCAAGGTTAATAAACACAAAAAAGCTGTCTGTCCTCTAAATTCCAAGCAGCTCAGGTTACACTGGCTGGAAGCAGCCAAGAGTTGCATCCTGGATTGCATCCCAGTGGAAGCAGGTCACACCATTTTAATGAATTAGTTATAATTAGCTGAGGATGGAGCATTTGGTCTGGGAGATGTTAATGACCTTTTCTCAGCATGATTAATAAGGTTGATTTAAGCAGAGGTTAATGCAGTGTGTAATCAAAACACATTACAAGTATGATAAACACAAAGGATATCATCCAGGAGTTACTTTCAAAGTTCCTAAACTGAATCTAATGAGAATCCCCAAAGTGATTCACAGACACAGGAGGCAAATTCTCCTCACTGTCACTTCTGAAATCTCACTATTAAAGGCTTTTATACCTCAGCCTTTTCATTTTACCCCAGCAAATTACCAGGGTTTCTCAGGCTGTGCTGAAAACAATGGCTTATCTGAAAACTCATGCAAGAGCACCATTATTGCCTGTTTGTCCTGTTTTTTAAAGCCTGGCTTTTCCAGTTCCAGCGTGATCCAGCAGCACTGAGGTGGTGAGCAATGTACCTGTGGAGAACATCCCACCCTGACCCTCCAGCAAACACCCAGAGAACAGGAAACACTTTGGAAAGCCTGGATTAGCCCAGGAATAAAAAAAGCTACCAATAATGAGAGGGAAAACCAAAACAGATCTATTGCTGCACTCTGCACAGTGCTCTGTTCAAATATGTCCAACCCAAAAAATCAAATTATCCTTGGATGAAACGGAGTACCTGAAATGGAACAATCTCTGTAATCCAGGGAAATTCCTGGTTAATTAACTAATGACTGAAACCTATCCAGAGCCAAAAGAAAAACAGCTGAATGTTGGAGATATCCTTGCTCCCTCACTTTTCTCTTTTGGAAAGCTTCTTGCTTGCTTTTCCCAGTGATTACTGCTGTTTTCAGTAATTCTCTCTTTACATACACACATGCACACAAACACCTCAGAAACCAAAGGGAAGCAGAATTGGCATTAAAGGTTCAGAAATGACACAGAGGAGTCCTGGGTTACTTTCTGTCAGCTTAGTTAACTGTCCCTAGACACAGAGGTGTCTTAAACAAAAACACAGAGAGGAGACCTCAAGTCTCCCGAGTGCAACCCCCAAGGGATGCTTTACAGCCTGCCCAGGCAGGCAGAAATCACCACCTGGGATGAATTTTTCCCATCTGTAAGGGGATGAATTTATCCAGGCTCTGGGCAGAGCATCAGCTGAAGACAAAACTGGGTAAAACACTCCCATTTAGAGCCATGCATTTCTTCCCAAATGCATTTTCCTCCTCATGCATTCCTTCCCAACGAGCCCCATCAGCCCAAGCGGATGCCATCAATTCAGTACACTGTGATCCCATCCAGGTCAGGAATGAGAACCCCAACCATGAGCCACCCCATTTAGCTAATTAACATCCCACAGCTGCCCCAGGGCTGTGCCTACCTCAAAATCTGACACTGGTTAAAGCGTCCCAAACAGGGCCATGGTGTTCTAGTGAAGTGAAAGGAAAAGGTCCCTGGATTGTGGACACAGCCAGGCTGCCCCAAAAGCCAAACCATTAACCCACTTCTTGTTGCTGGGAGCTGCATCCTCATGTGGGGAGGTGGGAGCAGAAACAGGGCAGCTTTAATGACAGGAATATCCTTTCAGGACCACCCAAAGTACCTTTCAGCCGTCCAAATCAGCTTCTTGGTTTATTTATTTCTCTCCTAATAACTCTGGCTAGGTCTGGACTAAATTAAGCAGCTAACCCTGTTTAAAGCACAGCCTGCCAGCTCAAGCGAGGTGCTCCAGGAGAAGAATTTGCAGCCGGGCTGGGATCCCATTCCAGAGGCTCCAAGTGCCACGGTGGGCTGGCACACAAGCCCAGCTCCTTTTGGCCAAGGAGAGGGCCTGGCACGTTCTCCAGCAGCACAGCAATGTGGCCATCCCACTGCTCCTGTGCGGCCCCAGCTCTCCCAGCAGGAAAACCCCAGCCCAAAAGCAAAGGAAACCCCCAGAGCATGAGGCTTAACTTCTCAGAGGCTCTGAGCACAAACCCTGAGACCTTGGCTCTCTGCTTCTTGCCCCTCATGCAGGTCCCTTTGAAAAATGTAAATGGTGAGGGATAAAAAAACCCCCAACCTTTCTTGCCTCACTTTTTATGCAGTCAAAAGACAAAATGCCATGTAGTCATCTGGGCTTGTTTTTTACTGCCATTATCTCCATGTTGGGTTTTGGTGTTATTATCTCCACGCTGGCTCTGCCTAAATCCGCATACAGAGTGTGATTTCCTCCTCCATTTTAAGACATACCATTATGCAAATGCTACTAATGCATATACATTCCTTCACACTGAGCAGTGTCATCACAGAATCACAGAATGGTTAAGATTGGAAGGGACCAACTATTTCCTATCAGCCAGAGAAAGCAATTTGATGCATATACACTGAGTTTTCCTGCCTTCCAAGTGATGTTGCTAGTTACATCTGAGCAGAAATCTTTGAGAAACCACTTTAAAAATGCTTTAAACACTCCTCCCACCAATCTTGAATCATAAAAGTGTCACAAAGCATCCTCCAAAGCCTAACTGGCTGTATAATAACAAGCAGCAATGTTAGCATAAGAACACATTTTCCACAATGACTTTAGTGCATTGAATGTTCTCCAACAGAAGAATCAAGCTCAGTTTAGCAGTACAGATTTAACCACATCCACACAAACATGAGGAGGTTTATATGAAATGTAGAGCTTGAAATGTTTACTGTACCAGAACTTGACTGGTTCTCAGATGGCAGATGGCAAACTGATGTGAAATGATGTGGATCGGATATTAAAGGGGGGAAAATGAGCTGAATGCAAGAGACAGAAGAAAGAGATTGATTATTAAATGCTACAGAAAAAAGGCATCTCGACAGTGCTTTTCAGGCTGAAAACTTTTACAGAAAGGAAAGAAACAGATAGCAGCTCTTGAAAACACGCTCACCAACCTCCCCTTCTCCTTAAACACCCCCACCCACCGCAGCAAAAGCACAGGGAGAGACCAGACCCTGATCCAGTCCACCGAGCTAACCATCCTCACCCAAAGCAGAACATAAACCCTAAAAATAAACCATTACTAATCATGTGTCATCCAGCTTCCCTCTTATGCCTCTCTCCCAAAATGTCATCTTTTGCTGAAGACAAAGCAGAGCTTTCAGAAGCTGCAGCGCACCTGGCAGAGAGACGAGCGCACCGTGCAATTACTGGAAACAAACGCCTTTCTCTCACCTTCCCTCCTTCAGAGGCACATGCAACACGCTCTCCAAGTCCCCAAAGTTAAGCTCTCAATAGCAATAAATGTTTTCTTTTCTCCTGCTGTTGTTGTTGTACAAAGCAGACTCACTTTTCAGAGCGGCACGTGACAGGTCTCGCTCGCTCCGAAAACACACATTATGCAGCTGCCAGAGCTGAAAGCCTGTGTTTAATTTGTCAGAGTTCCCAACTCTTTGGAGATGGAACTCTTTTTAATGGCCCAACGTCTCTGATACTTCATCTGGCAAAGAAATCCAGGTGGCTTTTCTTCCCCCCCACTCCAATGGAGATAAAAGCTTCCCCCTGTCCCCTCCTGCCACCCACGCCAGGCTGGGTCTGGTTCTGCACTGCAGGCAGCAAACACACAAAGTCTGGATTGCACCTTCCCCATCCTGGGGCTGCTGCTGCTGTCCCCGTGCCAGCCTGAGGGCAGGGAAGCAGGGATGGCTCCTGGACACACATCCCCTGGCTCCTGGGAAGGGCTGGCTGAGGTCAGCTCACCTGCCTGGCAGAGGGGAAGGGGCTGTGGGAGGGGTGCAGAGCTGGGGGCACCAGGGTGGCTGCACCACCACAGTGTGGGGCACCCAGGGGCTGGGACAGGGGTGCCACCCTCAGCTCAGTGCCACTGCAGGGACAGGGGTAGGCAGCAGCAGGGGCAGAGCCAGCATGTGAGGGCACTTCCAGGCTCTTGCACAGCAGCCAGAGTGGGGAGGGCAAATCCTAGCCTGCTGTCCCTGCTGTCCCTGCAGCCACACCAGGTCAGCTCCAGCTGCAGCGAACTCTGCTGTGCCCCTGGCCCCAACACTGCAGTGTGATTTGTGTTTGTCACCCCGGACAGACCTGGTGCCCCAGTGCAGAGCAGTCCAAGCAGTGGCACACACTGATTGCCAGCTGCCCCAGGGCAGGTTTACCTTGCAGATCATCTCCAGCACGTCCCTGGAGGTGTCCCCAGGTCGGATGACAGTCAGGACAGGCTGGTTGTTGGGCAGGCAGAACCACGAGGGCGTGAAGTACTCGTGCACCCAGATATCACAGTCAGGGTTGTGCTGGTGGACGCTGCTCAGGGCCACTTCTTTGTCCCTCTAAACAGACAAAATCCATCATGACAACCCCAGCCCAACACAGCTCCCTCTCCATCAGTGACTAGCGCATTATGTGCTGCACCAGAGCTCTCAGAGAGAAGATATTTGGCTCCTAAGCCCAGCTTGAAGGCTTGTCTGGACAGGAACCTGCAGTTTTCTCTGAGCAGGGTAGAGTGTGCCTCCAGTGCCACCCACACACTGCTGCAGTGTGCTTCTCCTGGGGTTTCACCCTATGCCTACTGGGAATGCCAGGAATGCAACAGCAAAATAGCAGGGATGAAAGAGATTTGAATTTAAAACCGAAATGTGCAGTGTTTCTGGGCAAACCACAACAAAACTCTTGTGGTACTGCAGCTCCAATGCTTAGAAATGGCAAAACAGCAAATCTTATTTATTCTGAATTTACTGGCTGCAAACGTGGGGGAAGGAGGCAGCTGGAGAGCTGGGGTTTTACCTTGCCATCTGGGACTGTGTCATCAAAGATCCCTTCGAGAGATTTCTTCACTGAATCCACTCCTTCTCCAAACACCTGAGGAACAAGAGAGGGGATCTGCTTTAAACACAAACTGACTCCCTGTGCACAGTACCTGCCATGGGCAGAACAGCCTGTCTCACATCCAGCACGGAATTCCAACTGAGAAATACAAACAGCCATCTCCAAACACACACTGCAGAAATGCTTCACTCTTGTGGAAATCTGGGATGGGGGAAACCTTCTTCAGGGTGGGTAAGTCACATCCAGCAGTCCCTCTAAGCTCTTTCTGCTTCAGCCTGTCATCAAAGAGGAACAGCACAAGAACAAGGAGGCGTTTTCAGCAGAGAGGGGACCCCAAACACCAGGCCAGCTCACTCCAGGTGCCATTCCCTAAATACAGGGAAGTGCTGTCCTGTGTCCCCCACCCAGCTCCTCACTAGGACCACTCCACTGACACAGGCACACCTCTGCACCAGCCTCTGTCCAGACCTGGGCTCTCCACCAAGCTTTGCAGGGCAGGGACCTGGGGACCTCTCCAACAGTCCCTGCCTCTCTGCTGCAGATGCACTGGAGAAAGGGAAAACAGCAGCCTGATGGAAGAGAGGGTGAGGTGAAAAACAAGCTGGTGATGGGGTGCCACAGGAAGGTTAGAGGCCACTTCTGCTCGCAGGTCTGTCCTGACTTCCTTGGTGGAGCTGCACTAATTTTATCTCTCTTAGTGCTGGGCTTCTCCACCAGTAAAAGTGGGAAATGAACACTTCCCCACCTCTGCTAGGGACTCAGAAGGGCTGTGCTTCTCTTCTCTGCCAAAACGTACTCAGCAAACATTCAGGCACAAGGCAGTGCAACCCTTCTCTAATGAAACAGGAGCTGCTAACCCAGCACGAGCCAGAGAGCCAAAACCAACAGGATCCCATGCAGGAGGAATGATCAGACAGGAATATGTGCAGCACCCACCCCACATCAGCACAGGGCAGGCAGGGCTGGGGCTGCAGCAGAACCCAATAATGAGAACTGAAAAGTTCAGTTTTAGAGCTCCACATCAGGGATCAACTTGCTGGGCTGTTAATTATTACCTGGCAAAAATGAAGCAGGGACCAGGCAGGATGGGAAAAAGTCTCTGCCTTTTGGGGATTTACAGCTGGTTGCTTCCAATAGGCAACATTTTGCCCAAGCAAGGGAAATGCGTTCAGGCACTGCATTCAGACACTCTGCTACTTCCTCAAAACTTCACACTTTTTACAACTCTCTGCACAATGGATTTCCTCTAACCTGGAACAGAATCCCCCTCCATGCCTGTGCTGGGGAGGAGTGAGGGGGCAGGAGCAGGGGAGGCAGCGTGAAGAATGCAATTATCTCCACTGAAAGGAAAAACACAAGGGAGGAGCCCAGGGGGATGAAAAAACAGGTCTGAAAACACAGCACAGGCAGGATCCCAGCTCAGGAGAAGGGATTTGGGGTAAGTAAATACAAAGCAACGGGGATGCTGCAGCATCAGCACAAGGAACTGGGAATGTGCTCTGGGAGCTGCATTCCAGCCAAGCCCTGGGCTTTTGCTCAGCCTCTAAATATCAGGTGAACTTTCAGCGTCTCATCAGCCTGCTGAACACAACAAACACCCACTGCTGCTTGAACAGACAGCACCAGAAATCACAGGGCACAGAGCAGCGTGTGGCCCCAGCCTTCCCCAACAAGTGAGGGAAGAGAAAGAAAGGCAGAGCCTACATTTCCTGCAATTAGATGAGGTATGGCTCTCAAAAAGTGAAAGCTGTAATTAGGGATGTTTGCAAAGACTAACAGGGAAGCACCTTCCTACCACACTGGAGCACATTTTCTACAGAAAGATCTGGGCAGTGACAGGGTGGAAACCGCAGAACTTCTGCTTTTTTATAAATCTGAACCAAAACAGGGAGTGTCCCAACTAAATGCAAAGCTTCTTGTCACTTGAGGAAGTTTTCACCAAACTCAGCTACATTTACATCATGGTACAAACTCATCATTTTAAATTAAAAATAACCAAACAAGTCTGGATTGTTTTGGGGCTTTCTCTCTCCAAAGCTGTATCTGTTTTACACTGGTGCTTTGCTGCTCCTGAGATTATGGAAGGCACCTGCAGGAAAAGCAGAAGGAGCAGAAATACAACAACAGAATTCAGCTGAAGAAAAGGGTGAATTCCAGCCCTTTGGTGGGAGCTGCTGTGCCCTGATGTGCAGCTGCAGCCCCTGATTTTGGAAGGGATGAGGAATGCCATGACTCTGTGCCAGTGACTCTTTGTGAGAGCTGCGTTCTGCCCACCAACAAACCACCCCTGCAATAACAGCACCCCAAACTCCCACCTCTTACCTGGTTAATGCTGGGCCTCCCCTGCTTCTTCTTGGAGGTCGTGTCCAGCCCCCAGAGAGAAGAAAACCTGCTCCTCCTCTTGCTGGCAGACCTGGACATGGCCTGTGTCCTTCTCCTCACTCCCGACTCCCCCGTGCGAGCCGCCACCTGTCAATGCCACGTGGCTTCAGCACCAGAGCTGCAGCACCCCAGCACAAACCCCCCAAACTGGGGGGTCTGGGGGGGAAAAAAGGCAAATCCTATGGGAACACAGAGTTCTCACTGCTGGGACAGTGGGGATGCTGCCAGGCTGCTGCCTTCTCACTGCAAATTAACTCACTTCTCCAATACCAAATATTGAAATGGACAGTACACACCACCTAATCATCATTGAGCAAAACCTCAGCACCAGCGAAGGGTTTGGGCTTTTTCTTTTCTTTTTCTTTTCCTAGCAAGGTTTCAAAGGCGGACATGTGAAACCTGAGATTTCCAAACTTATCAGTTGCTTCCCAAAAACCCCATCTTCCTCTTTGCTCTTTCCTGTGGAAACACTCTGGGCATCCTGGTGCTGACTCAGAAGTGCAGCAAGGCCAGATAAAGGCTTGCAGGGAGCTCATGGCATTTAAGCCTGCACTTCCTTAAAGATAAGTGACATCTGAAGGACTGAGCAAGGCACAGGAAGGGGAAAAGTGATCTGAAATGACCCTTCCCATCAGAGCAGTGTCAGCTGCCCTACAGCAAAATGCCCTGTGGCAACAAGAGACACTGCCTTGACTGAGCCCAGCTATCTGGGGAGCTCTGGAGATCAGAGCTGAACAGTTCAGACCCAATAAAAAAATCTGTCTAATCAGATTTCCCAGGTGGAGATGGCCTGAGGAGAGGAGCTCCGCTCCTGCCAAAAAGGGAGCGGTAGGGAAGGGCAGGAGGCACAGACAGACAGACAGACCCACCCTGCTGACTGCACCTCCTGGAACACCTCAGTGCTGCATTCCCACAGCCCAGAGCAGCAGAGCGGCCCTGGGAACAGCCAGGGATGTCCCCAGCTGAGCAACTGGCTGGGTGCAGCACATCCAGAACTGCAGTGGGATGGACAGAGGCTGGCTGCTGGAACTGGGTGAGGAATGGGGGCTCTCCTTGGGAAACGGGGGGAAATCCGGGAAAGGGAGAACCTGAGCACCACAGCAACACCTCCATTTTCACAGTGAGGGGCTCCACAGCTGTGCCTGGGACATTACACAGAGCCACCTGGGGTAACTCAGCACATCCTTGGATGAATATACTGGGAACATGGAATCACAGGATCATTTGGGATGGAGGGGACCTTAAAGCCCATCCCATCCTATTTCACCCCTTCCACTGTCCCAGGCTGCTCCAAGCCCTGTCCAACCTGGCCTGGGACACTTCCAGGGATCCAGGGGCAGCCACAGCTTCCCTGGGTAAATTCCCTTCCTGAAACTTGAGTTAGGGCTCCTCACATGAGGCTGCACTTCCCCACGTTCCTGGGGGCAAAGGAGGACATGAGAGTTTGCTGAGAGGAGAAGAAAACACGTGTCTCTTCCAACACAACATTTTTCCAAACATATTTTCTCCCTTGGCTCTCCAGAGACACCAGCATGAAGAGGCAGACTGTTTTTCAGGCTAGAGCTCAGTGCTTTGCTTGATGTGAAAAAAAAAATAAGCATAAATGCAAATTACAGCCCGCCACTTAAAAAATATAATAAATCCAGCAGCAATTAGCAGGATGATGACGCTAATCTTTTCATATAGGAAAGAATAAAAACGCCCCTGACTGAATTACAGCTCTGCATTCAACTGAAGGCTACAGCTGACATCTACGAGACAACAGTGGAGCTCAGCTATTTCTGTGAACCTCCAGGAGTCCAAGTCGAGACTACAAGAACTTGACTCAAATTCATTTTGCAAAATGTTTCCCTGTACTTTTAAGAGCTGGGCTGTCACAGTAGTTTAATTTAAACAACCATTATTTGCCACACCATAGGGAGCACATTTCCCCTCCCTTGTGGGACAGCAGGTGTGGATGACCAGAGTATTGGAATAATCCGATGGAATAATTGGAATAAAGTCAGATAGCCCAAGAAGGTCTCAGCCAGCATGTGCTGAGGGTCTCAGAATGGCTCCCACTGACTTCATGGGATGTGTCCATATGGGATGGCTCCCACTGACTTCACGGGACGTGTGGATCACACCCAAATCTGTGGACACTTGAGATGACCCTGAAGACCTGAAGACACTTGAGATGAACAGGAAGATCTGTTTCTGGTGGAAACTCCGAACGACACGTCTAGGACAGAGAAGGCTCTCCCCCAGCTGCTCCTGCAGCCCAGCCCAGCCCTGCCCACTCACCAGAGCATGGAAGGAGGACACGGAGAAGATGCCCAGGCGGCCCATGGCCACCTTGGTGGGGCGGCTGGCGAAGGCCAGCAGGCGCTTGGGGTTGGGCAGCTCCCCGCCCTGCAGGCTGGCCAGGTAACAGCGGTACCGGAACAGGTCCATCTGGAACTGCTCCAGGTTCTGCTCCCACACGAAGATCTGCCAGGGGACACGGTACAACAGCCTGGTCAACGCCTTGGAACAACTCACAGTGACACACTCGCAGAATCTCTGCTGCTCAGAGGGACTCTCAGATATGCACAAGCCTCTTTTTCCAGCTCAGCAGTCGAAGAAGGAGTCAGAATTCTTCTGTTCTTGCTCTCGAGGTTGTTTATTATTTCTTATCTATAAAATTCTTTCTCCAACCCACCGAGGTCCGTCTGGCAGGTCAGGCTGAGGCACACTGCCCACCTCAGAGGTGGTGTTATCTTTTTACACTAAAAACTACGTGTCCATTATTTACCATAACTTCCCAATACCCATCACCTATGTTAGACAGTGAGCGTCTACTCTAAACCAATCCAAAAGTGCTCTATTTACCATAACTTCCCAATACCTATCATCTATGTTAGACAGTGAACTTCCACTCTAAACCAATCTAAAAGTGCCAACATCACCCAG
>JAWWMS010000379.1:0-14784 GCA_035048045.1 Chlorospingus semifuscus
AGAACACACATTTATATATATATATATATATATATATATATTTTTTTTTTTTTTATTTATTTATATATGTATATGTATGTGCACAAACACACAGACTATTGATTAGGAATGAAACTAATAATTATTTTCTGTCATTTTTTCCATGTATAAATTCTTTGTTAACATAGACGTCAAAATGATGGAGCACAGATAAAATTCAAATAATGAAAATTTTGATATGTTGTTAAATAAATGTTTCTTCACCTTTCTGTACACATTTGTGCAAAAAACAGACCTAAGATGCAGGTGCAATTGGCACAGTTTGTCCTCTAGTGATAACAATTATCAAGTGTGCTTCAATGGTAGAAAAAAAATATTTGCATTGGAGTAAATCACTGAAAATACTTTTGAGCTGAAGAAAGAATAATTATTTTGGAAAAATAAAATTATTGAATTACAAAGATACTTTATTTAATCCCTCTGTCCTACCTTAATTCATTTCTAGGATGTTCCCTTTTAAAGTGTATAGCAGACAATACAATGTTTTTGTGGTTGTCACCATGTGTTAATTGTACAGATTTATTTAGGACCCTGTGGGGCTTAGGCTGTTCATCCATTAATTTTCAAAAGCATTTGCATCCTTTCATGAGCTTTACTTCTTACCCCTTGGCAAAGGCCTGTCGTGTTCAGGTTTGTATCTGAGTGCCTCACATCAGCTTGTGTGTTTTATCTTTAAAAATGGTAGATTAGGAAAAAATATCTCCACTGTGATGGCGTGAGGTGGCCTGTGTGCCTTGTGAACACTCACACAGGTCTGTTGCTGTAGACCCACCCCTAGCACCAAGGTACCTGTCAAACTGTGCACAACAGAAGAGTAATGACTTGTATTACTGAGATATTGACTCATAATCTTGCTCACTAGTAAGTCTAAATAAATATAGAGCTGCATTAGGCTTTCTGGTTCAAACATGACATAAGGTATGGCAGGTATGCCTAGGGAGCAAACAGCAGCAGCAAGCTGTAATACAGAGAATATCAGAAATTTTTAGCTGTGGTCAGTCCTTACTCCATGTGTAATTATTTAAAAAAAAAATACATTATCACTGGATTGTCAAATTTTCAGTTGCTGATAAGTTGTTAAAATTACCTGGTTTTGTTAGCATGGAGATCATACCTGGCTAATTAGAGATGATACCATCATATGTCTCCTCACATACGTTATTCAGTTAAAAGTACTATTTCATTAACTCACAGGGATTTTCTCTTTCAGTCAATTTTATCCCTGATTAGGGTAGAAGAGGGGCTGGTGTTGTTTCATCATCACATGCATACAGGTCAAAGGCCTAACCAGCAGAATCTGTGTGTCTTCTGTATGCAGATTGCCACTTGTGCTTGGCTCCAGACATTAGGAATTCACCATCAACTATAAATATGTTTCATACACTATAGTACACACACTTTTTATGAGGAGAGAAGGTTGTATCAAGCCTATTTTTCCCCCCTCTAGAATAATGTTCCATAATTTATTCCAGGCATGGGAGAATAGGAAAAAAACTTTTGAACACTATATGGTGTATTAACATTATTTATACATAGGGCTCTTCAAGAAAATATTTAAGTAAAGGAAAAGACAAAATGAAGGTACTGGCTTATGACAAAGCTATTTCACATATTAAACTTACAGCAAGTGATACTTAGAGCAAGTAAGCTTTTAAAAGTGAGCTGTGTTTGAGTGTCTGTCTAATGGGGAAAAAAATGGTGAAAGACATTTATCTGTATCCTTTTTAATGGCATAGTTCCCTAATGAAAAACTGTGAAGAAAGGAAGCTGTTTGGTGCAGAGATTAGGAATTTACCCCCTATGTCAGAATATAAGACATGAATATTTCAAATACTTTCAAATAAGAAATGATAAACAGTTCGTTCAGCCCTGAGTCATCCATCAAACAGAAGTGCATATTTATACAACCCTGCCAAGCACAGATATTTTAGGCAGCACCTGGGAAAACTTGACTAGTAGAACTGCTCCAGGCTGAAGTCTTGTCTTTGATACCATTTTGCTTCCAGATCTCAAACCCAGACCTTGAATTTACCTCCTCAGCTGCAGGTCAGCTCATCCAGCCTTGGTCCACCCTGCCCCTTTCACACCTCAGATTCTCTTATTGCTGTATAAACTCTTCATTCTTGACTCCAGCCTGATTCAAATTGCACTCACATCTATCTCTGTAGCTGTGGCATACATAGTCTGCTTTTTGGTCCTCCCCTCAAATTGCAGGCACATTCTTGGTCTTTCCCTATCTGCCAGATTTTTTGCCCTTTTGATCAGGTGGTCAATACTACGGCATCTGGATTTGCCTACATGGTACTGATTTATATGTCCTTAAAACTTCCTTGAAAATATTTAAATTGCGCATTTGTAAAAACTTTGGGTTTATGATTATTTAATTGCATCAATATAAAAGTAAGTAAAAGTTGCTGTAAAGAGACTGCCATTTACAGTGTCTCCAAATTATTTATCTCATGTATTTCTTAAATCAGTAAAGCATGGATTTGTTTTCCTCCAAAAGAGTCAAATGAGTGGGAACAACATAGATTCCATCTCTTAAATCTGAACCTTGTTTCATATGCATCAACACTAGAAAAACAGAGGCCAAATTTCACTTTTGTCAACATTTTGGGTAGATTACTGCAGAATGCTGATGACTGGACAATTCTGAGATACATTGAAAATTTTCTGGTTTTGGGAAAGCCAAATGAGTGTAGACTATTAAAAATGGGCTGGGCTGGGCTGTGTCCCTTGTGCCAAGAGGGAGGCAGGGTAGTCTGCGGTACACAATGACATAATAGAATTTTAAGAGAAGAAAAGCAACTTTTTGTTTAGATATACACTAGGAAAGGCAACATTTTATTGAATAATTTTCTCGTGAAGCTTTCTTGATTACGAATATGATTACATATCACATGAACCACTGCAAGCAGGGGGATCAAGAGATCTAGAAATAATAGGCTTTTTGGGAACAGAAATTTCATAAAAAGATACAGAATAATTGTAGAAGGATCTTCTCTTTTGTATAACAATTTGTCAATTTATTTTAGGTCTAGTCAGTGAGTGAATAATGAAAAGGAGAAGATGAGAGGTTTCAGAACTTCTTTTATACTGAGTTGGAGATTACACTCCACTGGAGATGTCCTTGAAGGTACAGTGATTAATTTTTCTTATACTGAGCAAGTCATAGAACATATTTTCTCTCCCTTTCCTACCTCCTCTACAGCAGTAAAAGGTGTAAATCCCCTTAAAACCTTGAGTATTGCCCGTAGCATACAATAAGCACATAGGTGTGATACACTGTAAAATAAAGGTATATTATGACACACAGATGATAGAATATCTGTGAATAAACTATTTAAATATAATCAATTTGATGCTAATAATATTTTAGTTTGAAATCAAAAATCCATAAAAAGAGAAGCAGAGTACAGCCGAGGTGAGACCTCCAGGCTGAAGAACCTCACCACATTTTACAGGAAGTTTTCTTGGCTTGTAACCCAGACATTGCCCAGAAAGGCCAATAATGAAAGGCCTTTGCAGCTCATACATAAAATATATTTCTTAATTACCTTATTTTTTTTTAGTCTTTGAATAATTGAATACCTCTAATATCCTAATACTACTAATACTACAATGATCTGGGATCTTAACCACTATTATATATTGGGGTTAATTGTCCAATTGCAGCTTCAGGTTATGCAGTCCCATCCTCCCAGACTGCTCTCCTCAATTTGCTGTTGTTTGTGCTTTTTGGGACTGAAGCTGTAATGGTGTCCTTGGTTCTCAGGCTGGCAAAGGATTGTTTTGTCTGACTAAACTGTGAGGAGAACTTGCTAACACTTTATATGAAGTTCAGAGTTATAGACTAATGCCGTACAGAATCTGCAAAACATGAATGCTAAAACTTAAGGCATCATGATATATATATTGTTATTTTGGGCACTAAATCCTTGACAGGGATGGGGCAGGGGAGGGGGGTGTAAAACCTAACAGTAGGGCTGGTATTTTTCAAAATGTGGCGTCTTAGGTTACACACATAACTTGTCAGTATTTAGATGTGAAAGAAGTCTTTTTCTCAGAAATGAAGGTTTATTGTCCACTAATATCTGGGAACTAACTTCCTCTGAAAATCCTCTGCTGCTTTATTGAAATGATAATGTAAAGATTTATGCTTTTAATGTTATACATGTATGTAAATGTAAAGCATCTCATTTACAAAAATCATCACCACAACAGCCTGTAATTGGCCTTCAGCCTCAACTCAAGTATACAGGATTGAATACTTGTTCTTAGCAAAAGTTAATCTTCTTCCCAGATGAAAAATGAAGACATTTTGGATACTGGCAGGATCTTGCTACCTCATTCTGCCTATAATTCTTTTGCAGAGGTCCTTGCATGAAATGAAATTTTTTCATATTAATTTCAAAAAAGGAAATAAATTTCTTTACTCAGTGGCAAAACCAGCCTGTAATCCTCCAGTACATCCTTTGATCCAAGAAGAAACTTTCAAACCTTTAATCCTCAGTTTTGGAAATCTTTTACTGAGACTAACTCTGACTTAATTTCATTCTTCACCATAGGACTGTTGAGGGATAAATCGGGATCATTATTCAGAACTTGTTTATTTTCTTCTCAGTTCCTTCTTTTTTCTTTGATTCCCTTCTCTATTTTTGCCTTCTCCTATTCCAGCTGTTTAGGTGGATAGTAGCTGCTACAACATGGTTTACACTGAGCACAGCAGTCAGTCCACTCATTTGGAGAGCTGTGTAATGAAGAGCTGGGAATGCCTTCACCACAGAGCCCACCCCCAAGCTATTCACTGACTAGAAAAATGCACTCAAAATTCTTACTGCTCATTGTGTTGAAAATACTGCTACAACATCATATAAACTACAAAACTGACTAAGCTGAAACAGTTTCATACGATGCTTTACATTCAGTTCAATGCCTTCTTCTAAGATTTCTAATATATTTAAAGAGATAATAGCCAATGAAATACCTTGAAACATTAAAGCCCTATTATTGATCTTGTATTAAAACTAATCTAAATGCCTGCTTCCTGGTGCCTTTGAAGAAAAGTGATTTTTCAAGTGAGGAATGCAAGGAGAAATTTAAAACAGAATATATAGGCAATACATACATTTTTAGCTAGCAACTCAAATATTTTGCTTATAGTGATGCGTCTTGGTTGCTGTAAATAGCAGGAATTCTCATGGAAATTGTTAGCCCCCTAAAATATTTCACTGTTTCATTGATCTCACTTATGATATCAGAAACAGTAAACCTTCCTTGACCTGAAGGTCAGTGTAGGAATACTAATCTAGAGATGAATAACACTTTTCATCAGGCAGATTGTTCCTTTTGGAAATAAGTGGTTCCAACAGGAAATCTATAATCATGGATAAGTAAAAAGGTCAGATTTTCTGTAATTCTTCATATTTGCAGCCAAATATGTGCTGCAGATGCTAATAACATTTTTCTACCATGTGAAAGAAGCTATTCAGGAAGGACTTCTAACCACGTGGCTTATATTTAACAGGTAAAAATTTTCCTCACATCCATCTGAAATAAGTTTACAACTGTGAACCAGGATTATTAAATGTATTTTTGTTGCTTCCACATCTCTCATTTTCATAAACTGCCATGTGATTTTGTCGAAAAGACTGCTTAAGAGTTTATTAAAATTTCATTAGCCACAAATAACCTAAGCAAACAATGAAGAAAAATAAAAAGAACACCAAAAAAAACCCCACCAGTATAAAACTTCCTTTTAAGATCAGACTTAGTTTCATATAAGACTTTTTCATTGTTTCTCAGTAAATATCATGGACTTACAGGAACATTATTTTACTTCCCTACAACAGTTACAGTTGTTATTTTCCACCATTTTTGCACATTTCCTTTTTTCTTATATAGAATATTTTTCATTTGGGTTGTGGTCTTTAATCTTGAGCAGAGAAACAAGCCTGAATTCACTTATTTTTAAAGTCACGACAGCTGACCTGAGCTTCTAACCATAAACATTGTTTCATAAACCAGAGGAGAAAAAGTCATGGGAGAAGATTAGCACACCATGGAGAAGTCTCCATTTAGTAAGTTTTAGTCTCCATTGTTAGTAAGTTTTGGTATGTCACAAATTTCAAATAGGTACCCATTTAATATAAAACACATTTTTGAATGCTCTTTTTTCACACAGGAAATATGTGCAGGTATAAACCTTTTTTATGTTACAGGATGCAGCACAAAAATCGATTTTTAGACCCATAAAGAATTTGTTGATTCACAATGAGAAAAATCATTTTTTGACTGGTAAAGAGAGGACCTGTTGATCAAGAAATTATTGGAAGTAATAAATACCGAATTCTGCAATTCCATATGGGAAGATACACATTAAATGTTATATCTATTTCTTCCAATTATGGTGATAAATCTGCCATTTACTTCTTAGGGTTTTTGCCAAAATTTGAATGCCTGTGATTCCCTAAAGCATGTTTTTGCAAAATAAATGTTTTCTTGCTGTAATAACAATTTCCAAACTTCTTATATCTCTTTACTACTGCTAGATATAAAGAATTTTTGAAAGACAAAACAAGCCCAAGGCTTAATAACTCATCAGACAACTTTTATGTGTGCTCTCTTTAAATTCAGTGTCTAAAGCAATAAGAGGTAAAGTTTATAGTGATTTTGAGTGATCCCACTGTGACATCACAGTGCAGTTTTCCTGTGCAGTAGCCTGTTTCACAGCGTTTACACACACATATTCTGGAAATGGTTTCTCTGTTTGTGGCACTTCTGAATATTTAAGAGATTCTGTTACTTAGCTGCACTGCTACTGAGTAGAATAGTATAAATCTCTGTTGTCACTTTGTGCTTCATTTCCCTAATCCTTTCACTGGAATAATTTCAGGATTCTTTTTTGAGATTGCGTGTCAGTTGGCAATGCCCTCTGTAATTTAGAGCACTGCTTTGCACTCTGCATCCCCATTTAAAGGAAACTGCACAAACAAATACTTTTGCTGCTCACATGAAAATATATTTCTTTACTTTTCACAGCCAAAGAGCCATTTCCTTTTCTCCCCTGCAGCCACCACATTTCCAGCAGTGTCATCAGAGTACGTGGCCCTGCCCCACAGCATGTAATTATCAGTACAAGCCAGAAAGATCCAGCTGTGAAAGGCATTCTGCTACAGGTAGCATATGGCTCTGCAGGGCTTCCCATCTGCCATGGCTTCAGCAACTGCAGACAGTCCCATGAAAGGCTTCCAAGTGACTCAGTGGCTCTGAGACAACATTCCCCCTTCTTGTGTCCCCTCACCCTGTTTCCTGGTTCCATAGAGCTTTGATTCTAACTACTCTGTATTCTCTGTCATGATCTGCTCAGCAGCAGTAAAGCAGGCACTAAGGAAACGGTACCTATATTCTTTCTGAATGAAGATTAAATCCCTTAAAACTCTGCTTTAGATTTACATTTTTTTTCCTTTACATTTTATACCTTTTGACAAAAACAATTTAATGTGCCTATTGATGAGGAAATGGAATGGTCTTTTCACCTGGGAGATACCTGGACAGTCTTGTCAGTGTAAGACAGTTTGCACCTTTTGTCTGTATTCCCAGATGGGGGTAAAGACTGAAGAAGAGGTGACTAGCTTTACCTGGGCCTTCTAGTTACTATGAAAAATAAAACTTTTAGGCTAGAAACATGTGTTTTTCAGTGGAGAGAGGTTTTTTTTGCTCAGTTCTTGTTCAAAGTGAAGAATCAGGCCATGGCACAGACACAGCCTGACTCTCGTATTAGAGGAGCTTCTCCTTCAGCTTATTCTTCTTTTCCCTTCTAAAACATTTTTCATGTCTTCTTTCAAGACAATTTGTAGTTATTTTTCACACATATGTTAGTGTACTGTCTCATCAGTAGCCCATCTTATAAATGACACCATGAATAATTATGACAAAAACCCCTTTTTTATCCTCTCCTTTTCCAGTACTGAAGCAGTTTGCTTGTTTGGGAAGCTAAGGTGCATGTTTTTATATCCCCAGCTTCTGTTACTGAAGAAGCTAAACTGGACTGCATCAACCATCTGAAACACAAACTGGCCAACATTCAAAGCCATCCTTCATTCCTTGGCAGAGCCAGAGACCTGCAAGGCAAACACAAGGGGTTCAGGGAACATTTCTGTCTCTAAGAATTTCTCAGAGCTTTTGGTTGTCTCTTTCTGTCTTTATTTTTCTTCTTATATTTGTTGTATTTTGGGGGGAGGTTGTTTGCATTTCATCATTTAGCACATTTACAAAAAATCTCTTCTTGTTTCCCACTGTGCTGACTGAGTTACAGGTTGATTTCCTGTAGAAATATTCTCTCGGGGGAGAGAATAATTCTGCCTGTTTAAAATAATTTTAGCCCTATTTGTCTGCAATATTTTATTATTTTGAGTTGATATGACTTAGATTGAGACAGAAATTGGCTTAGTATCTTTCAAGGTACATAGCTACATTTAGTATCTTTCAAAATTCTGTGAACGTTTTAAAGATGTCAGATCATAATGTGCAAGTGAAACACAATAAACTGTGTTTATGCAGCTTTATTTTGAATGCGGAACACTTTTTTGTGTTTGTATTGAAGAGAGCAATGGCAGGACACGAAAATCACTGGGCAGCAATATTATGGAATTTCTGCATGTAGCTTCTTGACCATTTAATATCATATTTTATAAACAGTATAGGTTCATTGTAAACACCACCAAATTATAGGTTTAATAAAATTACTATTTCCATCCCTGCTGAAAAGAAATGCTTTTTCAAAGTTAAATCAGACACTATGGCTAGGATGAATACTTTCAAGCTCTTTAAAGTTTATTATTGTCTCCAGCAAGAAACAAAATATTGAAAAAAATGTTTTAAATTGTGCCTTAAAGCAGGACATAAAAATTTGTATCTCTAAATGTAATCTGCTACCACTGAATATTTTCAATGTAATAAACCTAAACACATCTCTGGTCTGAATGCTTTCTTGCTTGTATAGAAATATATGGCTCTGTTAAGGGGATGAATTTTGTTGGAGGAAATACACTAGACTCCATTTCCTCTGATGCCATGTACACTTCCTAGGATTTTTCACCTTTTATTAGGATTGACTCTCCTACTTGGAAAGCTTAGCGCGCCTAGTTAAAAAGAAAGGTAAAAAGCCTTCTGAGACAGACTTCCTTTTTTCCCACTTTATTCGGTGTCCCAGGTCAGTTAAGTACCTCTCCAAAGCCATTTGCAGGCTTCTCCTCCTCTAATAAATTTTAAGCACACCCAGTTAAGATACTGTTTCTCCAGGCAGATCTCAGGCCAGTGGAATTTAGCTGAGGTCTTTGCTGGAGACAAGTCACTCCTCAATGTGGGGAGACAACTGCAGGTGTCTCTAACCCTGGAGAAGGGGGAGAGACAAGGAGGGGGGAGAGAGGGTGTGAAGAGGGCAGAACAGGAGTACCCCCATTTACAATACTGTGTGCAAAGCAGTATGGAGGCAGGAGGGCTAGGGCTGTGCAGATTCAATGGCTTGAGAACATTGTTGTGATTCCTGGCAAGAGAAAAAGATTCAGAAGAAAGAACTAGAAAATCTGAGGAAATGCGTTCCTCTGTCAGACTAGGCATTGTGCATGCCAGGGAGGAATCTAAGATTTTGAGAGAAGTATGTTTATTCAGATGCTGAAGATAAGGTCAATAAATCTCTTTGTCCTACACACCACTCTAATGAATTTTGATTTCTGCAGCCCCAGGGTACAGGGGTGGGTATGCAAGTTACACCATCAATATGCAAGCAATGCAGCTCTACTCCAAAAGCTTTCCTGCAGCCCTTGGCTACACCACCAGCTGCTCCATGCTAATCCTTCCCACACAGTTACTTTTTCCCATGGCTATGGATGTTATTGGACTATTGTTCACATCAGTGTCTAATCCAGGCAGTTTTTCATCTCACACACTGCTGCTGAGAGAACTGCCCTGCAAAGAGGCATAGCACACACATAGAGATTTGCACATCTTTTTAATGCTCATCTGTAAGTTATCTCTGAAGTTTAAATTTAAAAGGCTCAGCTACATATATAATTGAAAGTAGCACTCACCAAACCGTCATGTACTCCACGTTCCTAAGATGCTGCAAGGAGTCTATATGCAGGATTGCTTTCTCTGAGCTGAATCTTTTGCTCCTTCCCCTGCTTAGCTCTTCAGGGCTCACATATTATTGCAGATGTCTTATCTGTTGTTCTCTGTTAGCTCAGGGTAGCATACTTACCCTGTTGTGGTAACTACACTACCTTTCTCTTTACTATCATCTTCCAAATTAACAGCTCCTTCCTTTTGGCTTTTCACCTCCACTGCCTTTAGCTTTTTTACCTTCAGCCTGTGTTATAATCTCTGCTGGGTTTAAAAGGACCAAATACCAAGTAGAAGATCTCAACATTACCCACAATGCTGTGTAGAGAATAAGTTCTAGCAAAGCACAATCGAAGTTATGCTTTGTGTGAGCTTCATAAGATTTTGGCAGAGGTAATTTTCTTCACGGGGACTAGTATAGGACCACGTCTGGATTTGTATTGGAAAAAGTGTTGATAATATAGAGAGGTTTCTCTTATTGCCAAGTGATGTTTGCCCAGCATCAGGGGCTTTTCTGCATCTTGTATCACCCCTCCAGGGAGAAGGCTGGGAGTACACAAGAAGCTAAGGAACATATCTGGGACAGCCAATCTCAACTGACCAAACAGATATTCCAGACCATATGGCATCATGCTGAGCACGTAAGCCAGGGGGAGAAGAACAAATTGGGGGAACTTTTGGAGAGATGACATTTGTCTACCCAAGCAAATGATATGCATGACAGAGTCCTGCTTTCCTAGAGATGCTGAACACCTGCTCAGGAGAAGCAGTGAATGATTTCCTTGTTTTGCTTTGCTTGCATGCACAGCTCTTGTTTTCCCTATTAAACTGTCTTATATCAACTCATGATTTTTTTTGCTTTAACTCTTCCAATTCTCTCCCCAGTCCTGATGGTGAGGGAGTGAGCAGCTGTGTGGTACTTAGTTGCTGGTTGGGGTTAAACCTCAACAGAGACAAAGCCAGGAAAGGATATAGGATGAGGAGACACAGCCAACTAATTAAGCAGTTGTTTTCTAGAATGATTGTAGAACAGATTGTCTTCAGGCACTGCAAGATAAAAATAATTTATAAAGAGATCTGAAAGAAAACGGTCTACATGTGAAGCAAAATACAATGGAACGTGGCACAATAGTAAATACAAATGAAATGTTAAAACTTGACAAAAAATATGAATAGATTTTAATGAACATTATAGATAACAAGAAAAACTCTTTTGATTTTTAAAGTTAAAAATATGTGGTCCTGGTGCAGGCTTATGTCTTATTGTGTATCAGTTTCATTCTTTGTCGTTATTTCTCAATTCCCTCTGCCCCTGTTTAAATAATTTTACACTCATTAGCTAATGTTGAACAAATTTGATATTGCAATTATATTTCCCAAAGATATGTTAGTCATATGTGTTTACTGAAATAGATCTATAGATACAAATTGGATGCTTTCATTTACTCATCTAAATGCTTTTGATGATACAAAAAATGTTGCAGTGAAAATTTATACTATTTTAAGTACTGGAGAGTACACAAAGGACAGAGGGAGAGAACTTTTAAATACTCTAATTATGGATGAAGCTTCAGCAGAGTCTACCAAAAAATTTCAAGGCAAAATTGAATAAAATCAGGATTTATTAAAAAATCCCATTATGAGACAAGATTGTCAAAAAGAGTAAGAGATAAAAGATATGAAGGGTACTGTTGCATCAGTGGAAATAAAATAAGATGACATCAAGATTCTTACCAATCAACCACAAAGGGAAAATAATTTCAAAAAGCTCAAAATATAAATCCAAAGAAATAAAAAGAAAGATTCTGGCATTGCTAAAGTGACTGCACTAGAAATTAATTTTGGTGATTAATAATGGAGCTGCAGCCAGCCAGCAAAACCAAGCTATTTGAAAGATGACTAAAGATTGGAGCTGTGAACTTCAGTTTTAGGATGTCATGGAAATTGACAACTGTAAATGGACTACAGAAGTCCTAAAGGTGAGAGGCATTGCTGAGAGGCACAGGGAGAAGTATTAGGACAGTATCACCACAATGTGGGCACAGCTGTTGACCAACATATCCTGCATTTTGTGATCCAACAAGTGTCTTCCAAAATATCATTATAGATTCTGTGAATGATATTTGAATTACATTAAATTCCATAAAAACAACGTTAAGGGTTTTATAAATATTTTTGACCAATATTAATTTACAAGAATCTAAAAAATAAGTTTTTAATTAAGACACTTGTTTTTCCAGTTGCCAAGTTTCACAAGGACAGAGCCACTATTTAATGTAGAAAATGGCAGCCCTTCACTTGGTAGTGCTGAAGAGGAGCTTCAAATGCATGTGAGCAGAGCACAGCCAGCTTAAAACAACACAGAGAGAGAAAGACAGCAAGGAAACGAGACTGGTCTGTGATTTACAAATGCTTCTCAGCAATGAATTCGTTTCAGGAACGGAAGGAATGGAGAAACAAATAAGCAAAAAGCAAAACAGAATAAAGAGCCAGAATGTAAACTAAACACTTGTCTGGCTCAGAGCCTCCAGTTTGATGTCTTGGGTTATAAATAATCAAGTGCACTTGTATTATCCATGTTGTAGAGCACTAGTATTCATGAATACTTAAAAATCCTCTGACAACTGGTAATGTTTCATCAACCATAAAGTACAAAAGGCGAATTAGTGTTGTTTTTTCATCACCCTTTGTGGGCAAAAAGATCAAAGAAGAGATTTCCATATTGTCAAAGACCTTGTCAGCCTTTTTCTCTGCTTATACATAAAGATGTGTTTCTGCAGTATGACAATGAAGACTGGCAGATGTTAAAACAAAAGTCACCCCTTACATAAATTGAGCAACTTCAGGATATGAAGTCTTTCATGAGTGTTTTATAAAAGGATTTATTCTTCTTTCATGATTATTTAATTATTTTTTACTGAGAACTGGACAAGTCAATTTTTCTGTGAAACTTGCTTCTGGCATAGCTGAATTTTCCTTGTTAACTGAAGAACAAGAAATTGCCATCTCTATCACAGAGCATAGGTTCCCAGAATTTTTATGTTTAACATAATTACATCACTAATTTAGTGACAATATCCAGCGAGTAAAATTGCAACAATATTGCAATGTGATGTTATGTTCCATGCTCTATATACTATTATATTGTATACTAAAATTTAAAATGCACATTTTTCAACAGGAGGGATTCCCCTGTTGCAACAAAGATCTATGTGAAACATTTCAGAGAAGGTCTTTGTCACTGAAACTGCAGAACAGTGTCAGCAAGGTGTGAAAATTTTCCATTTACACTTCAAATGTCCATCTTTGAATGAAATCGTATCTCAAAACCACAGTTCTGCATATGATTATCCTGCATGTCTAAAGAACCACACAATATAGTTTCTATCCCAAACAAATTCTGTGCACATATTTCTTTAAATTAGATTCTCAGAATTATTTTTAGTGATTATTCGGAAAACGGGGAAATATAAAATTGTAGCCACTGTGCATTTTCTGCTGTTTTATAATAACTTTCTCTCCTGCCATCCTGTGCACTTCCCTCAGACATTGTCTCAAAATATGCACATACCAATGCATTCATGCCTGAAAGAATCTAATGGAAAGAGTGACCTTCACTTTTCTTTTGCAACAGTGCAGAGGTGAATGTAGCCCAGAAGTGATACCTGTCTCCATCCCTGTTTTGTGTCTGTGGCTCTGGCTATGAGCACTTTCTGTAAAGCCATTTATTTGGGGTACTTGTGCACTGGATGTGACAGTCTGGGGCGCCGTGAGCCTGCCCCCAGGTCTGCAGCTTGCCTGAGCCTATGGACCCTGTGGTCCTGGCAGGGAAAGCTGGCAGCTTTGGAACTTGTGTCACTCTCCAAAAGGATCTGTGAATCCAAAAGTGAGGATTCACTCTGCCTGAAACACAACTGTGGCAGACCATGCTATAAAATAGGGTCATATGCTGCATTAGTGTTTTGTGAAGCAACCAGATAAATATCCATTACATCTCATATTTAACATTTATTTGATGAGTTTATTTAAGACTATAGCCTCTTTTGGGGGGCACATTTGCTCTGGATAGTGTTTATTTTCATCTCTCCTATGAAGAAATGGCATCAAAATGAAAATGAAAGTTCAGTCTTTTCTGGTCTGTATCTCTAAAGGAATGCAATGTATTCAAAGACCACTGGAAGGTATGATAAAAATCAAAATGGTAACAGATAGAAATTGTTCTTCACATTTTAGCCTTATAAAGAATATTCACTACTGTGGTCACTTCTGAGCAATTTGCAAGATAAATTTTTTTGCTACATAGTATATTCAGAAATGCTTTTTTCTTTGATTTTGGAAGGTGAACTGAAGAATGGTCCCCATGCTCCCCTGCTGAAACAATGAGCATGATTCAAGGTCATTGGAAAGCTGAGGAGAAGTCAACAAAAGTAACACCTCTATTTTTGCCAAAACAAATTCCTGGAAGACATTTAATGGATAAACAGGTAGACACTAACTTTCTCTCTTTTTAAAGACTGCTTTGACACACCACAATTCTTGATGCTAAAAGCCGATATCCCAAATTTATCCATTTTAGTGACCTATGTATGATTAGGCTGGAATGAATAATGAAAAGACTAAATT
>JAWWMS010000380.1:0-14776 GCA_035048045.1 Chlorospingus semifuscus
GTCTTTTCCAGTCTAAATGACTCCATGATTCCACAAAGCTCTGGGGTTCCTGAAGGTACCAGTCAGGATGAGATAAAACAAATCCTGGGAGAGCCCCTGGGGAAGAGGCAGAAACAGCCTAAACCTCAATGGTTTAAACAAAAAGCAGCAAAAAAACCAAAACAAAACAAATCAAAAAACCCAACCACAAACCACTTTATCTAAAAGTAAAAATAAACTATGACATTTCGGTTCTTTTCAGCTGTCAGTAGGCAGCCACAAATATACAGGTGGCTTTGATAACAAAGGGTTAATAACCTTAAAATTCAGGAGGCAAGAAATATGTTCCCAGAACAAAAATAAAAATTAACAGAGATTTGTTCTTTTTTTTTTGAAAACTGCTGTAATCTGATTTCTTCTGCAATTTCTAGCCACCAAAGAAAATCATGTTCCTTTGAGGCCTTCATAAAAATATTTCCTGATGACATTTGTATTCCCCTTATATACTGAAGTGATATTCCAAATTAGCATTACTCCAAGTATCTGAAACTTGAGCAATAATATTTTGATTTTCATGCCCAAAAGCTGCCAAATATATGGCAAAAACAATTTTTAAGTGATTTATTCAAAGATAATAAATTAATTAGAACATTTAAATCAGCAATAAAGAAATATCTTCCTCCACTTCGTTAGAAATAAACACTTAAGAGTGGCAAACTGCGTTATATTTACGGACTTTTATGCATTCAGTGATGGGCAGAAAGTGGCAGAAATGAAAGTAATGCCTGTGAAAAAAAACCCAAGGTGTCTCATGGAAGTGATTATGCTCTTCTGCATTAAAATATGAGTTAGTGATTGTTGCTTAAATCACAGCACAGTCCATCAAACTCACTGAAAATAGAATGCACTGGAAGTGGCTTGTCAAGAAAGCAGAAGACACACAAGTGAGTGTACAGTAAAAAAATAGAAAGAAGGCATGGAATAGCAAATGCCCTGATATCATGGTAGGTAGACAATATTTATTATTGAGAATAACATGCTTAGAGTGGGAAAAGCCTTTGCCATGGTATGAATTCATCGTCATGATTTATGTTGTGGACGTTAACATTTTCCAGTGAAGTTTTACTACTGGGTAGAAATAAGAGTATCAACCTCTGAGTGAATTATTGTGGGGGAAAAAAACAGTTTCTAAATACAACAAATCCTGAAAACTTGCTGCAAAAATGAAGGAAATATTTTCAGACTCAGGTTAGTATTTCTCTTGGATTTACACCAGAAATTATTCTGCAGCACTTGTGTGAAACTAGAAGACTTCTATTTCAATAAATATATATAAAAATTTAGCCTTATGGCCAAATTATGCTGCATATTCCAAGAGAGTATTTTGCTGTTCATGCCTCCATAATGTTTGTCTAGTAATGGCAGTAATTGAAAAGCGTGGTTCTAGTAAAATATTGCAACAGGATGAAACATTGCCTGCTTCTGAAAAACCTTATTTTATTGTCGCACAATATTTATTATCTGCTTAACCACCTTTTTACTCATAAAATGTGTCCTGGGATGATCAAGAACAATGTGAGTTTTTACACTTCAGGGCAATAAATACTGATATATACAATTCACTATTTGCTTTGGATTTTATTTGTTCTTTCAGATCTGTTCTGAAAATCACCATCATGAGAAAAAGCAGTCACAGATGGTTTATTTTAGCTCTTCATAGAGTTTTTGAAGCTTCACCAGAAGTTAGATAAAAGTACTTAAGCCAGCACTAGTAAATCACTGTACGGAGATGAGAGGAGGAGAGGAAAAACAAAGATTAATAAAATGGTTGTAAAATGTGTAGTTTATTTCCTCAAAAAATTGACATAATTTTCATGTACTTATCATGATTCATGCAATTAAAGGTCAAACTCCTGGTCAAAAATTGTGGATTTTATTTTACAGATTGTTAATACATAATATCTTTTCTTTAGCTATTGGTACTAAGGAAACACAGATTTAATTCAGTAATTTTGCAATCACAATGAAACTTTAAACCAATGAAATTGGTTTGCTTCAGTGAAATGCTTTAGTGTATTAATAGATCAAAGAAATAATCTGTCAAAGCCTGTATTGATCTGAAATACTATATTCTAATAAATATAGTAAAGTAAAAAGACTTACTAAATAAGATATTACAAGATTTTGTTTACAAATGTTATCTTTCCAAAAGAGTTATGAAATCTATTTTAATATTTTGAGCTATTCAATCATCGCTGAACTGTATTGTCTTGCTGTAGATCATGCAATAAAGGATTAAATGGAAAGAAGACACAAGAAATATATCAAAGCCTGATCATGAACAAAAGTCTCATATGTGATACATTTGCAAAGCCATTACTAGCATGACAAAATGTCTGTCATGCATGGACTACATTGTATTAAAATATGATTTTTAACTGTTTTTCCATTCAAAATATTTTTAGTCTTGTATTCTAAACCTAATACTATTCCTTTTGTTTCTCAACCTAATACTATTCCATACTTTCATGTGCTTACTGATTGTCCTGAGAGAACCAAAATGTTCTTGAAATATATTTCAGCAAAATAAAACAATATAATGCAGGGCAATCAATCTAATACACTGGAGAATGAAAATGAATGATAAAAATAGACTGGCAAACCTTTCAAAACAAAGAGGGAACTATTCTTAAAAAACTAACAAGAAATCCCCACCAAATAATATTTCAGTGTAGGATTGAGTTTTCCAGATAATAGTAATAAAAAACCTTGTTAAATTTGGTTTCCCATTAGGTTTAGACAATGTATTGCAGTAATATCCAGTCTGAGCTAGTAAATACCAACATATAGGAACAGAAATATACACAATATTCTTCACTCTAATAATCAAGTCATATAAGCAAAGTTTTGAATAATCACACAGGATGCTTCAGTACACAGTTTTGTGCTTTTATTAATCATTATTTTTGCAAAACAATTATTTACAATTATTCACTACTCAGTCTCCATAATATCTTGGGAAATATAATTGGACAAGTTGCAGTCAGTAGCAAATGTTACTATTTTTCAGTCTTCTCTCAGCCTCTTGCATACTGCACTGTCAAGAGAGATGGCTTTTGAGCCTTTGAGATCCAGACCACCAGCTATGTCCTGCGCTTCTTCCCAGGCTGTCCTACAGAAATTATAAAATTATAACAGTTTCCAATATTCATATATCTTTTTTTGAAGTTTCCAAAAAAAGACCAGACATGGCTAAATAGAGCTTTTATTTGTAAACTGTTGTGACTCTAAATGTAATGCTTCATCAGCTCTGCAAAGGACAAAATGAATATGATTAAATATCTTAACATTCCTTGGTCTTTTCCAAGTAAGATGATAATTTTTATTTTTTTAGGTAAGATTTTAAGATGCTAACTAGACCTTGCTGCAAAACTGACAGCAACATCTTTTCCAGCTTACAATTAGTGCAACTGTAGCTGTAATCTTTCAGTCTCCATGTTGAAATAATTTTTATGGCTATGCCAACTTTTTAAATTGAAGCACAGACCCCACTGTGGTGCAACAGATTCACTCTATTAAGCACGTGCAAGCTTTCTTTATATTTTGGTATTAACACTTTAGGAACAAGCTATGCAGCAGGCCGAAGACTAACCACTAACCAACATGCACACAAATGACAGAAAAGAATGTTTCTTTCTCTTATTGCAAACATTCTCAAACACCCTTCACAAGAGAAGCTCCATGTTTGGACATGCTAATTATTTTATTCTGACATAAGTATTTATGGCTGGTCATAATTACTTGGTTTGCACTTTCTCATTCAGATACTAAGGTCAAACAGCAGTTCCAATTATTCACACTTAGCTTTTCAGAGAATCAGTATGAAATATTACTGGATATGTTCTCTGGTGATGTCCTACATGGAAAATCCTGCACCAAGGCCATTCATTCATTTAAACAATTGTTCCTTTAATCTTTTGTCCAGATACAGAAGATAGCCTCCAGAACTAAGATAAATGAATATATGTCACTTGCTAGGACTGACTAATTATATTAATTCATTCAAGCAGTCGACCATTTTCTTACATTCTACCAGTATTCCATTCTACCTTTTGCTTTAGAGGGAGAGCATAAAGAGAGACTTAAATATAATAAATTTTTCAATAGCCAAATTTTTCCAACATATGTAAGGTGTATCAATTATACCACCAAAATAAATACATGTTAATATTTAAAACCTTTTCTCTACCAGTTCCTAGAATATCAGATTTCCTTTCTTTTAAAAAACAACACAAAACAAACCAACCCACCAATATACATATATTAAACAACCTTGTCAAAACTCACCTTGTGTAAATACCTCAAGACTTTAATTATCTAAACAGATAAATTCAAATGGTTACTACAAGATTTCATTAAAATAAAGTTGCTTATAGATTGCTGCTCTTAAATAATAAAAAACTAGATTTATCTCCCCCTGCTACTCTCATCATTTGTGTATTCCTTTTTTAATTATCTAGAGAATGCCAAAAGAAACGGGGTGATATTGTACATATAAAACCTCTCACCTGTTTTGATCACTAAATTAAGTGACACACATTCTGTGGTAATCTTAAGGACCTTAGTCCCTTATTCATTAAAAATATTGACAATGAGATGGCAAAGGAACTTTTTTTTCTGTTCTTTTATCTCTTCTTGCTTCAGTTAGTAGAGATATATTTCTTGAAACAGAACAGGCAGCTTAATTTCATTTCTCTATGCTGCATTTATTTGTTCTCAGAAATGCATTGTATAGTTAAACTATGAAGAAAAATGAGGCTAGTCCCTGCATGCAATAATTCTGGAATCAAACAGCTGGGGATTCATGTGGAGGTACACTTCAGCTGTTTGCACAGAAAACAAAAAGCCTTAGAAAATGGCCAATAAAATACAAAAACTAGACAGAGCTTACAAGCCCATGCCTTCCCGACCTCAGCTGCTGGTTTGTTGCTATTACATGTGGCACAGAAATAAAACTCTCATAAGACTCCTAAAAATAACTTTTATTTATTAGCCTAAAATACTGGCATATCCAGCAAACCTTGAATGCTCAGATTTACCCAGTACTCACCATCATCTGCTCTGAAAGCACTTAATAACAGTATCTGCTCTTACAAAACCAATACTATCCCAGCTAGAAGTCATAAATCATTATATGGACTATTCCTCTTTGACAACCCACATTTCAAAGCAGAACATACATTGCTAAAATTGAAATCAAAATAGTTTGATTTTTTAATAGAAACAGCAAGATAATTCAAAGCAGAGAAGAAATATATTTCCATTGAAAATATTTCAATCTTGAAATCTCTCAAACATCTTCTCATCACTAGAAGAAAAGAATTCTGTTATTGAAATTTGGCCTGAAGTTATATAAAGAAAAGCAAAATTAAGGCAAGCCAAGAAAATAATTCCAAGTTATTCTAATAGGGACTCTTATTCTTCTTATTCTATATTGATGACAATAATATATGTTTTTAAAACAGCAGAGAGACTAATAAAGCGTTCCTCCAATTATTCAATTGCTTGAAAATGTTAAGGTCATTGCGCATTTGTGGTATTGATATGCTGAAAGCTACCACAGGGCTGAGGAAGCTGTACTGATGGTTTTTCTGAGGTGAAGCAACTGGAAGGAAAATTGACCTGATAGAAAACTTCTTCTCAGGATACAAATTTCTCTTGGACATTCCACTGTTTTCTAGGAGAGGGTAGTCTCTCCTTCTTACAGTGTGCAAAAAAGAATAGATGGTAGAAGAATAATTCATAGAAAAATACTGAGGCAATCAACAGTCAGACTAGTAAAGGGTAGGTAAGGAGGATAGAATCTGACCCTGTCAACATTTTAAATAAATATGACAGGCAAACTTGAAAATTTGTAAGTGGGTCACATTCTAGTGGTGGTAAATTTTCAATGCATTTTATTCAATCTTTTAGCACTGTCAGTGGTAGTCAATTTTATTTCTGGTGCTGTGAGCAAACAGTCAAAACATGGCAGAGACACCCATAAAAAAAATTCAATCAATAAAAAAAGTTCAATAAAAAAAGTTCAATGTCATGAATGTGTTAGAGTTGTACAACAGTTTAAAATGTTCATGGTACTTCTTGGAAATGCTCCAGCTTTGCTCAGTCTAAAGAATACAAGCAGATGCACTTCGAAAATACTCTGCAAAAATAAAAGTCTATGGTTAGATAAACAAAATGCAATATTAGTTTCTGCTTGTTAATACAGAAGTATGCATGTACTGCTGTATAAATTACTTTTTCATAGAACCTGGTACAATGCAACTTAAACTGAGAATGCCATTCATTTTTAGCAGTACTCTGCTAAAAATATCTCATTTGCTAGTTTCACACTGGTGAGGCCACACCTTGAGTGCTGTGTTCAGTTTTGGCCCCCTCACAACAAAAAATGCATTGAGGTTTTGGAGGAAGTCCAGAGATGGGCAATGGAACTGGGGAAGAATCTGCATCACAAATCTAATGAGGACCAGCTGAGGGAGCTTGGGCCTGGGTGGCTCAGCCCAGAGAAAAGAAGGCTCTGGGGGTTCTCATCATTCTTGACAACTTCCTGACAGGACCATGTAGCCAGGTGGTCAGTCTTCTCTCACAGAACCTGCTGCAACCAGCAGCAGGATGAAAGGAAATAACTGCAAGCTGTGCCAGGCGAGGTTCCGGTTGGACATCAGGAAAAATTTCTTTCATGGAATGGTTTGTTAAACTTTGGTACAGACTGCCCAGAGCAGTGGTACAATCACAATTCCTGGAAAACACTGGACGTAGCACTTAGTGCTGTAGTCTAGTTGATAAAGAGATAGGCAACCAAAAGTTTGATTTGAGTTTCTTGGAAGTCTTTTTTAACCTAAATGACTCTGTGATTCTCTGCCAAAAACAAGTCCAATACAAATAACATAACTATGCAACTCAAACTATTCTTCTATAATTTAAATACTCAAAGACTGTTCCTACAACAGAAATATCAGCATTGATCTCAACATGGACATTATCTATAGATATTTGTGTCATTAAGAAAATTGGATCCCAAAAAAGATGGCTTTCCTGAATGAATTTTCAAAACAGTGTTTTCTTCAGGTTTCAGCTAGATGCCAAAATTCACACCCATTCAGTAATTTAATTGAATGTGGAAGGACATATTTACTATTGTAATTTTCAATTCAAAAGTGCACGTGCCCTGAAAAAATATATATGACAGGCACAAAGTGTGAAGATAAAACTTACCCTGTATTGTAAACTCTTTTCTTGTTGTTTCTGAGAGACACGATGTGCACTACAGCTTATAGGTAAAGAGGGATAAAAGGTAGATGACCTTAAAATCAGTTTTCACCAATTCTTTGTTGTCAGCCAACATATGATAAATCATGAATTTGTGAATTATGTATTTTATTCTTTATTCACTTGGCAGCGTTTTCACTCTAAACTTGTCTCACATCCATGAAAGTGTAGTGTGCCAGATGATTTTTAGTATTATTCAAGTGAATATTGAAAAGAGGTGGAATATGTCAAAAATCTTGCTGACTCAGCAATTACTCTGAAAATCTTCATTTTCTTCCTGGAATTTATGCTATAGATTATATAGTTCACAAACAGCAGAAAAAAATGTTTCTCTCAAAAAAATCACTGATTTTAAAAAAATCAGTGTCTTTTAATTTGCAAGTTTTACATATACTTGTAGTGTAATGCTACTAACAAGGAAGAAAAAAATGTAAAAGATAAAGAAAGAACAGAAGCTCCATTTCCATTGTCATTCCTCCCTATTAAATATTTACCTCATTTCAAAATGCAATTGGCTTGATTTGTACCATACCTAATTAAATTTCATTAATGATTTATAACAATATCTTTATTCATTATTTTAGCAGACTTTAGTTGGTTGAAGTGCATAGTTTGTATTTTATGATAAAGTCATGGTCTCATTGTCTAATCTCATGATGACACTTTAAATGACTGAAAAAATATTCTGTCATTACTATCAACAGTTCAGATCACATTGGAAGAGGTATTGTAGCATCATAGTTGCACATGTGCAGAGAAATCTATTGAGAACTACTCGATTCCCCAGTGAGAGTAATTCTTCAGGAAACTGCAGTCATCTTTGATATTTCCACTTCTACAGAGGCAGTAAAAAATGGACAAGATTAAAAAAACCGAGAAAAAAGGATGGCTTGGTCACAAATTGAATGAAAGCATTTTTTGTAATGTGACCAAGCCTTCACAAAATTAAAATGACAATTCAGGACTTTAAAATTATATGAAGACGTATTCTTTTTTTAGGAGTTTTCTTTAAAGCAGGTAGAGGGTCTCCAAAGACAAATAATCCTTGGGAGTATACTTGGACAACTTTACTGGATATTAAGTGTTAAGATTAAAAACTGCATTCTGGGAAATTTTCACTGATGACCATTTATTCCATTTACTCAAAGTGCCTCACAGAAATGAAGGAAATTACTTTTTATTTATATATTCAAAGAAGAGAGTTCTAACCTATCTCTCTAGCTTGAATAAATTTTGAATAATATTTTAAAAGTACATTAGTTTCTTGACGTTGAAGGTGAAGGTCCTGGGAAAGATTTTAAAAGATCTGTACAAAATCCGCTTTTGTTTTCTTTTGTTTTGTTTTTACCAAGGAAAAGATTGCGTACAAATTAAATGTACTGAAGTATTTTGTAGGGTGTACAGCTGCAATTTTTACCCCACCTCTAATGCAATAATAAGCAGGTCTGCATTCATCACATTGCTTACAATAAAAACTAAATGAGTATTGTTTAGGTTGCTGCAATGAGCGGAAAATATTCAAAGATGACCACCTTATTAAAAATGAATCTGTACTTTCTCTTTCTTGAAGTGCAGGAAAAAGCAGCTAAGATGATTTTATTTTGGTTTTGTTGTAATTTCTGTGGAAAATTTGAGAGCTAGTATGAATACAACAGCTGAAATACCTTGGAGAAAAAACTGAATTGTGTGGGTGAAAGCTGATATTGTTGTTTTTATTCATAAACATATAACCAAAAAATTTGTGGAAAATAATGTCTTTGTTAAAGATTCAATGTCATAATTTCTGCCAGTGTGGATTACAAAAAAGGCCTAGGATGAATCCTGCAGCAGGAGTGGGGGAAGCTAGTCTTGCTATTTTTAACATTTCTAAGTAAATAAGTTTTCTTCTTTTTAAATTTTGTGACTTTCTTGTTGTGTCTCCTCTTTATATGATAATAAATGTTGGCTGCAATAATACAGATTTTTCCTTTCTTCATCTGTTTATGTAAATAAATTCAAACAACGAATCAGGATTTCATTTGTTGCACTGAAGCTATATTCATTCTAGCATAACAAAACCTTTTGTTTGTCTTTGGCAGTAATCATTGCTTGCTAAATTAATATTCTAGCATCCAATATGACTTTTCCAAGATGAAGTTCACCTTCAATATGTTTACATATTGAAGGTGAACTTCAGTGATAATAAAAGGATAAGAATTACTATACCATTTCATCTGTCATCCTGTACCTCCTATTGCTTCACAACCAGATGAAGTTGGAGACCTAACAACTGGGGGTAGTGGAAGGAGGTCTGTGTTCAAGGTAGCACGTGAATTCCTTTTCAGCCTACCTCAACAGCTCAGGTGTGCTTATAAAATAGTTAAAAGAGTGTGGTAGTTGAGGGCCAGGCACATATAAATCTTGAAAAAGTCCATCTACTTATGTAATTAATGAAGATCCTCTGTGGTATTACATTAATATTTTCCTTTTAGAATAGAAAATAATTCCCCGTTTCATAAAATAAAAAACTGACATGTAAAACTTTTATCTGAAATATTTGTCCTTATATTTTCTGTAATACATCTGCTTTATACCTGCTTAATCAGATTCATGCCATCTAAAGAATATCAATTACAGGTGATAAGGGGACTGTAACTCAGATCTTTGTCCATTTGGTATCTCTTTTGGCTGCCTCGAAGGAGTGCACTTTTCTTTCTAGTCAAGTACTTCTGATTATGTTTAGCAAGATTCCTAAGAGGATGCGCTGGATATCACTGTCTATTTATAAAACTACTACAGAAACATCTTGTAACTCTGAACCACTGTTTTGGAGACAGACAAGCAACATAACAATCCGTGTTCACGCAGCAACAGTGAACATTTACTGTCTGACAAGTTTTTTTATAGAGGTTTCAAATCCCCCACTAATACAAACATGATTGGGTAAAGATCTTACCTCCACCCAGCTCACTGGCCAATGATTGGAGTGTATTCCTGATTCAAAGAGATTGGCTGGGGTCCCCCTTGTTTGAGCTTGAACTCAGCCAGGGACTTGTTTACTCCTTGTTCTAATGAACTAGGCTGGTCAACTAAGTGTCCATCACGGCCAAATTATTTGTGCAGCTATAGACCAGCTATAGCTGTCACTATTCCCTCTTTTCTGTTTAAGAAAAATATGAAGTGTTCTTTGTCACCTTCTGCGAGGCTTCTTACAGGTAGTATGACAAAGACAACATAATGACATAGATTACTCTCCTTTACTCAACAAGCCTTCCTCAGCCAGTGATTCATCCCATATATCGTTGGAGTTGTAACATTCATTCCCAGGAGCTGTCAGGCGGGATCACTAACAATACAACTTCACAAAACTGAGAACTGGCATGCTGAAGCTCATTATTTGGAAGTAGCAAACAACTTAATTCTATATACAGGAAACATTTCTGCTGCTGGCCACTATTTACAATCGAACGAGACGGGGCAGATCCAAACCAGTGTCATGAACTATTTATTCAGCACATCAGTCTCAGTACATTGTTAGGACAATGGAGACAGGATGTTAACAGCTCTCTGATCCAAGGGAAATGCCAAGGGGGTGTGGCATTACAGCATAGCATAAAACCATCTCAGCCTAGATTTCAGCCAATCACACATAGAGCAAAACATATTGACAAGAATTCTACCCAATCATATGAAACACACGTAATGGCAGCTAATACAATGGCTCGTTTATGAGAGACAAAGCACAGACATCCATTCATACTAACAGTCTAAAGATATACATTAAATAACCTTGTTGTAATCTATAAGGCTAGTTTTACAGAAGTCTGTTGCGCTGTTTGTCACGCCTGCTCTACTGCTTAGAAAACTTTTCGTTGTATTAGCAATGTTCACAAAACTTCTCTCAAAGGCATGTCCTTTTTAAACATTTTCTCAAAACCCTCTAACTCTATGAATCGCAGCAATCCTTAACCCTATGCTGATTTACCAGCCTAGGGTAGGTTTAGGGTTAGGGTTTATTAAACCAGGATGCCCTGAGCTCCAGGCACACTGCACCTGCATAAGGCATCCCAAGGGGAGTGCAAAAGTGCCACAAAATGGCTGCCTCCAGCGCTTTTTCCTTGGGATCATCCCTAAACCTAGGCTGATTTACTTCCAAGGGTTAGGGTTAGGGTTACGCCTAGGGTTAGGGTTTTTTAACATGGAAGCTCGGAGCTCCGAGCACACTGCAGCTGTGTAAGGCATCCCAAGGGCAGCGCAAAAGTGCCACAACGTGGCTGCCCCTTCCGATTTTTCCTTGGCACCATCCCGAACCCTAGACTGATTTGCCTGCCTCCAGGTTGAGCTAGGGACATAGTTTTTTTAACCAGGAAGCCCTGAGCTCCAGGAACAGTGTAGTTGCGACAGACATCCGAAGGGGAGCACAAAAGTGCCTCAACATGGCTGCTTTCACAGCATTTTCCATGGGACCATCCCTAACCATATGCTGATTTAACTGCCTAGCGTTAGGTTTAAGGTTATGCCTAGGGTTAAGATTTTTTAAACCAGGAAGGCCTGAGGTCAAGGCACACTGCAGCTGCGTAAGGCATCCCAAGGGGAGTGCAAAAGTGCCAAAACACGCCTGCCTCCACAGTTTTTCCTTGGGTCCATCACGAAGCATAGGCTGATTTACCTGCTTAGGGGCAGGGTAAGAATTATGCCTATAGTTAGGATTTTTTAAACCAGGAAGCTCTGAGCTCCAGGCACACTAGAGCTGTGAAAGTCATCCAAAGTGTGCGCAAAAGTGCCACAACATGGCTACCTCCACAGCTTTTTCCTTGGGATCATCCCTCATCGCAGGCTGATTTACCTGCCTAGGGTTAGGGTTAGGGATACGCCTAGGGTTAGGACTTTTAAAAGCAGGATGCCCTGAGCTCCAGTCACACTGTAGCTGCAAAAGGCATCTCAAGGGCAGCACATAAGTGCCACAACATGGCTGCCTCCACAGCTTTTTCCTTGGGTCCATCTCTAACCCTAGGCTGATTTACATGCCTCCAGTTATGGCTAGGGTTAGGGTTTTTTAACCAGGAAGCCCCGAGCTCCAGGTACACTGCAGCTACCAAAGGCATCCCAGGAGGAGCGCAAAAGTGTCACAAACATGGCTGCTTTCCCCGTTTTTTCCTTGGCACCATCCCTAACCCTAGGCTGAATAACCTGCCTTCAGTTTGGTCTCGGGACATGGTTTTTTTACCCAGGAAGCCCGGAGCTCCAGGCACACTGCAGCTGGTTAAGGCATCCCAACGGGAGCACAAAAGTTCCACAACATGGTGGCTTTCACAGCTTTTTCCTGGGGACCATCCCTAACCCTTGGCTGATTTACGTGCCTCTAGTTAGGGTTAGGGTTAGAGTTTTTCAAACCAGGAAGCCCGGAGCTCCAGGCACACTGCAGCTGGTTAAGGCATCCCAACGGGAGCGCAAAAGTGCCACAACATGGCTGCCTCCACAGCTTTTACCTTGGGTCCATCACAAACCCTAGGCTGATTTACCTGCCTCCAGTTAGCGTTAAGCCTAGGGCTGGGATTTTTTAAACCAGGAAGTACTGAGCTCCAGGCACACTGCAGTTGCGAAAGGCATCCCAAGGGGAGCACAAAAGTACCACAACTTTGCCGATTTCCCAGGTTTTTCCTTGGGACCATCCCTAAACTTAGGCTGATTTATCTCCCTAGATTTAGGGTTAGGGTTAGGCCTAGGGCTAGGATGTTTTATACCAGAAAGCCCTGAGCTCCAGGCACACTGCAGCTGCGAAAGGCATACCAAGAGAAGCACAAAAGTGCCACAACATGGCTGCGTGCATCGCTTTTTCCTTGGCACGATCCCGAAACCTAGGTTGCTTTACCTGCCTAGGGTTAGGGTTAGGGTTACGCCTAGGGCTAGGATTTTTAAAACCAGGAAGCCCTGAGCTCCAGGCACACTGCAGTTTTGAAAGGCATCCCAAGGGGAGCGCAAAAGTGCCACAACATGGCTGCCTCCACCACTTTTTCCTTCACACCATCCCTAACCCTAGGCTGAATTACTTACCTCCTGTTAGGTCTAGGGCTAGGGTTTTTTAACGAGGAAGTCCTGAGCTCTAGACACACTGCAGCTGCAAAAGGCATCCCAAGGGGAGCGCAGAACAGCCACAACATGGCTACCTACACAGCTTTTTCCCTGGGACCATCCTTAACCCTAGTCTGATTTACCTGCCTCCAGCAAGGGCTAAGGTTACGGTTTTTTAAACCAGGAAGCAGTGAGTTCCAGGCACACTGCAGCTGTGAAAGGCATCCCAAGGGGAGCGGAAAAGTGCCACAACATGGCTGCCTCAAAAGCTTTTTCCGAGAGACCATCACTAACCCTAGGCTTATCTACCTGCCTCCAGTTTGGGCTTCGGACATGGTTATTTTAACCAGGAAGCCCTGAGCTCCAGGCACACTGCAGTTGCCAAAGGCATCCCAAGGGGAGCGCAAAAGTGCCACAACACGGCTGCTTTCCAAGGTTCTTCATTAGGACCATCCCTAACCCGTCGCTGATTTATCTACCCAGGGTTAGGGTTGGGGTTACGCCTAGGTCTAGGATTTTTTAAACAAGGAAGCACTTGGCTCCAGGCACACTGCAGCTGCGAAAGACATCTCAAGGGGAGCACAAAACTGCCACAACATGGCTGGTTCCAGTGCTTTTTTCTTGGGACCATCCCGAAACCTAGGCTGATTTACCTCATACGGGTTAGGTTTAGGGTTACGCCTAGGGTTTTGGTTTTTTAAACCAGGAAGCCCTGAGCTCCAGGCAGACTGCGGTTGCAAAAGGCATCCCAAGGGGAGCACAAAAGTGCCACAAAATGGTTACTTTCACAGCTTTTTCAATGGCACGATCCCGAAACCTAGGCTGATTTACATGCCTCCAGATATGGCTAGGGTTAGGGTTTGTTAAACCAGGAAGCCCTGAGCTCCAGGAACACTGCAGCTGCGAAAGGCATCCCAAGGGGAGCTCAGAAGTGTCACAACATGGCTGCCTCCACAGCCTTTTCCTTGGGGCAATGCCTATCCCTAGGCTGATTTACATTCCTCCAGGTATGGCTGGGGTTAGTGTTTCTTAACCAGGAAGCCCTGAGCTCCAGGAACACGGCAGCCGTGTAAGGCATCCCAAGGGGAGCGCAAAAGTGCCACAACATAGATGCTTTCACAGCTTTTTCCTTGGGACCATCCCTAACTGTATGCTGATTTACCTGCCTAGGATTAGTTTTAGGGTTAGGGTGCAGCGGTGTCGGCCTTGAAGTCGAGCGTCCGGCAAGCGAGAGGGTGGCCAACACCCAACTGCACTTGTTGGTCCCCTTGGAGGCTCTGGCCTCAGGCTGAACCCACCTCGGACGGATGAGCTGCGGTGCCAACGAGAGGAAGGAGTCTGGACACTCTCTGGGGACGAACAGATTTATTGAAGAAATCCAAGAGGTCTGCCAGGGAGTGACCCCGAACAAGGGGTG
>JAWWMS010000381.1:0-14544 GCA_035048045.1 Chlorospingus semifuscus
GGCAGGGCCTGAAGGGGCTCCAGGAGAGCTGCAGAGGGACTGGGGACAAGGCCTGCAGGGACAGCACCCAGGGAATGCCTTTGGGGACAGTGGGAGGTGTCCCTGCCACGGCAGGGGTGGCACTGGGTGAGATTTGGGGTCCCTCCCAACCCAAACCCTGCTGTGATTCTATCACTGTACTTTCAATACTGAGAAAGGCATATCTAAAATGTAGAAAAATACTTGTTTTTCTTTAATAATTTTTTTTAAAATAATATGCCTGCACTGAATTTTCAAATGGATTTTTTTCAAGCATGGTTTCATATCCCAAATTATTTTATTGTTATTCCAGAACACTCTGTGATCTTGCAGCATTTTAATAGACAGAAAATCTGTTTTTTTGAGGCCAGGGAAGTCACTGAGTGCTGAGGGCACTTTACTGATCTGGGGATTGGGTCAAAGCCTGATAATGCTTTCAAGAATTAAAATCAGAGCACCTTTCACAGGTTAATTTTGGACAAATAACATCCCCCAGATCATAAAGAGTTTGTACCTTGATGCCTTCCACTGGAAGGAAAACTTAAGCCTGGATAAAATCTGTCCTTGTATTTGGATATCTGTCACAATAATGGACTCCTCCATTTTCATACATGGGAGGGTTTAGGAGTTTTTCCTGCTGCAAAGGAATTCAATATTATATTCTAAATAAATATTGCCCCTTTGCCATTTCCCTGTGTCCCTGGTTTCAGTCTGGTCACTTAATGAGCACTTGAACATCTGCAAGGTGGGAGAAACACCTGGAAGAACATTCCCTCGTGGGCTCCCCTTTAGTGCTTGTGGGGTTGTGACCTTAAAGTCCTCCTTTTAGTCATGTGGGGATAGAAAAAACATCTTTTCCTGTCTCCTGCTGAGTCAGAGCACCACTGAAACCATGCAAAGTGTGAGTTATCTTCCTTTCACTGAGAACCCTCCAGAAAGAAGGGGACAGTTCTCAGGCCACGCTGGTGCTGGGGAGGCGCTTCCCTCAGGGCTCTGCTTCAGGAGGTGCCCTGAAATCTGCAGCAAGGCTTGTCCAGCTCCACCAGCAGCTGATGGCACAGAGAGGGAGAGGGAGGAGGTTTTGAACAACCCACCTGAGGTCCTCACAGTGCCACAAAACCTGCTGGGCTCACCCTGGGAAGGAACCCAAAACGCCCTGTGATGATTAAACTGCTGAGTCCAGTTTGGAGCAGTGCTGGGAACACCGAGAGCTTCCCTGCCCGCCTCACCTGAAACCTGAGCTCTGCTGTTCCCCACCTGGTATTCAGTGATTGCACCTGGACTGCGCACCTGGGAGTCCCAGAGGAGCCAGGCTGGAGCTGGAGCTGGAAACCACCTCCTGACCAGCTCCTCTGGCAAAAAACCTTTGGTGTTTACCAGCAGCGGGGCAGTTTCCCTCTCCGGGTGCTCCAGTTCATCCCAGAGAAGCTGGCCCCAAAAGGTCAGGACCGAACTCACCCCCATCACAACCACGGCCTTGTTCCTGCAGCTGCAGGAGGGCTTGCAGGGGCTTTGTTGGGGTTTTTCCCTCTTTCCCAAGGGCTCCAGGGGCACAGCTGCTGCTGCATCCATCCCAGTGGGAGTTTTCCACACCTCTGCTCCACAAGCAGCTCCCCTCGGGCAGGTAAACCAGGAGCCCCCAGGGGATGGAGCCTGTGCCCACCCTCCAAAATCCCCTGCCCAGGCACGACCTGACTCATTTCCCCACTAAGAAAGATTTTTTTTACTCACTGGCAGGGACAGAAAACCTTTGAATTTTTTTTTCTGCCCTCCAAACCGGAAAGAATGATTGAAAACGCACAAAATCGGTCAGGGGAATTCCAGGCAGGGCCAGTGTCACTCGAGGTGGGTGACTGAACTCTCTGCCCTCAGCAGCACACAGCACTCCTCTAAAAGCTGCAAAATCGAGCACCTCAAACCACATTTTCCTGCCCTCCTGGGGGATGTCAGCTTAGTGTCTTTTAACAGGAAAAAGATTCATCATTATTATTTTGTTGTGCATGTGATGCTTCCGGGGCAGCTCGTGGTGGTTGCAGTTATTTTCCATGCAACTGTTGTAAGAGGGGGAGAAAATCATAACCAAGTGCCTGTAGACTTTAAAAAATAATCTAAATTCTTTTAAGATGCTGCAGGACACCTGAAAAAAAAATAATTTAAGGGTGAGCTGGTTGGGGGAATAAAGACTGACTGCAAGTCTTTAACTAGGAAAGGTGATGTGGGTCCACCTGGATTTTCTTAGAGATTATTCCATTTATTAATTTGTTCTATGAGGTTGGCTGTGAAATATCAAAGGTAAAAAGAACAGTTTTGGGAAACTCTGAGGATAACAGGCACGGGGTGGGTGGTACCAGGAGCTGAGTGTCACCATCTCCCACCCTGGCAGAACGTGGCCCTGAGGCTCAGGAGATTTGGGATCTATTTTCAGCTCTGCTTTGGACCTGCTGATTGGCTTCTAATTATTCCACACCTCAGTTCCCCCATCTGCAAAAAAAGCAAGATACCAGCATCCTTTATAAATAGCTCTCAATTCTGTTGATGAAACACAGTTTATTAATAGCAGTGGTACCTTCTCACGCTCACTGTGGGGGGAAAAAATCGTTGTAAATTCACAAATGTCACTCAAATGATGGAAATGTGCAAGTGGCTCTGGAGGAAATAAAGCAGAGGAGGAGCACCAGGCCTGGTTAGATATTAGGGCTCCAGTTTGCTCATTGCCACAAGAGGGAAGCCAACACTAATAAAATAACTTTATTTGTGCATTCACCGTGGGTTTTGTGGAGGGGTTTACCCGTTTCAAGGCTGTTGTTTGTCCTCTTTCCTCGTGGCAAACTTGCACTTGATCATATGTCAAAAGCCAGGGAACATTATTCCACATTCCCTTTGGTCAATGTCCTGTGAAATGAATTTCATGGATTTGCCTGTTTGAATGGCAAATCCATAAACCTGAAACAGAAAGTTGGGACAAAACGGAGCCAGCTGCTCTTGGAGTGAATTTTAAAAAAGGCTTTGTACGAGTAAGGGGAAGTTTGGTGGATGTGGGGCTTGAAAAAACAAAGGTGGTGTTTCCCCTCCTGTGGGTGAGCATGAGAAACTAAAGACTAATCACAGGCAGTGGTATTTTTAGGAGTTTTTACACCACAGCAGTGACAAATCAATTCAGGAGGTCTTCTGACTCTTGTTCACAACGTGTGTGAACATCTTCTCTGTGGACTCATTACAGCAGAGCTGTTCTCACTGCCTGCTCAGACCACGGGATCTGCAGATCTGGGGGATCTCTGGGGCAGGGAGGAACCTGTGGGAGTCACCCTGGCTGGGGTCACACGTTGGTGGCATAACCCTGCTGGGTCAGGATTTGCTGTTACATCTCCACCTCGGGCTTTTGGGAAAGGGCTGAAAGCAGGGCTTGGGCAAAGAGGGGTTTTTAAAACACTTCCTGTGAAACTGAACAAAAAATCCTCACCCAAATTCCTTTGTGGATCTTTTCCTGGCTGTGATCTCTGTGAGATGGGAACATTTGAGAGTCTCTGTTCAGGTTTTTCTGTAGAGCTTTGGGACATTTTTGTCCCTCACAGAGTGGTCAGGCCTTGGGCTGAGCTGCCCAGGGAGGTTTGGAGTCCCTGGAATTGCCCCAGAGCAGTCTGGATGTGGCCTTGGGGACAGGGATTGGGGTGATGCTGCTGGGGCTGGGGTGGCACTGGGTGATCCTGGGAGTCCCTTCCCACCCTGGGGATCCTGGGATTGCTGGCAGTGCTCAGAGATCACAATTCCTGGTGTTTGGAAGTCAGGATTTTTGAGGAATGGCAGAAAAGGGAAGCCCAAGCAGTGCAGAACATCACCCCTGCTGAGGTGTCCTGTGAAGACCCCGAGGATGTTCCCTGCAAGGGCAGAGAGGGAATCAGGGCAAGGCTGGGAACGTCACAGACAGGGATTGCAGTCCCCAAAGGGCATTTGCATAACAAGCTGCTTTGTTAATTCTTTTTTAATATCCTTTAGGAACATTTTGGGTGTTTTGTTCTCCTCCCCTTCACAGCAGGCAGACCTTAAACTGCTGCCCTAAAGAATCTGAATTGAGGAGGAATTCCTCCTCAGTTCCTCAGAGGAATTGTCAGGCTGAGAAGGGGAAACAGGCAGAAATATTCCCCATGTCCAGGTGGGCAGCCCCCTCTCCCACATTGCTCAGGAATTCCCACCCTCCCATCCCTCCTCCTTCCCCTGGATGCTGTTTCAGCCCCAGTCCTCGTGGATGTGTTTAACTCTGAGGACATGAGCAGTCACACCGGGCAGATTCACATGACTGCAGCCATGCCCTGGCATAGGGATCTGCTGAATGAAGGGCATGGCAGGAAATGGCCAGGTTAAAAATACTGCCTGGGTTTTGTCCCTGCTGCAGTGCCCGTGACACCAGTGGAATTGTACAGGCCTGAACGGGCTCCAGCTCCCTCACCTGCCAGTTTCCATTGCTGTGTTCATGGAGGGATAAAAGCCAAGCCTGTGCCTGGCTGGGGGAATTCAGGATCCTTTGTGTCCTTCAGGACAGGATTGTGCCCCTGCAGCTCCAGCAGAGCTGTGTTCCCCCTGTCCCCATAGCCCTGACAGCGCCGCAGGGGTGGCTGCGGTGACAATCAGAGCAGGCCTGGCTGTCCTGCCACTGCCCTGGGACACTCTGTGGCCTTCTCACGGGACAGGAGCCCCTCTGGTCTTGCTTGGGCTCTTGGCTGCCCCTCTTTGTGTCCTGCACCAGTTTCAAACAGCTGGGAGGTGAACATTGAAATAAAAATGTAATAAGGCACTAAGAAATCTCTCCTCAGAACGTTTCCCCCTCTTTTCCGTGGTGGTGCTTTTTGGGAGCCCCCAGGCTGTGCCACAATGACTCCAGTGAGGCCAAACTCACTCTCATTGCAGTCCCCCATGTTTCCCTGCAGATCCCAAAGCTGTGCCACTCCCTCTGCTGGGAATCCCCAAACCCAGGCAGTTTGGGATCCCCAAACCTGGGCACTTTGGGATCCCCAAACCTGGGCACTTTGGGATCCCCAAACCTGGGCACTTTGGGATCCCCAAACCCGGGCACTTTGGGATCCCCAAACCCGGGCACTTGGGATCCCCAAACCCAGGCACTTTGGAATCCCCAAACCTGGGCACTTTGGAATCCCCAAACCTGGGCACTTGGGATCCCCAAACCCAGGCAGTTTGGAATCCCCAAACCTGGGCACTTTGGGATCCCCAAACCCGGGCAGTTTGGGATCCCCAAACCTGGGCACTTTGGAATCCCCAAACCTGGGCACTTTGGGATCCCCAAACCCAGGCAGTTTGGGATCCCCAAACCCGGGCACTTTGGGTTCCCCAAACCCGGGCAGTTTGGGATCCCCAAACCCGGGCACTTTGGAATCCCCAAACCTGGGCACTTGGGATCCCCAAACCTGGGCACTTTGGGATCCCCAAACCTGGGCACTTTGGAATCCCCAAACCCAGGCACTTTGGGATCCCCAAACCCGGGCACTTTGGGATCCCCAAACCCGGGCAGTTTGGAATCCCCAAACCTGGGCACTTTGGGATCCCTAAACCCAGGCACTTTGGGATCCCCAAACCCGGGCAGTTTGGAATCCCCAAACCTGGGCACTTTGGGATCCCCAAACCTGGGCACTTTGGGATCCCCAAATCCAGGCAGTTTCTCCCTCTTTTCCGTGGCCAGGTGCCCATGTGGAGCTTTTTGGGAGCCCCCAGGCTGTGCCACAATGACTCCAGTGAGGCCAAACTCACTCTCATTGCAGTCCCCGTGTTTCCCTGCAGATCCCAAAGCTGTGCCACTCCTTCTCCTGGAAATCCCAAACCCGGGCAGTTTGTGGGGTAGGAATCCCACCCCAAAGCAGAGCCCAGGAAAGCAGCCCCGTGCACTCCTGAGGGATCTGTGACAGATCTATCTTTAGTGCCACGGTGAGTCACACCATTGTGATCTGACTTTAGCCTTTGTCGGAGCTGTGAGCCAGGCCATGGGACCGGCTGCGGGCGAGAGCATTATGGGATGGAGCTGTAAAATTCCACTGCTGCCTCCTCTCCCCGCCGGCAGCGAGCAGCGAGGAGCGGGGGGTGCGAGGCTGGCACAGCATCCTCGGCACGGGGAGGCTGCCGGGCACATCCGGGCACGGCCGGGCACAGCTGGGCACCGCTGGGCACCCGGGGCCGGCCCGGGGTGCCCGCAGTGGCGGGGTGCCCGCCCGCTTTGGCGCGGATGCTGCCGTTGCTAAGCGACAGCGACAGGCAGAGATGCTCCTGCATCCCGCACAGCCGAGGGGTGGCCGGGCTGGGCCGGGCCGTTCTGATGGGAAAATGTTCATTTTCTGCTCGCCAGAAGGGCACAGGGTGCTGCTGCCTCCTCCCCGGGTGGGATGGGGGTCACTGGATCCTCGGGATATCAACTCCTGCCGTGCCCCGGGGCTGGGGAAAACGGGAATAAACAACCGGGGGGACGTGACAGACAGAGTGATCCCCGTACACAGAGCCCCTGCCAAAGGTTCTCTCATGGATTCATGGGGTCACTGAGGGTGGGAAAGCCCTCCCAGACCAGCGAGATCCCCCCTTTGTCACCGAGTGCCACCTCCAGCCTTCCTCGGGCACCTCCAGGGCTGGGCACTCCAAACCTCCCCCCGCCAAATGAAACCCTCTGTGAGTCCCACGTGTTGGTGGGACAAACACAGACACCGACTGGGCATTCTGGGACAGTTTTGAGTCCCTGAGCACCCCAGAACATTGGATGGTCCCACCGCAAAGCAGTGGGGAGTTTTTAGCCCGACGAGTGCGGTTTTGGCAGAGCCTCCCTGCCGAGCCCCCTCCTTGAAATGATTCCAGGACCAGCTGTTGCACACAGAAAGAGAAGCCCAGTCCCATTCTGGAGGAAGCTGAGGGGTTGTTCTAGAAGGAAAGGGCAGCCAGCCTGGTCCCCAGGGCCACAGAGAAGGTGGCACCTGCAGTGTCCTGTCCCAGGGCAGCAGAGGCCTCTGCACGGGCCAGGCTTTGAGCACAGCCCACATCCCCAGGGCTGAAACGTTCATTTTTTGGGCAGAAACGTTCGGTTTTTGGGCAGAAACATTCATTTTTCAGGCAGAAACGTTCATTTTTCGGGCAGATCATGTCTGGCAGCAGGTGCTGAGAGGGGAGGGATGCAGAGGAGCTGATGAAAGGCAGCAGACAGCTCCTGGCACGTGAGCCTGCCTGGGTTTTTCCGCTCCCTCCCGAGCAGGGAGGGAAGCAGGGCAGGAAAACCACGCTGGCAGCGTCCCCAAGGGTCTGGGGACACAGACCAGCAGCTGCCCTGCCCTTGGCTGGCCCCTGAGGACACCCCAGCACCAGCCAGAGCACGGCCTTGCTTGGACACATTTTTGGGGAGCAGCAGTTCCATGGTGGCTGAGCCCCTCCTGTCCCTGCACACCCTCCTGCTCCAGGTAATTCAGGCACAAATCCGAAATGATCTCCCGGTTTAGGCATGGGTTGGGGCGAGGTACATCAGAGCAGGTTCTGGAGGAGCTGAGGCTCTGCAGCTCGAGGCAGAAACGCTCTGGTGGCGCTCGGTGGCGTTGGGCCAGCAGCAGAACAAAGGCGGCCACAGAACTTCCATTTTTCACCAAATTGCTGCAGACTGAGGCAGATTTGGCACGCGAGGCTCCTCAGCCCCTCCCTTCAGGCTCCTCGATTTTTGTTTGTACAGAAGGCAAATTTAATAATTTGATTGTAGGAGAAGGTGCTCAGAATTTGCACTGAGTGTAGGAAACCCCCTGAAGCACTTTGGAGGGTAAACCACTGCTACAGCCACATAAAACTCATCCTTCAGAGTTTGCATCTTATCTTTTTGTCAGGTGAGATAAAAAAGAATATAATCTGTCCTTTTATTTAATTATTTTTTTAAACTTTACTTGGAATGATTGCCCAAGATGGATTTTTCAGCAAGATATTTCCTCCACAAAACACTTCAACAAAAGCAGCGGCAGCAGAACACAAGGGGTAGGAAAAAGGTGCAGAATTTCACCCTAAGTCTGCAAATCTTCCTGTCACCTCGTGAAGAACAGAGTTCCGAGTGTGGGGAAGTCCTGGAATTGATTATCCAGGAAAAACTTTGGACTCCCCATCCCTGGAAGTGTCCAAGGCCAGGCTGGACAGGGCTCGGAGCAACCTGGGGTTGTGGCAGGGGGTGGAATTGGATGAGCTTTTAGGTCCCTCATAACCCAAACCTTGTGTGAGTCCGTGATTAATATAAAAGATGACTTATCCCAGCTCTTCCTGAGGGCTGAGAGTCATCACAAGGAAATTTATGGGATAAATTGCTCCTTGCCCCCAAACGGTGCCAAACTGGGCGCAGGGAGGAGAGCAGTGTTCAGCTGGGCAGAGGCAAAAAAAGAAACAAGATAATCTCTAATGAGATAGGAAATAAAAACCAGCCTGGGGGTGTTTTCTCTGTGAGTTTCAGGGTAAATACCACTGGGTTTTGGGTATCATTAATATCTGATTATTGCAGCTCCTATTTTGCAGCGGCCCCACCCACCCCTGGCTCTGTTTCTCTGTTCCACGGGCACGTCCCAGCAATTTGCCAGCTGCAGGTTGTGCTGAGAGCTGGAAATAACTGTATCATCATTTCATTAGCACCTGGCTGGGGCAGAGCATCCATTAATCCAGCTCTGGAGGCACCTCCTGTGAGAAATGAGGGAGGAGGCCCCAGCACAGCCTCTCCCGTAGTGAAAGGGAAGCTGCAATTATGTCTTGACATTTTTCTACTTCCTCAAACAGATCACCGCAGCTTCTTCTTCTTCTCCTTCTTCTTCTTCTTCTTCATATTTTTCTTTTTTTTTTTTTTAATCTTTTTTTATTCTCTTCTCTTTACTTGCAAGAAATAAGGTTTGATTGTTTGCTTTGTGCTACAAGAGATGTCGCAGCCTCCTTTTTGCTCCGAGTGGCTCGGGGTCAATGCAATCTGAGAAAACAACTGCAGCAGGGCAAACTTGTCACAGACAAATCCCCAGGGACTGAACCTGCTGCCGCTCCCCCTCAAAAGCTGTTTTGCATTTTTCCCTTTCCTTTGTGCCCATCCTGGTGGGTAAGGGAGAAGTCAAATTGTCCTTTAGCCCTGCATGTGGGGGGTGTTCCTGGATAAAGGAATTCCTGTGCTGGGAATAAAAGGAGTTGATAATTCAAAAAATCTTAAACCTGTTTGGCCCATCAGGATCATCTCCTCAGCCTTCCTGCAGCACTCAGGCCATTGATCCTCAAATCCAGCTCCAAATTCCTCTCCTCACCCTCTGAGAAGTGTTAGAGGGTGCTTTTTAGGTTAATTTGCTTTTCACGTTCATTTCAAATCTGGCCCTTGGATTTTGCCTTTGGATTTGTTGGTGAGGAGTAGCCAGGTTTGCTTACAAAGATTTATTTTAAATGTTGCCAGAAGCAGGCTCACATTTATAACTTTTATTAATATATTTATTTAATAGATTTAGAATCACTGGATGCATTTGGGATCACAGAATGGTTTGGGTTAAAGACCCTCTGATTCCAACCCCCCTGCCATGTGCAGGGATGGCATTCACAGATCAGCTTGCTCAGGGCCCCATTTACTGTTATTTATATTTACTTTGAATTCCACTGAAACATTTATTTATGCCTATATTTCAAATTGCAGCGAATTGAAAAATGTACCAAAAAAAGGAGTTCATTTTTGTGATCTTTTAATCTTTGTTTATTTGAAGAAACATTCCCCCTAAGCAGAGAAGAAAAAGAAATCAGGATTTTAATTTTTTTGGTGGATGTAGACATTTCAAGATGTTTTTCCTTTTTTTTTTTTTTTTTGTTTTTTCAATGAGGGGAAAATGAAAACAAAAATAGTATAACTCCTTCCTTCATCCAGTCATTTTTAATAGCAGAGCCCTAAAATCTGGTTTGGAAGAGGGAAGATGCGTTACAGAAATATCTCAGCAGGGTTTTTTTGCCCTGCTCCTGGCCCAGTGACAGCAACACCCTCCTGAATGTTTTTCCAGCCCAGGCAAAGCTGCTGATGGCTGCTTCAGACACCAACCTTTGTTTGTCCCTTGCAGTTGTGTCTGTGTCAGAGCCACCTGACAGCACCAAACCACAAGTGAAGAATGCACCCAAAAAATTCAGGGATGGGGAAAAATCCAGGGAAATGTCCCTGCCTGAGGCTCGAGCTGCCCCAGGAGCTCCTGGCTGGGCACAGACGTGTGGGGCAGTAACAGGAGCCAGCTCTTGATGCTCCCCTTGTTGTGTCGCTGTGCTCCAGGGACTCCTCAGCCCTGAAAATGTAAAATTAAAAAAAAAACAACAGGATTTTCCCTCTCTTCTGCGCTGGGGAAAAGGCAGAGTTTGACCCTGAGCTGGTGGGGCTGAGGTGGCCCCAAAGGTCACAGGGAGGGGATTCTGATCTGTCAGAGCTCTGAACCTGGAGATGAGGAATTAATTCGTGGCATAATTCACACAGGAGCTGTTGTCTTGCAGCTCTGGTCCCTGTGCTGGGTGTGTGGAGAACAGGAGGACAGACAAGAGGACAGAATTCCCATCTCCTTGCCCAGGCTCCCATCACACAAACAAACTGAAATTTGTTCTGGCTTCTTGTCACAGACTCCCCTGGATGAGTTCTGGGGCCCCGCTCACTCCTTGACAGGTCCCTGCAATTCCTGTGAGGCTCTGCCTGAGGCTTGAGGGATCCCTGCACCTCCCTGGCACAGAATCCCAAAATCCCTGGGGCTGGCACAGCCCTGCCAGCCCATGCAGTGCCAGCTGTGCCTGGTGCCCACCTTGTGCCCAGCCCAGAGCACTCAGTGCCACCTCCAGGGGACACCTGCAAACCTCCAAACCTCCCTGGGCACCCCTTCCCCTTTCCATGGGGAAATTCCTCTCAGCTGTTTTCATCTCCTCCCACAGCTTCTGTTTGTATCTGATGAACCTTTTCAGAGGACTCTCATTGGATTTATCTTTAAAACCTCTTTCAAACCGCTGCAATGGTATGAAAACCAACAAAAAAAAATGTGAAATAATTAATATTTATGAGTTGCATCTTTTAATTCACTGAGCAGTTCTGAGGAGCAAGTCACAGGAAACGGGGTTGGGAAAATCTATTTGCTCATCAGTGCTGAGCTGCTTCTCCACGGGATATTGTCAAATGCTTTTTCCAGCTCATGTAGGGCTGGCCAGATGAAACATTCCCATGTGGGTTCCCATTTTAGGAGGGTGGGTATTGCAGGAAATGCTGAGAATCCCCCCCCCACTGAGCTCTGCTGCCTTGGGGGAAGGTGCCAGCAGAGCAAAACCAACCCAGAGCACATAAAAATCCCTGCCCAGAGGTTTGGAACAGCAGCTGATGGGAAGGAGAAGGATAGAGACCCCATTTGTGGGTGACATTTTTCCAGTCTTTAAATTTAAACAGGGTTAATTTAGAAAGTTCTAGAATGGCCATATCTGTTTCCAGGGAAAAAGAAAAAAGAAGAAAAAAAAAAAAAAGCCTGGATTTCTCAATCAGCTCAAATGTCCCTGGCCATATGTATTGGCATTGGGACTCCTCTTTCCACACAAAACTAACCCCAGGATTAGGAACACCAGTAATTATTTGCTCAAAGTGAAGTCTAGAAATAAACCTCATCAGGATCCAAATCTTGTTAAATATTTTGTGGTGCTGCTGGACAGAAGGAAGACATTTCAGATTTGTAGTTATAATTAACTATCAGGAGGGAGAAAATGCTCCCAAAGTTTCCTTGTCTTTGTCTCTCATTTTTCAGAGACTTTTATGTGGGCAAATTCTACAGTTGGGGAATTGGAGAAAATATTGGAAGAGGGATGGGAGTTAAGAAATGGAATTGTTCAAGTGCTAATGAGATGTAAATTGATATATAGGAAAACAGGAAACACTGGCTGCCAACATAGGGCAAAACAAGGAAATCCAGGTTGGACTCTTTGAGATTTAAACAGGAGAGAATCTCTTTATTTTTAAGAGATTTTAAGGGAATCTCTTTATTTGCAACAGAATTAGAAGAGCTCAAATGTGGCCCAGAAGCTATTTAATGAAAGTGAGTCCACTGGCACGGGGATGGGATCACCACAGCAGGATCCACAGGAAATTTTCCAGGGGTACAAAGTGGAAAAGAGAGGCTGGAGTGAGCCAAGGGGGCAGAGTCTGCAGTGCCTGTTGTAGAATTTGGATTTTGGCAGAATGTTGCATTGTTTGGTGGGGTTTTCCTGTTGATTGTGAAGAGAGCTACATCCGCATCTACATCTGTATCTATCTCATCTATATATCTCTGTCTATGTCTATGTCTGCCTATATATTAGTATCTACATATCTATATAGCTATATATCTCTATGTCTAATTATGTTTATATCTCTTTATCTCTATATTTCTATATCTTTATATATCTGTCTATATCTCTCTACATCTATATACCTTCATTATTTCTATGTATCTCTGTATGTCTATATCTACATTATTTCTATCTATCTATCTATCTATCTATCTATCTATCTCTGTCATCTATATATCTCTATGTCTATATCTAAATATCAACATCTATATACCTATATATAGCTATATATCTATATAATTCTATATATCCATATTTATATCTATATTCTATATCCATATCTGTATTGATATATTTGTATCTATATCTCTTTATGTCTATGTCTATATCTCTATGTCTCTGTATCTGTGTCTATATCTCTAACTATATATCTATATTTAAATTCATATCTATACTGATATACCTGTGTCTTTATCTCTTTATCTCTATCTCTATATCTATCTATATTCCTATATTTATATATCTGTATATCTACATATCCCCCTATCTCTATGTCATCTATATTGGTCTATGTCTATGTCTACATCTACATATCAGTATCAATAACTATATATCTATATCTGTATCTATATTGATATATCTGTATATATATCACTTTATACCTCTATACCTCTATCTATATATCTGTATCTTTATATCTCTATGTCTATATCTATATATCAATGTCTATATATCTATATCTAAATCCATATCTATATTTATATATCTGTATCTATATATCTTTATACCTCTATATCTCTATCTATATATCTACATATCTACATATATCTATCTATATCTAGATATATGTCTATATCATCTATATATCTCTATGTCTATGTCTATATCTATATATCAATGTCTTTATATCTAAATCCACATCTGTATTAATATATTTGCATCTGTCTTTATACCTCTGTATCTCTATCTATATATCTCTATCTATATATCTATATCTTTATATCTATATATCTACATATCAACATATATCTATATCTTTATCTATATAATCTACACATCTCTGTCTGTGTTTATATCTATATATCTATATCAAAATCCATATCTATATTAATATATCTGTATCTATATCTCTTTGTACCTCAATATCTCTATCTATACATCTGTGTCTTTATATCCATATATCTAGATATCTATTTATCTACATATCTACCTATCTCCATATCTGCATATATCTATCTACATCCATATCTATATCTAATCTGTATCTATATCTTTTTATACCTTTATATCTCTATCAATATATCTATATCTTCATATCTATATATCTATATATATATCTATATATCTATATATCTACATATCTATATCTATATATCTATATATCTATATATCTACATATCTACATATCTATATATCTATATATCTATATAACTATATATCTATATATCCATATATCTATATATCTATATATCCATATATCTATATATCCATATATCTATATATCTATATATCTATATATCTATCTACATATCTCTATCTCTGTATCTCTGTCTCTCTATCAATATCTCTGTCTCTCTATCGATGCTATCTGCCCGTCCCTCTCCCCAGCAGCAGCAGCAGCAGCAGGCTCTGTGCAGGGGGTGCTCTCCAAGCCATCCTTTCCCCCTCTCCAGGTGCTCCCTGATCCCTGTGCACCCCCAGCTTTCCTGGAGGATGGTGGAGAGACCTCTGGAGTTTCAGAAGGGATGAGCCCCTCTGAGTCACACAGAAATCAGCCCTGCAGTTCCAGCCTTTACTCACGACACCACTGCTTCCCACACTGTGTAACCTGCCTTTCCCAAACGCCACCAGGAGCAGGATGAGCCCCTCCAGCTCCTCCTGCCAGGCCAGGGAATCACAGCTGACTCAAATCTCTGTCCTTGTCCTCCCCAGAGCAGCTCTGACAATTGTTTGAATTATTCTGGTTGTTACTTGCCCTGGGCAGCTCTGGCATCAAGGCTTTCTTGTGCCGCTCTCCAGCACCTCTTGGAGGAAGAGGTTGGAGAACCTGTTGGAATGAACCCAGAGGAGCTCTGCGGCCAGGCTGGGAGAGCTGGGAATGTCCAACCTGGAGAGGAGAAGCTGCAGGGAGAGCTCAGAGCCCCAGGCAGGGCCTGAAGGGGCTCCTGGAGAGCTGCAGAGGGACTGGGGACAAGGCCTGCAGGGACAGCACCCAGGGAATGGCTGCCAGTGCCAGAGGGCAGG
>JAWWMS010000382.1:0-14450 GCA_035048045.1 Chlorospingus semifuscus
ATGATTGGCTGGGACGCCACCTGGGAGTTACGATTGGCGGGGGCCCCGGTGCCCCTGGGCCCCTCCCTTACTATGTAACTATTAGTTTTCCCCAGTGTCAATTATGTTAACTCCCCTGCTTTCCCCTATTGGTCTTGTGTAAACCCCTCCCTGAGATCCCTCCTCCCTTTATAACCTTGTTGCTCCCCTTGTTCGAGGTCACTCACTGGCTGGCGCGTTAGATACCAGCCAGACCGTCACTCCCTGGTTGGCCCTCCTTGGATTAATAAATCTGACTGCCCCCAGTGAGTGTCCAGACTCCTTCATCTCGTCGATTCAGCAGCGATTCCGTCCGCAGTGGGCACAGCCCGAGGCCATTGGCACCAAAGGAACCCACGCAGTTGCAGTGGGCTGTTGGCCTCCCCTCCTGCTAGCTGGACGTTTGACCAAAGGCCACCACCGCTGCAGTTTGGTGCCCAACGTGGGGCCCGGCTGGACATCTAGACACCTGGCTCGGACCACCGGACCCCCGGACGGGAACCTTTGATTCCTCTGGCCGCTGGACTACCCCCAGTGGTAGCAGGCCCCGTTCTGGGGGCAGCGCTCCTGGGGGACGAGGAGTCACAGCTCTTCGCGCCCGAAGGGGACTCCTCTGACGAGAGCTGCTCACCCAGGTTTTCTGTTGCACCATCGCTGATCTTGGTAAGCCCCCGGCCTGGAGTGTCTTCCCCCCTGCCTTTTTAATAGGCCCCTGGGGATTGATACCCTGCTTTGGGGACAATTCCCAGCCCCTTCTTCCCTAAGGACTGAAACCCCAGGCAGTGCTTCCTTTTTTTCACACTGCTTTTCCTTTGGGGACAGTCCTCACCCCCTCGTTTTTTATTTTTCCTTTCCGTAGGAGCTGTACCCCCAGACTTGGGGCCAGTCCTTACCCCCTCGAAGTCCTTTTTTTCTGTGTGCTGAAACCTCAGACTTGGGGACAGCTTGCAGAGCAGGGCTCAGTGGCGGGCATTGATTGTTTTAGTTTTCGTTTTCCCCCGGGCGGGCGGTTGTAACATCAGGGTTGTCGTTTGCACTCAAGTCTCACAATCTTGTGGGCTTGGGTGTTCAACCATGGGCGCAGGGTTGAGCGCAACCCAGAAAAGGGTCTTTTATGTTGTTAAAGGTTTTTTAGTTGAGGGGGTTTTGAAACCCCCAAAAAGGAGTTAAAAATGTTAGTTAAATGGGTTTTTTCCGAGTTCCCCGAAGTTTCCCCAGAAGTTGTAAAGCAGCCACGGTTTTGGGAAGCCATTGTGGCAAAATTAGATCATGAAGTCAATTCTGGGGAAACGAAATTGTCCTCCGTGGCTTACTGGGCGGGCAAGGTGTTAGTCACACTGCGTCTGCCCGGGGGATTGAGAAAAAGCCCATCCTGTTCGAGTTTGGTCCCCAGTTCTCCCAGTTCTCGTGTTCCAACCCCTCATTACTCCCCCCCTTCCCTTAGGCAGGAGCCCTCAAGAGGGATTCTTAAAGCCAGCAGAAAGCAGGGGGTCCATCTTGCCCCTGCTCCCTCTCGACTGGCTCGGCCTCCCCCTCCGAAGAGTCCTGGCCAGTCTCTTAGCAGTCCTCTTCCCTACTCCTCTGCCCCTCTCCCCAAGTCCCCAGTTGTCACCCCAAAGTTAGTCAGATTTGTTGAAAAATCTCAAAATGGCTCCCAGGAAGCACAAGATGGAGATCGCCACGTGGCATCTCCCACCTCGACCCCTTCTCTTTCCCAAAATCCTTTTTTCTCCAGGTCCAACCCCTTCCTTTCCCTTGAGCCATCCCCTTCTCTTGTTTCCCCACCCTCCGTTCCTCCCTCTGCTCCTCCCACTGCTCCGCCCCCTGCTGACGTTGTCCCAAACCCGCCTCCTTACTCCGCTCCGCCTCCTGACTCCACCTTGGAGGCAGAGAAAACCCAGCTACCACGCCCAGGCAGTTGCCCCTCCCAAACGCCAAGCCACGCCTCAACCTCCTCCCTTTCTGGTTCCCACGCTCCTCCTTCCGGTTCCCACGCTTCGTGTTCCGGTGGGGGGGGGTGGATGACCAGAAGCCAGGGCAGGCGCCTATATCGGAAGCCGCCCCGGTTACATACCGCCTTAGCGGGGAGGGGACTCGCAGGCCCAATGGGTGCCTCTTGCACAGGCCCAGATCAAGGAACTGTGCAAGGCCCAGAGGGGGTTTTCCCGGGATTCCGAGTATTTCCGGGGGCTCCTTCGTTCGGTCCTTGCGCTGGGAGATCTGGTTCCAGCGGACCTGAGGGCTCTCTTCTCCAGCCTTTTAGGGCCCATAGAATTTAGGGTCTGGGTGGCAGAGTGGGGGAGGAAGATTGTGGACGCTCTCCCGGTGCTCTGGGGGAGTCAGGCCACATCTCACGATGAAGATGGCTTGGTGATGTCCACTGATCATCTGGTGGACACAGGGAGTTGGGCAAGCGGGGCAGTGCAGGCCAGGGTGTTATTCCCTGCCCACCTTTTAGAGTCCTGCAGGGTGGCAGAGAGAGTTTTTTTCAAGCTCCCCTCCACCACTTCACAATTGGAGTACGGAGAGATAAAGCAAGGTGTGAATGAACCATATCTGGTCTTCGTAGAAAGACTGTATCGATTTGTGGGTGTTCAGGTTCCGGGGGAGGCGGCGAGAGAGGAAGTGATGAGGCAGATAGCCTTCTTGAACGCTAACGCGGCATGCAAGGAGGCCATCCGGTCGCTCCCCCTGAACCCAAAACCCACAATCGAGGAAATGATCGAGGTATGTGCACGTAAGGTTCTATTGTCATCAGTTGATCAAGATCAGAAGGTTCGCCCTCGAAGAGCGTTGGTGGCTTTTGCGGAGACACCCGACCCCGAATACTGGGAAGCTGCTGCTGCTGCCGCTGCCGGTCCACCAACACCAAGATCGGGCCGGAGAACTCCCGCATCACATCCATGCCACTTATGTGGCAGAATGGGACACTGGATGCCGCAATGCCCTCTGCGGCAAAGGCTTTTAGAGTTTAGGAGGAAGGAGGGAGAGTGCCCTGATGAAAGGCAGGGAAACTCAGAACAAAAAAACTAAGTCATGAGCGCAGCTCCTCCCTGCGCTATGAAAAAAATGAGGCGGGCAATATAATATCCAGCGGGGAGGGAGAAGTAAGGAGAGAGCCGCCACACGCTTTACCGGATTTGACCTATCTATTACCGAAGTTGACTTACAACACCTGTGAGTTACAGCCTCAGTCTGTGATAACCACCTTGTCCTCTGTTTCCCCATATAGGCTGCAGCTGACCAGGACAATCCATCTACCTAGCAGCAATTTCCACCTGGTGTCTGCCGACGTCCAACATCCCGGCAGCTGGAGGAGATTAGGACAGTGCAGGTGCACCATTGTCGGTGATACTAAGCACACACCGCGAGACCTTCACATCGTCCCGGGACTGGTTACCACAGACCGGGACTGTTTCGCGGTGGGGCTGTATTGTGTCCGACCCCCACTCTTCCTCCCCAAAGGGCAGGTCATCGCCCAGGCCATTCCGGTGCCGGAGGAGGCACATTGGACCAAGTCAACTAAGGGGTCATCGCCTCCAACAGTAGCCTGGGCACAGATCGTGGGGAGTTAGAAACCCAGATTAACCTGTCAGCTTTCACTGGGCGGAGATCGAAAAATAGTGAGGGGTCTTTTGGACACAGGGGCAGATGTGACGATCATTCTCTCTTGGGAGTGGCCGTCACATTGGGGCTTGCAAAACGCGGCTGGAACCATCCAAGGTGTAGGGGGTTTACAATTGGCCAAACAATCAAGCAGCGTTGTACAAATTATGGGGCCGGATGGGCAACTGGCTTCTGTGCACCCATTTGTATTGGATTACACCGAGCCTCTCTGGGGGAGAGACCTTTTAGCCCAGTGGGGAGGCAAAATTGACCTTCAAAAGGCTCCCCGGGTTTTTCGGGCAGTGGCCACTGAGGAGCGCTGGACCTGGAAGCTGGAATGGCGGTCCGATGAACCAGTACAGGTCTTGCAGTGGTCACTTAACAAACAAAAATTAAAAGCGCTCAATGAGCTCGTTCAGGAGCAGCTACAAACAGGCAATATCGAGGAGATCATGTCTCCATGGAACTCCCCGGTGTTTGTCATCAAGAAGCCCAATAAGGATAAGTGGCGGTTCCTGACCGACCTCCGCCAAATTAATGAAAGAATTGTCGACATGGGGCCTTTCCAACCAGGGATGCCATCCCCTGCAATGCTCCCCCAGAATTGGAATCTGGCTGTAATTGACGTAAAGGACTGCTTTTTCAAAATTCCTCTATACCCAGATGATGCCCCGCGTTTCGCATTCACGGTTCCCTCCATCAACCGTGAGTCCCCAGACAAGCGCTACCACTGGCGGGTCCTTCCGCAAGGAATTTAGAACTCTCCTGTGATCTGCCAGTGGTATGTCGCTTCTCTGCTGTCCCCCGTTCGTACAGCCCTCGGGCGTGTCGTCATCATCCACCATTACATGGACGACATCCTCGTCTGCGCGCCGAACAATGATCTACTTGCCCATGCGCTTGACCTGACAACCAATGCGTTGGTTGCTGCAGGGTTCGAGCTCCAGGCAGAAAAAATTCAACGGATGCCACCTTGGAGGTACCTGGGCCTTGAGATTACAAAGCGGACCATTGTTCCGCAAAAATTGGCTATTCGGACGAATGTCCGGACCCTAGCAGATGTCCATCAGCTGTGTGGGTCTTTAAATTGGGTGAGACCCTGGCTGGGTATACCTACCGAAGACCTGGCCCCCCTTTTCAATTTACTGAAAGGGGGAGAGGAGCTCAGTTCTCCTAGGGCTCTCACCCCAGAGGCTCAGGTAGCGTTGGAGAAGATCCAGAAGGCCATTTCAGCCAGGTAGGCCCACCGTTATCATCCGGGCCTGCCCTTCAAATTTATCGTACTGGGAAAGTTGCCACACCTCCATGGCATAATCCATCAGTGGGACAAGGACTGTAAGGACCAGGGCTTGAGTGACCCCCTCTTGATCATAGAGTGGGTGTTCCTCAGCCACCATCGGTCCAAAAGGATGACAAGGCCACAGGAGCTGGTAGCCGAACTGATCCGCAAAGCGAGATCGCAGATCAGGGAGCTGGCAGGGTGTGACTTCGCTTGCATACATTTACCAATTGAATTATATTTGGGTCAACTAACTAAAAAGACCTTGGATGAACTGCTGCAAACAAATGAGATGCTTCAGTTTGCTCTAGATAGTTACATTGGGCGTATTGCAGTTAATCAGCCGGCCCACAAATCGTTTAATTCGGAGTTCAAATTATCTATTAAAAAGGTTCGGAGCAGAGACCCTCTGGATGCCTTGACAGTTTTTACGGACGTGTCTGGAGCATCCCACAAGTCAGTAATGACTTGGAAAGATCTTCTGACTCAGCAGTGGGAGACAGATGTCACTATAGTGGAGGGTTCTCCACAGATTGCTGAGTTGGACGCAGTCATCAGGGCATTCCAGAGGTTCCCGGGACCTTTTAATTTGGTCACAGATTCAGCATACGTTGCCGGTGTAGTGTCTAGAGCGGAATCAGCGGTTCTCCAAGAGGTTTCCAATCAAAGTTTATTTAATTTGCTCACGAGGCTTGTTGATCTGGTCTCCCACCGTGAGCATCCGTTTTATGTAATGCATGTTAGGTCACATACCGATTTGCCGGGGTTCATCGCTGAGGGCAACCGCAGAGCCGATTCTTTGGCTGCGGCTGCTGTCACGGTGGGCCCACTCCTGGATGTGTTCAGTCAGGCTAAGATCAGCCACCAGTTGTTCCATCAAAACGCGCCTGGCCTGGTCCGGCAGTTCCATCTTACCCAAGACCAGGCTAAGGCGATCGTGGCCACATGTCCCCAATGCCAAAAAGATCAGATGCCCACCATTGCCGCAGGGGCAAATCCCCGAGGCTTGGCGAGTTGTGAGGTGTGGCAGATGGACGTAACACATGTCCCATCTTTTGGCAGATTGTGTTATGTCCATGTCTCAGTGGACACCTTCTCTAACGCTATCTTCGCTTCTGCCCACACGGGTGAAAAGGCAGCGGATGTCCAGAAGCACCTGCTTTTAACGTTCGTTGTCTTGGGCATCCCTAGGGTCATCAAAACAGATAATGGCTCTGCGTACACGTCCAAGGAACTGTGGAACTTCCTGCAGCAACGGGGAATAAAACATAAGACCGGCATCCCCTATTCCCCGACAGGCCAAGCCATGGTGGAGAGGGCCCACCAGAGCCTAAAGAAAGTTCTATCAAGACAGCAAGTGGCAGTGAAGGTGGAGACCCCCCACGTCCGGTTGTCGAGGGCTTTATACACCTTGAACTTCCTTAACTGCTCCTTCGACAACCCAAATCCTCCAGTGGTTCGGCACTTCGGCAGCCACCAGCAGCTGCAGCCTAAGGCCAGGCCACTGGTCCTAGTCAAGGATCCGGAGACCTGGCGGACGAAGGGCCCGTTTGACCTGGTCACCTGGGGGAGGCGATACGCTTGCGTGTCCACTCCCTCAGGGCCTAAATGGATACCATCCAAGTGGGTCAGGCCCTTCCTCCCGAAGCAGGGGACACAGAAAAGGGCTGTACCACAGGTGCAGGAAGCGTGTTGGCGGCGGAGGAGGAAACTCTCTCCTGTAACACCACCGTTCTCCTCCGATTTCGCTCTATACACCGACGGTGACTCCTCTCTTACCTCTTCCCCTTCTTCTCCAGAGATATCCCTTGTGTTCAAGTCCCGACCTTCCTCCCCCACTTCCTCTCCTCCTCCCAAGTTCGAACTATTATTTGGGGCAGAACCATGTGTTTGATTACCTCATACTTTTATTGTTCTCTTTATTTTGTAGTACATCTCCCTGCTGGCGCCCACGACAGCATCAATGGCTCCCAACCCCATTTCCATCCTGATGCAACTAATGCCCTACGGTCTTTTGCTGCCACCTTCGGAGTCGTGGGTCATCCCCCGGCCAAAGGTCAACGTCTGGCGTGCCTTGGCTCAATCTTTGGGACAGGATCATATTTGCCTAGACACCGGCTCAGCAGAGGACCCGATGTCGTCTTGCCTTGTGGGGATCCCTTTCTCTCCAGGCGAGTTCCCTTCTGCTTTCCAGGTGGCCCTCTCCCCTATCTTGGCCCGGAGCCTCACCATCCCTCCCAGTTTCAATACCAGTAACGCCTGGAGAGATGGAGGGAGGGGGCTGGACCCCTTAGGCCCAGAGCCCACAGAGTTACAACTGCTCGGATCCGCCAATGCCACCATTTGTTTTCAATTTGATTATTCCCTCACTCCGATTAAGAAGGGCGTAGAAGTGGTCCAGCAATCGAGAAAAGAGTACCAAGCCCATCAGTGGTGCACGGCAGTGTTGAAGATCAGTGGACCAACCACAACTGGTCAAGTACCTTATGCCCTCCCCAGGGGAGTGTTTTTGATTTGTGGCGACCGAGCGTGGGCAGGCATCCCCTCTCACCTGACTGGAGGGCCGTGCACATTTGGCAAGCTGACACTGTTTACACCCAACGTAACACAAATTGCTAATTGGAAAAGGACAAATGTCACAACTGAATTGGCCAGATCCCAAAGAGGTCTTAAGGATCTCACCGAAGATTGTGACGATTAAATTACCCATTGGTTTAATTCTAAAACAGTCGCCTTTACCATCATATTGCCTTGGGTATCGGTGGCAAAGTCTCTAGGTGAACTGGGCCACCTAGAGTGTTGGGTGGCAAAACAAGCCAATTTTACATCAGCTGCATTATACGACCTCCTCACAGACGAGGAAATTACAAGGAAGGCAACCCTCCAAAACAAAGCAGCAATAGATTTTCTATTGCTGCTACATCACCATCATTGCAAAGAATTTGAGGGCCTCTGCTGTATGAACCTGTCCTCCCGAGCCGAGGACGCCAGACACTCCATCAAGAGACTGCAAGACGTATTACATCAAGTGAAACAAGATACTTCGGACTGGCTGGGGGACATTTTCAAGGGTTGGGGCCTTAGCGGTTGGGCCAGTTCTGTTCTAAAGTCAGTGTGCAAGGTTATCTTAAGTTTGATTTTACTTTTGGTCATTGTTACGTTGATCCGCGGACTGGTCAAGAGACTTGTAAGGAAGCTTACGGCGCCAAGTGTCAATCAAGTCTCAGCTCCCTACATCGAGCCGCTCAAGATGGAGAACCCCTCTTTGGAGGCTGACGGAGTTGTAGATGAAGAGGGGCCCACCACACCACCTGTGGATCATCCATGGACAGATGAGCTCCATCTCGAGGAAGATGACATTTGGTATGACCAGCCACGGGTTCTTTCATTTTAAGTTTTACATAGACATTTACGTTCTTTTCTGTTTTATTTGGTAAAAAACGGGGAAATGTTGTAGTGTGTTCTGTTGGTTCGTTTAGTTGCTCCCCCATTTTGTATTGTTCTCCCCCATTTTATACTATGGTTCTGCCCTCGTAGTTTTTTTCTCGCCTCTGTACTGCCACTCATTCCGTTGCCTTGGTTATTCCCGCCACTTGTATTGTCAGTCCTCTTGGTTATATAATCCCTCCTCCCCCTCATTCCCTTATATGTACATTTGTTCTCCTCCCCGGGCCCAGTCAATCACTCCCCACTCCTCCCAAGCTACCAGAATCTTCTTCCACCTGGGAGTTATGATTGGCTGGGCCCTGGGGCCCCTCCCTTACTATGTAACTATTCGTTTTTCCCAGTGTCAATTATGTTAACTCCCCTGCTTTCCCCTACTGGTCTTATGTAAACCCCTCCCTGAGATCCTTCCTCCCTTTATAACTTCGTTGCTCCCCTTGTTCGAGGTCACTCACTGGCTGGCGCGTTAGATACCGGCCAGACCGTCACTCCCTGGTTGGCCCTCCTTGAATTAATAAATCTGACTGCCCGCAGTGAGTGTCCAGAGTCCTTCATCTCGTCGATTCAGCAGCGATTCCATCCGCAGCGGGCACAGCCCGAGGCCACTGACGCCAAGGGGACCCACGCAGTTGCAGTGGGCTGTTGGCCGTAGCTGGACATTTGACCAAAGGCCACCACCGCTGCAACCACAGAAAATGGATGACAAGAAGAAGAAAGAAGGACAAGACACGCCCTGATCCCTCCATCTTGTCTCCATAACCCCCCTGTACCAAAATCCTAAAATCTGTATTTTACCCTGTAAATACTTCATTTTTATACCATTCATTCCCAAGTGACTCTCATGTCCTCAAACAGGTGGCACATCCCTCAAAGGGTCAAAGTCAAGCCACCAGGCGCTTCTGGCAACATTCCTGGATTTCTGAGCCCCCCAAGGGTTGTCTCGGTAACCCTGGACATCTGGAGTGATGTGCTGAGTTCCCACAGTGTATTTTCCACAAGAACAGAGGTCGCAAGGAAAAACGGGGAGTTTGAGACAGGTTGAAGTTGTCTAGGCCCTTGTTTTGGAGGTTACAGGGAAAATCAAGAGTCTGAGATAGGTTGAAGTCATTTGGGCCCCTGTTTCGAGGTCGCAAGGAGAAATCTGGGAGGTCTGAGATTGGTTGAGGTTGCATAGGTAACTTGCAAGGTTCACACGCCTCTTGTAAGAAGTGTTTTTGGAGGTCGCGTGTCTTCTCATGTATGAAGCACATTCTAAGGTCACGTGGCTTTCATATAAAAGATATTTTTGAGGTTGCATGTTTTTTCATGTAGCAAGTACCTTTTGCGGTCCATGCTCCTAACTCAGTGCTTTACACTGGTCCGGCGAACTTGAGATGCCATTGACCGGAGTTTTAGGGCATGAAAGACCTCCATTATGAGCTCAGCATAGTAAGGGAGCTGGAATTATAAGGAAGCACAGAGATGTCACGCAGTGCCTGTGTGTCTTCAAGGAAGTCGCAAGAAAAAAGGGACTTGCTCTAATGGGTCTTTGTTTCCCCAAAAAGATGAGGTACGCTGGTGTGGACAAGAGAAGGGGAACATGCCTGACATCGCAAGAATTGTGGGTATCCCCAGCTATGCAGCCAGTATTGCTGCCTTCATCTGCATCCTTGCATCCGTCCAGGTGACCCCAGGCTGGATCATCCCCCAGGCCAAACAAAACGTCTGGGTCACCTTGGCAAAATTCCTCCAGCAGGACAACTTTTGTATGGCCATGGGAAGCGTGGACAATCCGTTATCTATGTGCCTGGTGGGGATCCCCCTATCGGAAAATGACTATCCGTTCATGGGTAAGAAACCCAACCCTGTGGACTCCCAGGATGAACGGACCAAGATTCTTCGTCATGCCTCACACAAATCCCAAGAGCTATACCTGCTGGGCTCATCTAGGGCAAAGTACTGCATTAACTTCAAACATCAAGCGAGACCCAACTGGCACATGACAAAACCACAAAGCAAAGATGTCTCACCAAATGATAAGCAGTAGAACATAGCTGAATGGTGCAACTACACCAGCACCACACCTTCCGAGTCCATGTCATATCCCAGAGAGATCCTGCGGCGGGTGTTTCTTATCTGTGACAACAGGGTGTGGGCAGGAATCCCCTCCAACATCAGAGGGGGTCCCTGCAGCCTTGGCCTGCTGACTACCCTCATCCCAAATACCAGCCTATTGCACAACTGGAAGCAAGAATAACAAATTGGCCCGCCAAAAGAGATCCTTCGAAAAATTCGATACAGATCGCAATGTTACAGTCAGGCAGAATCCCTCCCATTTTCCGTTACATTTTACTGTTAACCCCTGTTATAAACGACCCGGTCTAACCGTTAATAAATGCCATTTACCGTCCACCACATTGGTGAGTGCGTGTACCTGGACCATGTGGCAAAAGTGCTGCCACTGAGCCGTTCTCGACCCGGGACACCACGCCTCAAGCGGTGGCAACATCCACTCTCTCCTTCCTTTATCTCAGGACTTCATAGCTATGCTCTTGCCTGCGCCACCCGCGCCGCAGACAGCACCACTATCCGACAGTTTTCAAGAAAAGCCTGGGAGTGGCAGATCTTGTGGTCTCCTCCGGCCACACACCGGGAGCAGCTAGCCGGCATTTGTCCAGCTCCCGTGGCCACAGAGCAGGCTACAACAGTGTAGTGCAGAAAAGGACTCAGGCTGAAATGAAGGGACTAGGAAGAATCCCAGCAACGCAACACTGCAAAGCATCTGAGTACTCTGTCTGAGCAGGACCCAAGACCAAGCTGTGTTCAACCACACCAGGAGTGTGCTGCTGGCTTGCCCTGCCTGTGTGAACTGCACAGAGCATGGTTCCCAAGGCTGGGGAGAAAGAACAGGGGCTCGGTCCTCCCAGCGTGGCAGAAGCCCAGAGCAGCTCTGGGGACATTTCCAGGTGCCCCAGGTTCCTGCTCCCTCCCAGCCAGATGTGCTCAGCCCTGTTTCTCCAACCAGGCCATTTCTCCAACAATGGCCTTCATCCTGGCCCTGTTAGCCACTCATACTGGGCTGAAGGTGTGTCAGAAGTTTTATTTCAACTTCATATTTCAACTTGAGCAGGATGAAGTTGAGCACATGCAAGATGCCAGGAATATCTCCATGGTTTCTCCATCAGTTCTGGTTAGGATTTCCTGGCCAATGCACCAATGGTCAGCACAGCCATCACCTGAGTTTTGTGAGCAGCACAGTGTCCATTTCGTGTGAAAAGCTCAGAGCATGCCTCACTTGGGTTTAGGATAATGCAGAAAAGGGCTCAGGCTGAAGTGAAGGGACTAGGAAGAATCCCAGCAACGCAACACTGCAAAGCATCTGAGTACTCTGTGTGGCAGCTTCGGCTGAACCCTCCACCTTTGGCGCCGAACGTGACGCGGCTTTGAAAGCGTCACGGCTCGGGAGGGAGCCACCTAATGGTGCTGGACCTGCCCTGTGGGCATCGGCCCTTGTGGAATTACTGGTTCCTGGCAGCACCAACAAGCTCGCGTGAGCACGCCGATTTATGTCCGGTGGTGCTCCCAGGGGAGCGAGGGCACACCCCTATCTTGCAGCGGGCAAGTAAGAGAATGCCTTCCTGGACTGGGGACTGCTCCTGCTGGTTTTTTTCCCGAAGTCAGAGATTTGGTGAGTTTTCCCCTGGTGGCGTCGGGACGTACCCAGCCGGGGGGGGCTCCCTTTAGGTGATTGTTGATCCCAGGGGAGGGGACACGCTGTGCACTGCGTGAGCAGTTGCCACCGCGGTTTTTGGGACCCTTTTCAAAGTTTTAGGTTCTCCGTTTCCAGCAACAAGTGGGTGAAAATGTTCTGAGTTGGCAGCATGGGTAATAGGCTGTCTTCTCAGCAGAAGGAGGTGTATTTCCAAGTTGTGGGATTCCTGCGGGAGGGGGGTGAACGGTTTTCCAAGGGTTTAGTTAAAAGCTTTGACCGATCAATATTTTCTAAGTTCCTGCAATTGACCACTAAAGAGGTCAAAGAAGAGTTTCTGGAAGGCAGTGGGTTGTGAATTAACTGAAAGTACCAAGAAAAGCGATCCTACTGTCAGGGAAGGGTATATGCAACTGTTTCTTTTAATTATCAAAGTTGTAAAAAATAATGCTGCAATTCGCGAACAGGAAAGTGGAAAACGTCCTGTGGCAAGCTCCCCAGTTCTTCCCTCAATCCCCGTCCCTGCCTTCTTTCCCTGTTCCCACTTCCCCTACACCGGATAGAAGGGGGGAAGCAACGCGTCCAGAGCAGACGCAGGGCTGCTACCGTCTCCCTGACTTACCCCAGTCCCCTCGGTACCCTTGCCCTGAGAGTGCTGGCCACACTGTCGGGGAACCTGCTCCTAACTCTCCTTCCAATGCCTTTTTCCCAGCTGCTGAGTCCGAAAAACTTCAAGGTCACTTCAGTGCCCAAAACCCCTTCCTGAGGAACAGGAGTGTACCACGCTGCCTGGAGTGCCACAGCAACCTGGGGTAACTCTGATCACACACTCGGAGAGACACTGGCGAACAATGCAGGAGTGCCAGGAATATCTCCATGTAGTCATTTTGGTTAGGATTTCCCAGCTAATGCACCTATGGTCAACATGGGCATCACCTGGTGTGTGAGCAGCGCAGGGTCCACTTGGTGTGAAGAGCTCAGAGTGTGCCTCACTTGGGCTGGCGCAGCACAGAAAAGGACTCAGGCTGAAATGAAGGGACTAGGAAGAATCCCAGCAACGCAACACTGCAAAGCATCTGAGTACTCTGAGCAGAACCAAAGACAAGCTGTGTTCAACCACACCAGGAGCGTAGCTCCAACTCTGCTGGCTTACCCTGCCTGTGTAAACTGCACAGAGCAGGGCTTGGTCCTCTCAGGGTGGCAGAAACCCAGAGTGGCTCTGGGGACATTTCCAGGTGCCCCAGGTTCCTGCTGCCTCCCAGCCAGATGTGCTCAGAATGTGCCTCACTTGGGTTTGGCACAGTGCAGAAAAGGGCTCAGGTTGAAATGAAGGGACTAGGAAGAATCCCAGCAACGCAACACTGCAAAGCATCTGAGTACTCTGAGCAAGAGCAAACACGAGCTATGTTCAATCACACCAGGTCTTTCTAATCTGCGGAGACAGAGCATATCCAGGAATCCCCTCTCGCTCTCTCGGGGGCCCATGCACCCTGGGCTGCCTATCCCTGACAACACCGAACATGACCCAAATTCCAATTCAGAATGCCAAATTAAGCTCAAAGATTGTCAAAAGGGGTGCAACTCAATTCAATGAGCATTGTGACAGTGAAATTTATCATTGGGCCAAATCTAAGTGTGTTGCTGTGTCCATTTTTCTACTTTGCTGTTATCACACAGCGCGCCCGTATTTGGAAAACTGAACCGCCCTGGGATTCTGGAAATAATTACAAACTTATTTTGTTTGTAATTATTTCCAGAATCCCAGGGCGGTGAAAACTTTGGTTTTTTTTTCCCCTCGCTGATGAAGGGGAACAAGAAGTGACCACAGCATCCCAGAAATCTCATTTCCGGTCCAAACCACCACAGGTAGCAGCTACGAAAGCTCTAAGTGAGCTATGAAATCTTAAATGCTGGGTGACTCCCCAGGTGAACTTAACATCTACAGCCTTAAGCGATCTCTTAGAGGACGAGGAGATAACCAAATTGGCGACCCTGCAAAACAGGGCAGCTATTGATTTTCTGCCACTGGCACACGGGCATAGATGCCAGGAGTTTGAGGGGCTGGGTTGTTTCAATCTGTCATCCAAGGGCCAATCCATCTGTGGGAGGAGGGGACAAGGGGGAGGTTGTTGTGGTGTGTTGTTATAGTTCGTTTTGTCGTTCCTTTAGTTTGTATTATTTCCCCCATATTGTAGAATGGTTTTGCCCTCACTGTCTTTTACCGCTATTGACCTGCCCGTCACCCTGTATCCCTGGTTACTCCCGCCAACCTACTTGTCATTTATATTAGTTATGTAACCCCTCCTCCCCTTCTCTTCCTTATATGTATATTGGTTCTCCACCCCGGGCCCAGTCAATCACTCCTCACTCCTACCCACCTTCTAGAATCTTCTCAGGCATAGGAGTAGTGATTGG
>JAWWMS010000383.1:0-14434 GCA_035048045.1 Chlorospingus semifuscus
AGGATTTTTTCTCCTGAGAAGCTGAGAGGCCTCAGGAACAAAATGTAAACAATAATTATCTGCTGCTGTGGAATGCAACAGGTGCATCTTTGATTGGTCTCATGTGGTTGCTTTTAATTAATGGCCAATCACAGTCCAGCTGTATCAGACTCCCTGAGAGTCACGAGCTTTTGTTATCATTCTTTTCTTTTCAAGCCTTCTGATGAAATCCTTCCTTCTAGTCTTTTAGTATAGTTTTAATATAATATATATTATAATAATTCAGCCTTCTGAAACATGGAGTCAGATTCTCGTCTCTTCCCTCATCCTGAGACCTCTGTGAACACCACCACACACATGAACCTTTTTTTTTTTTCATTTCAAATATTTCATTAAAGGAAAAGTGCATCTCCTTCCATAAAATACTTGTATCACTCTTTATTTTGAAATGGTTATTTTCACAATGATGAGCACAGACAACATGAGAACTGCTTTGATTTACAGAAATAACACTCCCTGTAAAATAGCTCTTTTTCATTATTTTTAGGCATCCCTCTACCTTGCTTTTACTTTTTTGTTACTAGTTGAAACAAACAATATCTAGTTGTCACTAGATATCAAGGACCTCCTGTGTATTTTTATCATCACACTTGGATGTTCTGGACTAGTTCTAGTTTTACCCTCTCCGTAACCAGCCCCATTTGCCATCCCAAACATGTTTTAAGCTTACACAGATCATCAGCAGATATGTAAATGTGTGGACACTAATGCTGTGCCTCCAGTGATCCCTCTTGGCATGTCTCCTAATTTTTATTTGACTCCAGCTTATGTTCCCTGAATTTTTCCTCTGTCCCTCTAAACTTGGTATTACAAGGTGTCACACTTGTGGATGAACAAAAGAGGAACAAAACACCGTACAAAAAACTCTAACAAAAGACTTACTGATTCATTCTGCATTAAAACCTGGTATAGCTGGGACTGCTCATTAACTTCTCTGCAAAAATCATGGATAATCCTAATATTAGAGGTACAGCCGTTTAGGAAACCACCCCAAAAGTTCATTATCAATCAGACAATAGTAAAATACGAAGCTGAACAGCCTGAGTTCAAAGGTTTCATACAGGTAAATAACTTTTCTTGATGAAAACACAACTTACAGGACTCCAGTTTCAACCAAGTTCATATGTTTTTTAAAAAATACACAAAAACTTCCATCCTTCTGCCTTTTTTTGTTATCTTTTGTTTTCCTGATATTAGTTCTGCTCTTGGTAAATAAGGAGCTTTTGAAAATAAAAGAAGAGGAAAAGAAATCAATATTTTTGTCCATTTAGCAGCCCTCTCACAGTTCAGAGACATTCAGGATATGGAGAGTAAAGAGACAAGGAATCAATGCATAAAAGGAGACTGCAGATCATATTCAACCTGCTCAGCTAAGCAATCAATAGCTCCTCCAGCTTCTACTTTGAAATGCAAGTGAGCTGGTCAAGCTGCAATGTAAAATCAATGCTGAGTATGGATAGTCTACAATAGAAAATGCCAATTTGGTAAAACAGAAATTTTCATAGCATCATGCCCTCTTTGCCAGTTTTTTTTTGCCCTGGGGTACAATTTATTAAGTGGAAACACTGAGACAGAGGAAAAAGCCCTGCATATCTTGATATTCTGTGCACTGCCTCAAGAACAAGCAAACTGGTTCATACCTCTACTTTCTCTTCAGTTGGACAGGAGAAACATATCAGGATCTACACTATCACAGGTGCTGGCTATTCTCAGCAATCTGTTTCAAATTTTTTTCCCACTTCTTAGACAAGCCAGCATGAGAGCATTTCTGAAATCTTAAGAAGATTCCAAAGGAATGAAAAACTTCTTCTTATTCTACATAATACCAAAAAAAGACAAAGGAAATTATATTTTCTTCCACATCTTCTTGCAAGATAGCCATGATAGTCACTTCAGTTACAAAACCAAAGATCTCTGTAACAAAGAAATTCCCTGGAGCTGGACTATAACTATACATTAGTCTTTCCAGTAGATATGCAGAGACTGCAAACCACAGGGACACTTCATCGGCAGCTTATGGGCAAATTTTGCACTCTGCTGTCCCACCAGTTATATGGGTCAAATAAATGATCAGCCTTTCCAAATCAATCAGAGTAATCACCCCTTATGTGGGTATAAACAGCATGCCTGGTTGCAGAAAATAAAATTGGGCCTTTTGTATTTAGGTCGTTATCAACTGCAGATCCTACCTAGCTGCAAAATTAGGAGAACTGCAACTTGCAGAAACTTTATCTTATATTCCTTTGCCAAGTACTGCAGATATGACTTTCCTAAAACATTATGATTGGAAAAAACCAAACTTGCCTTCTTCTTCTTCCTCAACAGTGAAAGTCTTTTTTAGAGTGATTTTTACTTATTACAAAGAACACCACCAATCTTTGAGGTGATAACCAGAGTAGGTCTAAGTTATATTTGCACCCTCTCTGCAGTATAAGAAGGGTTTTAGTATAAACGGAAATCAGGCCCAGATCACATTTGAGATTGCAAACCTTCTGGCTGTGTCTGTGCAAAGAAGAGAGATGCTCATATGATGCTGAATCTTCTAATTTAATTATTCACTCCGTCATCACTTGTAACTTTGGACCATTTCTTATACCCCAGGGCAGTCATCTAGCAATGGACTTCCCTCCTACTCCACAACTCATTGGTCCTATAAGGAGATATATACTACACAATCCACCTTTATATAACCACCTTTTTAGTGATTCCCTTAGTACAGTAGCTACTTCCACACAAGCAATGAATATCTGATACATCTCAAGAAAACAGGAGTGCTCATAGGCTAAAGATTTCTCTAACTGCTGATTTTAAGTTAATTTATTTCACAAAGTAAGTCTTCAGATATGTAGGACTGTGAGAAAATACCACTTGGAGAAAAATCAGCTGAATTTGGTTTTTATGGGAAAACTCAACTAAGGTGAAGTTATTCTTTTTGTAGAAATGTCCCCTTGACTCACCCTAACACAGAAGAGACTTCTTGTAAATGTGTGAATATTTGTGCTAATGCCCAGACACATTTGGAGTCATAAAGCACGACTTGAAGCAGCTTCACCTCTAGCTTCATGTATTTCCTTTGTAAAGATGCAAATTTGCTTTATAGACTTTGTTTCAATATATTCCATATGGACGGATTAGAAAGGCTTTGCAATACACCTGTGGAGCCAGTTTAGCGAAACTACCACTGCCCCTTCCATTTTCCTTAGCAGACCTCAACCTAGGCTTACTCTTCCTATTAGCCATGTCAAGCCTAGCAGTATACTCAGCAGGATGAGGTCTTAAAACTAAGTCTGCAGCATATGCTGATAAAACACCCCTTGGTCACCAAAGTGATTCTCCAATTAAAAGCCAGCTTCTGACCTTTGCTATAACTCATCATACTTTCACTTCATTATCCAAGTGGGAGCTTCCTTCCCACTCAAATTTTATCTAAATAGCTCATCACTCACCTTGGACCATCGGCTTGGAAAATTATAATATGCATTTTTCTCTCACACAACTACTGGCACACATTACCCTTGTTTCTATGTTACAGCAAATCCTCCCTAATGTCTCATTGAAGAGCTGCCTGTTGCCCTGTCTTTTATGTCATTTGTTTTGCTCTTCATCTGTACTCCATTTCTAAACCACTCCTGAGTCAAAAACCCAGACACTTTCATATAGCTGACCCCTAAATCAAATGACAGCATTCAGTCATGGTTACCATAGCAGGACCTGTATGGGACTTCCCTTGTGCCTGGAGCTTAGAATAAAGGTTTACTTCAGCTTCATCTGCTCCTTCTGAGCAGCTTGTCCCCACTGGATCCAGAGGTAGCAAAATTGTTACCAGGATCTCAGCTGAAGAGCAGCTTCCAGACTTAAAATGGGATCACAGCCCTGGGAGAGAAGGCAGGCAGACTAGTGTCAGTGATGCTGTCCTACATGCAGTGCATGAACTCAGCTGGAAATCAATCTGATCTAAATTAATTTAAGAAAGTCTGAATTAAAATAATTATTTAAAACTAGCTGTCAGTCCTCAAACCTGGAGACAGGAGGTGACAGTGAAGTAAAAGTTGGCTCCACCATGCAGAATCCAGGCTTTCTCAAAACTGGTTTCAAAAAGCACACCAAGTGCCTTCTGATTGTGTTTTCCTGACTGCAACACTCAGAGTGCCCTGCAGAATGTAATTATTCTCTTTTGTAACCTCTTCTGCACTGTCATTGCTCAATACAATTTTTCTTTTCCCTGCTTTTCCTGCTCTGCGATCAAATGATGCAGCTTAAAGCTGAGAAGAGCTGTTTTGGCTACCATGAAAGGGAGCACCTCTGCACAGACAGGACACCACAGACAGCCACACACCCCTCCTCCAGCAGCTCCTGGGGTCCCTGCCCTGATTTGGGTCCTCACTGTACCATGCTGACAGGTTGCTAGGAGGGATTACAGCCCACTGCTGTCAACACTTTCCAACCAGGTGGTAATGACAACTGCAGAAGATCCATTTAGCTTTAATAAAGAACAAAGGCTATTTTTTACAAAGCTGCCTGCCTGGAGTGATACAGCAACAACTGCCAAAGAAGTCTCAGCTTACTCTAGTATTTAAAACCTGTAATACTTAAACTTCAATGTTCACATGAGTGGTAGTGATATATTAGTGAGCCTTTCTTGACCATCTTCAGAGGTCTGCTGTTAGTGCAGTGGAAACAAGATAAAAAACTGCAAACCACTGATTTTCCTAAAGAGCTGTCTAGTGGATAGTACATGGGCTGCACAATGTCTTCTCTGAGGAAATTTCATAACTAGAAGCCAGACACAAAACAGAAGCCAGTCAGTCTTTTGACAGAGGGAAAATGGCAATTATGCTGCTGCTGACATTCACACATCTGCTCATGCAACCAAAAGCAGAGCAGTTGCTCACAGCTACTTAATTACCATAATACACATGACAGAAAAGACATGGGAACTTGCTCCCATCCCTGCCTTTCCCAGCCAAGTAGGAAGCTACTGATGATTGAGCTGTGCAGGTCGCAATTGCACTATTTCAGTGCCTAGATTCAGAGGTTTATGGATCCCCATCACCAACCACATTAATAAAATCAGCAGAGGTTTATGTATCACTGCTGTACAGCACTGGGTTAGTAGAGTATACCTGCCAGGGACAGGCCATCTGTCACACATCAAAACAGAATCATTCTAGAGAACACTTTCTGTAATAAGAGGAAAGGTGGGGGGAAATGACAAGTAAGGGATTGGCTTACAAAAAGGAAAGAAACAGCCAGAGTCCTACTGTTCTGGCCTTTATCCAAACTAGTTTTTGTTTTGATACTTTCGGAGGATTGTACTTGATCCTTGTCAAGACATGTACATCAGAATCCTGTCTTTTAACTGTCAAATGTTCTTTTTCAGTTCCAGCTGATGCCTCAGATTTAAGCTTTTATATTGTTCAGATTCTGTACTGCTTTAGTGTGTGGGTCTGGGCTTCATATTAGGGGATGGTAAGCTCTCTTCACAGAGTAGGTAGATAAAACAATTCCTTCTCTAACTGGGAACCAAGGACAACTGATCCGGATTTCAGCTCCAAGAGCATAAAGAACATGGACTGAAAAGAGAAAAACAAGGATGGGACTTCATGGGCTAAAGCTGCAATTAGACAATTAGTTCCAATATGCTAATGGACCAAAACTTATAAAAGTGTGAGACCTCGTGACCAGTCATCCATTTTGTGACCATTTTTAGGTTCATCTTGGGTGTAGCCCTGGTCAGGCTCTTGTGCTGCCCAAAGTGTATCCATTGAGGCCTTTAATAAATACCTACTTTATTCTTTAGCTCCATCGAGTCTCTGTTCTAGGTCAGCCTTCATAAGGCATCACAGCCTTGGAGCCTGCAGAGTGCAGTTGCAGGGCTTGCTGGTGCCCAGGGATATCCACATCAGTGCACTTTTCCCACCTCATCCCAGAATTCGGGATGAGGACTGGCATCAATTGGCAGAACAGTACCATTCTGCACCTGAACTCCTGAGCTGTCCAGTGCTCCGCCTGAGCAGCATATTGAACGCATATGCCCCCAGAAAAAGCCTACAGTTCTTTTCTTGACAAGAGAGACACCAGATGATGAATGACTTGGCAAAGGGATCACATCCCATATGAAACTGTAGGCAGGAGAGCCAACACAGTGAAGTGGTGAGGACACACGCAGCTGGCCCAAGCATAACAGAGCCCACAGGGAAAGAAAAAACCTGTGAAACTGAGACAAGCATTAATATGCTGAGTTCATCACAGAGGAAATTCTCCTCAGTGACAACACAGAGACAGGGCAGCACAAGGCATCTCCATCCCTGAAAGTGTTCAAGGCCAGGCTGGATGGGGTTTTGAGCAACCTAGTCTTCTGGAAGGTGTTACTGCCCAGCAGGGGGTTGGAACTAGATAGTCTTTAAGGTCCCTTCCAACCCAAACCATTCTTTGACACTAAGACACAGAAATGTGGTCTGAATATTCTTAATGGGTTTTCTCAACACCCACTTCAGCAGAGAGGCTTTTTACATCCTTGCCCATGTTTTCCAGCAGCCTGTCCCACAGACTGCTGGCCAAGCCTCTCTCTAAAGCACATCTGCAGAATTAAATTTTTTTTCAAAAATCTTAGAGACAAAGGGGTTTCTGCCTTGATTTCAAGGGATCAGGTCATCCAAGTGGTTTGAAGTTGTCACAAGACCCTCTATTTATTCACTGCCTAGAGCAATGAAAAATGGTTCCTGAAGAACACAAAACTCATTATTAATTGCAGTTGCATGTGCAACAGCAGGGATTTTGGTACCAGAATTTTTCCTAGTTCCCACTGGGTCAGAGCAGAGGCTGGTTTAAATGAAGTGATAAAATTATCATCCTGCTGAAAATTCTATGAATGATTGTTGCTTTTTTTTGCCAGGAATGAGGAAGTATCTTTTCAGTTCAATTACTAGCATGAAATAATTAGACTTTAGGGTATATTTTGCTCCCAGTGCACATACATAACTTGCATTAATATTAATGGGGACTTCTCTATTCACGCTCATTGAAAGGAGCCCATACCTCAAAGGACTGAGAATAGGAAAAACATATTTAGGATTTAGTCTATCACCAAAGATTTCCACAGACTCCCATAAACTGCTGTCTTCATTGTATACTTCTTTCTCTTCCTAGTTTATTTCCAATGAGACAAATGTTTAGCAGATCATAGAAGAAAATAATTTGCTCAGGATTCTCACTGCAGGCAATCAAAAATGTGCATGCAAATTCTATGGAAATGATTCAGTTCAGACTTTGAGACCAAATTCATGTTACGGTTTCCACAGAATAAAAATTTAACAGAAAAGCTTCCCTCATGAAATTGTACTTCTTTCATATGAGAAGTGATGAATCTCTGATTAATACTAACAGTGCCTGCTGCACACGCATTTAGGGGCTCTTCATATTTCCAAAAAGCCAGAATTAATTTGTGTTATGGCAAGCACTCAAGATGTATCTTCCCAGAGCAACAAAAAGGAGATTTAGGAAAATAACCTACTACAGCAGAAGGATTCACTGCATGGCAACTTTAAGAGATGCCTAGACTGGCACCAGGATAGAAAGTCCCACGTGTCTTGGGCCTGAAGAAGTGTAAAACATCCAGTGCTAAATGGCAGAATCATAGACATGGCAAGCTGTCACCAATGCAATGACATCAGAGATGATGTCTTTTCTTCTGGGCCTTTCCTTTCAGGGCAAGGTGAGCTGTACCTATAAATGACCATCACCAAAGAAAAATTAGAAACAACAAAGTGATGCCACAATACAGCGGAATTATATAAGGGATGAAACTGCTGAAGTCTTGGTTCAAAATATCATTTTATGAGATTGAGGGTAATAGGAGTGTCTAAGGTAGCAAAAAGAGACAGAATTCCCTGCAAAACAGGGAAACCTGAACAAAAGACCAGAAAAAACCTCTGGGGTTCATGAAAAGGTCTGAAAATTTCATTTTTCTTTTCTGGGTATGGCCCCTCATCATCCTCACTTTTGTTTCAGGGAAGGTCAACCCAGTTATTATTGTTAGTCTCTCCTGTTTCATCTCACTCCATTTCACCATGGACCAAATTGCAAATGAGATCTGGATAATGTCCTAGCTTAGAAAGAACTTGTTAAAATGCAATCATATTCCCTATCCCAACACCAGCTGCCCCTGCAACAACAACAACAACAACAACAACAACAACAACAAAAACAACAACAACAACAACAGAGAATGGTGTCAGAGGAACAAACAGTCATGATCAAAGAGGCATGAATACTTAAACTCTTAATCTCAGGAACACCACAGCAAAAAATAATCAGGCGAACCTCTACAGTGGAACAACAGTGCACATTTGGTATTAGCTTCCTGGAAAAGATTCAGTTCTCCAGAAGTGCAAAGACCCAGGTTCCATCTTCTCTTGTCCAAGGGTCCACTCTATTCATTTCTGTGAGATTACTTCAGATATTTTCACTGCTGCAAGCTGGAGAAACGTCTGTCTCTTGTTTTTAACACCATCCCTCTAGGGAAAAACTGTTCAAAGCCTCCATCCAGTTGAACTCAAACTTCACAGGTCCCAACAGGTGATGAAAACTGTCTAGGGCAATTTTTTTTCCCTTTATATTAATTGCCACAGCAGGCAACATTTAGAGAGGCTGAGAGCACAAGCTCATACCTTACATGAATGTGTAACTGAGGTCACGGCTTGGCCAAGAATGAAGGAAGAATACGGTTATTATGTTTGTTTTTTTCGTTGAGATCTCATGAAAACACAGTCCTTGAAAGCTACTTTATTGCTCAGAAATCTTATCTGAGCTCTTTATATAAAATAGGGCTGAAAAGGAAAAAGACACCTTATCTGTTGTCAACCTTCACAAGAAAAAAAATAAAGGCAGAACTGAAAAAAGTTCTCTCCTATTCTCCCCTCATATGTTTCCTCTCAGTTTAACTCAGGAGTAGGCAAAAAAACCCCATACAAATCTCAAGCAAATTATTCATCATGTCTTGCATCAAAATCATTAGCTCCCCTAGTCAGTGTGGGCAGGCAGCTGCTGTTTTAATCAAGAAAAACATATTAAAAGAGGTTTCAAATAACTTCACAAAGGGGACAAAAACTATTTATCCTTTCATTTCCATCTCCATCAGAGTGTAATGCACTCACAAACGACAGAACCTGAGCCTGGAGGCAGTGCTGCAGTGTGGGATCAGACTTAAGAAGACTCCCAGTCCTGATGATGCTCCTCTGGCAGTTCAGGCAGGAAGATGGCAGGAAGCTAAATAACAGATTCCTACCTGCTGAGATCCAGGAGACCTCCAACTTCCATAAGCAAATATTATAAAAACCTCTAACACCTATGTAACTCTAATTGCTGAGAAATCATTGATACATCTGTCTAACAAACCATCTCCTCCCCAGCCAATCATTACAAGTCTGGGGTCAGTAGTACAGTCTAATGCAGGTCTAAAGTAGTAAAAAGACACACAGTTCCCCAAATTTCTGCTGCTTTTCACCTGAAAATACAAAGGCAAGGTGCTGCTGGATTTTACCTTCTGGGAAACACTGAACATGTATATTTCAGATATATGAAGTAAAACACATTCAGTCAATTCGTGCATATTTTATGCAAAAAGCAAGTTGTTCACTGGACAGCAAAGAATGAAAATAGTAAATGAAAAAGTGTTATTTAGGTTAAAGTCTCCTGAGCATGAAGTTGGCACTAATCTCTATTAACACTGGAGAAGTTTTCTCCATTTGCTGCTGCTTTTACCCAGGATAAAGAAATACCGGGGAAAAGCTGGAATGAGCCATGCGGAAGCATGGACAGGAAAGAGGCAGGATCACTAATACTGGAATATACCTAGGGACAAATGACTCCATACAACTGTGTTGTTTTTTTATGCTTACATAGCCTCTAGCACAGTATTTTCTCCTGCACCTCCAGATCATGCATGTAGAAGCACTAGTCAACTAATTACAGTTTAAGGTTACTGTCCTTTGCGTAAGTCTTTTGGGCTTCAGAGGATCTGCTCTAATCTCGGGTTTCATTTTGCTCCCACTCTTCTCATCTCAGTTTTCTTAGTGCCCAGGTGTTGTAAAGACTACAAATGGCTGTAATCCAACTTCTACTTTGTTGTTGTTGTTGTTGGGGATTTTTTCTTCCAGACAGCAGATTGGGCATCTCAGATCTACTGCTACTTACTCTGCTTTGCTGTATGACCTTTTGGAAAATTTAAGGTCCTCTTCTTCCCGCATTTATTTCCAGCATTTGTGAAATACACATAATCCATATTTGAAATGTGCTTTGAAACCTGTACTTAAATATTGTTTCATTAAATACTATAAAAGACTACAAATTATTTCAGATGGACAGATCATTTCAGTGGGAGAGCGCCAAGTGTTAAATCACTGAAGCAGTCCTTTTCTCACTTTAGCCTAATTTGTAGGAAGACAGAAAGTATTTGGGAAGATTCATTTGACTTTCTGGCTCCCACTGAATTATTCATTGTTCGGAAGTCAAGTAGGTAATTCAACTTGCACACACTTCTCAAGTGCAGTGCTAATAAAAAAATCACACTGAGTTGATTTTTCTGACAAATAACACTTCACGTAACCAGCTGTCCTTAAAGAAATACATCCTCTCTCTATGCAAAAATGTTCAACATTCTACAGTGAATAGCAGGACACCAACAAATGTTAGATTGATTCAGACTCCTAAAAGCAATGTTCTTTTTTATACCTTTCCATTTCAATCTGAAACTTGCATTTCTTTCATACATTTAAACTTTCTTCCAAACCTTGCTGGCACATGAAAGCAAAAACACTTTATCATAAAAATCCAAATTCACTGAGACAGCATATGGCAACTCTGACATGAAACAAAAAAAAATTGTCCCTATGGGAAGTTGCTCGCTCCATACAAAGTTTTCATCCTCAGGGATAACAACCCAAACCCAATCATTTATATCCCCTTTTCCAGGTTTTTTATCATCTTCTCAGGTCAAATGGTGGGCTTTTTAATTTGCAGTGAATTATAGACTATGAGTAAAACTCATTCTCCTTTGAGGGACAGCACCACTCAGCTTGCATCATCTCCTCTGAATAGGAAAGTCTGCTCTGACTGAATGAAATCTCAGCCTCCTTAGATGTTTTCAGAAAAGGCAGAGTGAGCTGAGTGCCCCTGGATTTGTTTGTGAGAAGCTCTAGTCCCTCACAGTGGCACTGCTGCCTCCAAGTTTGTTCTTAGCCATCCAGAACCAATTAAGAAGACAAGTGAAGTAAGCAGCAAGCTACCCAGGAGAAGGCTGGCTGGAGGAATCCTGGCTGATCATCAGATGCTTCTTTTGGAGGTTGTCTTCCACTAGCTATTCTTCCTTGAAACATGCATGAAACATACTTTTCACAATCTAGAAACTGGACTCAGACCAACAGAAGACTGGGATTAGGATGTTCATTTGGAAAAAATAATGAAAATGAAGAAAACAGTCAAAAATGACCATGAAAAAAATCTGGAAGGTTCCAACCAGAAAATCTGAAACAAAATGAAACTATTTTTTTTTTTTGCTAAATAAAATAATTTGGTGTTATATTTTTTTCTCCTGATAAAGTATTTCAAACATGAAAATGTAGATTCTACTTCCTTATGACTCACTATCAACAATATGAGTTGAAGTCTTAAAGATATTTTTTTCCTTGGGAAAACAGTAATTATAGTTAGTTGACTGTCCAATGGAAAAAAATTCGTAAGTTTTTCTTATAACATGCCCTGCACAACTTGGGGAAAGGCCCTTTAAAATTATAAGATATGTACATGGTTAGAGTTGGAAACAGGGAAATAAGTTTAACACGGATATTTCCCTTCCTGTTTTCAGAAAATAAACAGACCAAGAGCAATGAAGGGAATCATTCCAAGAAAAGCTCAAGTTCCAAAAGAAGCAAAACATATTCCTGCGGTGTTACAGACTCCCCAGGGATCCCCAAACAAACTGCAACATATTCCAATGAATATTTTTCCAGGAGAGCATTCCAGTTGAGAAGTGAAAATAGAGAAAGCACTGCATAATTACATTAGTATATCCTGGCCTAAGATATCCAGCATTTTTGTCCAAATTCTGCCAGTGATACTTGCTGGTCCAAGGGAGCAGGTCCAGGAGATAACTGAAGTTTTGAACACAAGTTCAGCTTGTTTTGAGTTGGAAAAAAGAACAGCTAACATGGTGCTTACAAGGTTTATAGAAGGTCTCTCATTTTTTTAAGTCACAGTGCAGTCACTGACTACATTTGGTTTTTCCAAAGCATGAAGTAGCTACAGCCAATAGCTCCTCAAACTCCTTGTTTTGCTGGGAGAAAATGCCTCCAGACATAATAGCTCTGACTTTGATGGAACCACAGGGAGGACGAAAGCAATCCAAAAGCTCTGCAGGACAAGGCTGGGTGAGCACCAGAGAAAGCAACAGCTGATGGGCTCTGCACTGAGTTTATCACATTTGCTGGATGACAAAGTCAAGTTAGATAGGAAAAAATGTAATCAATCCCTCAGACTCCAAGACAAAACACAGGGCACCTCCTCACCCCAGTGGCTTATTTTATTTTTCAGGTTCTTGATGCAGACACATTTAATGTATCTGTGCCTCCTCCAAAGAAAAGGAATAGGGGTGTGAAGAGCTGGCAAGGAAGAAGAGAACCAGATATTAAGGCTAACTGTAGCACTGCAGTGTTACATAACCTAAAGCCTGACAGTAATCAGCTCAGTGACATTGCTGTGAGACCAAGAACATAATAATAATTAGATCTGACAATTCTGGTTCTTCTGTGAAGACTATGTCTGCAAAGTTCATGGATCCCTTACCATATATTCCTCTGTATGGAAGTATAATGCTCAGAATCAAATAAGATAAAGACCATGAAGACAATTTACACTGATGACATACTAAATCTGTACCTACAATAAGGGTGTACTTCTTTTCAGCACTCAGAGAGTAGGAAGTTTGCAACGTAAAACACAAAGCTGTATTTTCACAGAAATGTGGTCATTCAGGTATCATTCCTTATAAGCAAAATTGCAATATTTAACAGAGTCCATTTATAATAGTATGGAATTGATACTTTACAAATAATTAGAGAAAATACGTACCATAGAGATGTTTAATATTTCTTAGTCTTTCCATGGTGTTTTGTTCTACCTAGGCCTGTTCTCTCCCTCAGTATGGAAGTTCCCAAGGCCAAGAAGCATTTATTCAACTTCACTAACCCATGACATACATATTAGCATTTTAATTATTATTGGTTATTTTGAGCTTTTAGAGGCTGAAAAAGCAGTAGTCCAATGCAGCATCAAATAATTACTGCAGCAAACTACTACTAAAATAATTTAGAACTAAACCTTTCATTTATTTCCATTGTATCTCCAAATACTGCAATCAACTTTCAGCAACCTCAGTAAAACCCCTTTTTGTATTCATGGAGCACATTGTGCATACAAACAGTAAAGTAGGTTAAATGGCATGAGTGGATGCATTACATAATACATTTATTGTGTGATACAGTAGCATATGCCATTAAAGAGATTCTTTTAACTTAAGTCTCTTAGGAGAAAGGGGGCGGGATTTTCAAAGCCACAGCCCTGTGACACAAGCCCTGGTACACCATGCTTAGATACCCCAAAACACAACACCAAAAAGTATTCCAGTCTTACATTGTTATTGATTTAACCGCACACCCTCAGTCGCACCACCTTTTATTTACTGCCAATGTCATATACATTAAACGGTTCTGGTTATATAAGTGTACACACAAGAAACTCCATCAACTGTTTTAACATTTGATTTTAACATTGATTTTCTGACATCAATAAAGAATGGAAATAAACTTGTAGTTTTGCTCCATTCTAGACCTATCATCTCACAGTCTGGGTACCATATATAACAGATACAATATTTTACTAATTTTATAATCTTCCCAAGTTGTATGTTAAACAGTATATTTAAAATCTTTTGAAAGGTAGTTTTCCAGCCTCTGTATTTTCTATTAGGCTTAGAGATTTGCCCAAAAGAAAACAGAGCCCAAAATGTTCAGTTGCATTGTTCCTGAGGAAGATTTCTTAGCATACAATTTACTTGTACAGGAGAAAAGGAAGTATAGCTGAATAAGACACACTTCCTAAACTGGAAGTGAAGCCAACCTTGAAGACAGAGCTGCACATGGCAGTCTGAATTCTATCACAGCTCTAATGCTGGTAACTTGGTCATTTTTGAACCCCCATATATTTTGCACTCATCAAGCACCAACAGTATGCCTATGGATTCCTGGATCCAGTGAATGCTGAGATATTCACAACCTTCAGTGACTAACAGCCATAACATAACATACAAACATTAAACTAATTAAAGTAATTAAATGAGTCA
>JAWWMS010000384.1:0-14398 GCA_035048045.1 Chlorospingus semifuscus
GGGTGTATTTGGGGTGATTTTGGGGCAGATTTTGGGGTATATTTGGGGTTATTTTGGGGCAGATTTTGGGGTATATTTGGGGTGATTCTGGGGTATTTCTCCCCCAGCATCATCGAGTACATCGAGGGGCTGCTGGCCAAGGACCGGCGCGACAATCGCAGCATCGGCGCCCACGGGGCCGAGCACATCCTGGGGGGGGTCCCGGGCGGGGGTCCCGTCACCCTCCTGACCCACTGCAACACCGGGACCCTCGCCACGGCCGGCTACGGCACCGCCCTGGGTACTGGGGGGGACTGGGGGTACTGGGGGGGACTGGGGAGCAATGGGAGGGACTGGGAGGGGAATGGGGGGTACTGGGAGGGAATTGGGGGTACTGGGAGGGTACTGGGAGATTCTGGGCGGCACTGGGGGGGGCTCCCTGCCCCCTTTTTTTCTCCTGGGGCTTTTCGTGGAGTCCCTGAGATGTCCTTGGGGTGTTCCCCCGATGTCCCCTGATGTCCCCCGTGTCCCCCCCAGGGGTGGTGCGGGCCCTGCACGAGCGGGGGTCGCTGTCCCGCGTGTTCTGCACCGAGACCCGGCCCTTCCACCAGGGCTCGCGGCTCTCGGCGCTGGAGCTGCGGCACGACGGGATCCCGGTCACGATAATCGCCGACAGCGCCGCCGCCGCCGCCATGCGGGAGCACGGCGTGCACGGTACCGGGAGGGACAGAGGGACGGGGAGGGACAGGGGGACACGGGGAGGGACAGGGGGACACGGGGAGGGGACAGAGGGACGGGGAGGGACAGAGGGACACGGGAGGGACAGAGGGACGGGGAGGGGACAGGAGGACACAGGGGGGACAGGGCGGGGATGGGGGACACACAGAACAGGGTGAGGGGGACATGGGGGACACAGAGCAAGGTGGGGACAGGATGGGGACACAGAATGGGATGGGGACAAGGAAAAGGGACACAAGGTGGGGACAGGATGGGGACAAGGAAAAGCGATGAGGACAAGGAAAATGGACACAGGCTGGTGACAGGATGGGGACACACAGAATGGGATGGGGACACAGAGGAGTGACACCAGGTGGTGACAGGTGACCCGGGAAAGGACAGGCACAAAGCTGAGGCCACAGGGACGGGATGTGACGGCACACAGGTGACACAGCCCACCCCCCCCACCCCTCCTGTGTCCCCCCCAGCCGTGGTGGTGGGCGCCGACCGCGTGGCCGCCAACGGTGACGTGGCCAACAAGATCGGGACGTTCCAGCTGGCGCTGGCCGCGCGCCACCTGCGCGTCCCCTTCTACGTGGCCGCCCCCAGCAGCAGCTGCGACCCCTCGCTGGCCTCGGGCAACCTGATCCCCATCGAGGAGCGCCCGGGCACCGAGCTCACCCAGCTCGGGGGCGTTCTCCTGGCCGAGCCCGGTGGGTGCCGGGGTGGGAGGGGGGCCTGGAGCACCGCCCTGGGGGTTTGTGGTGGGTCTGGGGGGGTCTCAGAGGGGTCCTGGTGGGTCTGGGGGTGTTCTTGGGGGGGGTCTTGGGGCTCCCAATAGGTCTGGGGGTGATCTCGGGGGGTCCCAGTGGGTCCTGGTGAGTCTGAGGGTGTTCTCAGAGGGGTCTTTGGGGTCCCAGTGGGTCTGGGGTGCTCTCGGGGGGCTCCCAGGGGTCCCATAGAGGGTTGCTGTGTAGGGTTTGGGGTTCCCTGATGGGTCAGGGGGGGCTGAGGTCGCTGCCAGAGCCCCCCTGACTCCATGTCCCCCCACCCCGTGCAGAGGTGGACGTGTGGAACCCGGCGTTTGACGTCACGCCGCACGAGCTGATCACGGGGGGCATCATCACCGAGTGGGGGGTGTTCCCCCCGTCCCAGCTCTGCCGGGAGCTGGCGGAGCGCGGGGAGAGCTGACGGCTTCCGCCTCGGTGTATCCCGGCGGCCTCTGCGGCAACAACGCCTCGGTGTATCCCGGCAGCCTCTGCGGCAATAAAGCCTCGGTGTATCCCGGCATTCTTTGCGTCGTTGTGGCCTCGATAAATCCCGGCAGCCTTTGCGGCAGTTCCGCCCCGGTGTATCCCGAGGCCCTTTGCGGCAGTACCCGCCTCGTTATATCCCAGCACTCCTTGCGGCAGCTTCCGCCCCGGTATATCCCGATAGCCTTTGCGGCAGTTTCGCCCCGGTATATCCCGATAGCCTTAGCGGCAGTTTCGCCCCGGTATATCCCGATACCCTTTGCGCCGCAAGATGGCGGCGCCCATGTGAGGGGAATGCGCGGGGCGGTGCGCACGGGTGAGCGGGGGGGACACACGAGGCGACACGGAGGGGACAGGGGGAGACACGGAGAGCCCCGGGGGACACGGTGGGGGGACACACCGGGGGTTTAACCCCTCCCCCGGCCTTGCTACGTGCTGAGGAGGGGGCGCCGGGGGGTCGGTGCGATCCCCGGTCCCGGTTTTTGGGAGGGGAGGGGGGTCTCTCCTTTCTCACGGGGGTTCCGTGTCCTCCGCCCCCTCCCATTCCCCGCCTCTCCCTCCCCTTTTCCGGGGGGGTCTCCTCCCCTTTTCCCGCTCTCCGGGACCGAGCCCAAATTCCGCCTTTTTCCCCCCACAACGGCTCCGGTGCTGCCGTGACCCCCCCGTGACCGCTCCCGGTACAGCCGCCGCACGCAGGACGCTCTGCAGAGCCCCCCCGGTGCCCCCCGCCATGGACGGAGCTTCCCCCAACGGCGTGGCGACCCCCGAGGGGCCAGGGGCGACCCCCGAGGGCTCGGCCGGACCCCCCCGGAGCGAGGGGAGCCCCCCCGGTACCGGCGAGACGCTGATCACCGAGGGCCGCGCCACCATCGTGTTCCCCAGCGCCAACGAGGTTTTCTACAACCCCGTGCAGGGCTTCAACCGCGACCTGACGTGAGCCGGGGGAGATCGGGGGGTCTCTGGGGGGTTTAGGGAGGGTTTAGGGAGGGTTTTGGGGGGTTCTGAGGGGGCTCTGGAGGGCGCTGGGGGGATTTGGGGGGCTCTGGGGAGGGTATTGGGGGGTCCTTGTGGTCTCTGGAGGGTCCTGGGGAGGTCTGAGGGGGTCCTGGGGAGGGTTTTGGGGGGCTCTGGGAGGTTTGGGATGGTCCTGGGGGCTTCTGGGCGGCTCTGGGGGGATTTTGGGTGACCCTGTGTGGGTTTTGGGGTCCTGGGCTGCCCTGGAGGGGTTCTGCAGTGATCCTGGGGGGTTTTTGGGATATTCCTGGGTAGGATTTTGGGGTCTCCTCCCCCACTCAGGGGGTCCCTGATCCCCCTTTCCCCCCCAGCTGCGCCGTCCTGACGGAATTCGCTCGGCTCTGGCTGCGCCCTAAAGGAATTCGGGGTACGGCCCCTTTGGGGGGGTCCCTATCCCCCCCCCTTCCCCCCCAGAGCCCCTTTTGGGGTCTCCTCACCCCCTCCCCTCTTTTCCAGTCGTTCTCCCAGGCGAGGAGGAGCCGGGGGGGAGCCCCCAGAGCCCCCCCGAGGCCGGGGACCCCCCCGGAGCCCCCGAGACCCCGCGGACGGCGCGGCCGGGAGAGCCCTGCGAGGTGGGGAGGGGTCCTGGGGGGGTCCTGGGTGTCCTCTGAGCCCCTCCTGTTATCCCCAGCGGGGTCCTGGGCCCCCCGACTCCCCCCAGGGGTGTTTTTGGGGGTCCCTGGTGCCCCCTATGTCCCTTTAGGGGGGTTTTTGGGGGTCCCTGGTGCCCCCTATGCCCCTCTAGGGGGGTTTTTGGGGGTCCCTGGGCCCCCCCTCCTGATCCCCTTCCAGTGCTCCTGGAGGTTCCTGGGCCCCCACAGGGAGGGTTTTGGGGATCCCTAACACCCCCAGGGTAGTTTCTGGGGTTCTCTGATCCCCCCCCAGGATGATTTTTGGGGTTCCCTGATCCCCCCCAGGATGATTTTTGGGCGTCCCTGACTCCACTCAGGGTAGTTTTTGGGGTTCCCTGACCCTCCTGTGCTCCTGGAGGGGTTTTTGGGGTTCTCTGACCCTGCCCAGGATGACTTTTGGGGTTCCCTGACCACCCCCAGGATGATTTTTGGGGTTCATTTCCCCCTCCCCCAGGGTGGTCTCCGTGTGCTGGAGGCGCTGGCAGCCTCGGGGCTCCGCTCCGTGCGCTTTGCCCGCGAGGTTCCGGGGCTCGGGGCCGTCGTGGCCAGCGACTGCTCCCCCCGGGCCACCGAGCTGATGGCACGGAACGTGGCCAGGAACGGCGTGGGGGGGCTGGTGACGCCCCGGCTGGCTGATGCCAGGTGAGCCCGAACCCCAAAACCCCATTGGGGTTACCTGCTGTGACCCCAAACCCCCCAAATCCCCAAATCCCAATGGGGATTGTGCGAGGAACGGCATCAGGGGGCTGGTGACGCCCCGGCTGGCTGATGCCAGGTGAGCCCGAACCCCAAAATCCCCAAATCCTAATGGGGATTGTGCCAGGGGACCCCAAACCCCAACAGGGATTGTGCCAGGTGAGCCCAAAACCCCAAATCTCACTGGGGTCATGGCAGGTGAGCCCAAACCCCCAAATCCCATTAGCATCAAACCAGGTGACCCCGAAACCCCACTGGGATCATGGCAGGTAACCCCAAACCCCAGTGGGATCGTGCCAAGTGACCCCAAACCCCACTGGGAGCACACCAGGTGACCCCAAAGCTCTGAATCTCATTGGGATTGTGCCAGGTGACCCCAAACCCCCATTGGAATGACACCAGGTGACCCCCAACCCCAATGGGGATTGTGCCAGGTGACCCCAAACTCACAAATCCCATTGGGGTCACACCAGGTGACCCCAAACCCCAATTAGGATCAAGCCAGGTGAGCCCAAACCCCACTGGGAATGACTCCAACCCCCTGGCACTGCCTGGGGCTTTACTGGGAGGTGTCCCCAAAGTGTCCCCAAAGTGTCCCCATGGGCACCCCAACGTCTCCTGCCCAGTTTGGGGTCTCTGGGGTGGTTCTGGGGGTCCCCAAACCCTTTTACCCCCCAGAATTTGTCCCAGTGCGCCAGGAACCGCCCTGTCCCCCAAGCTGTGACGCCGCCGAGGGGATCCCAAACCCCGTGGGTGTCCCCAGAGGGGTGCTCAGGGTTTGGGGGGCTCTTTGGGGACCCCCATGTCCCCTCCCCAGGATGCTGATGTACGAGAGCAAAGCCCAGCGCGAGCCCTTCGACGTCATCGACCTGGACCCCTACGGGAGCCCCGCGCCCTTCCTGGACGCGGCCGTGCAGGCCGTCAGCGAGGGGGGTGAGGCTGGGGTCCCCAAAACCCTTCAGGGGCACCCCCAGACCCTTTAGGGAGCCCAAAACCCTTCCTTGGACCCCCCCAGACCCATTTAGGGACACCCAAACGTCTTTAGGGACACCCCAAGGCTCTTTAGGGACCCCAAACCCCCTTTAGGAACACCCAAAACCCCTTTAAGGACACCCCAAATCCCTTTAGTGACCCCAAACCCCTTTAGGGACACCCCAAACCCCCTCATGGACCCCTCAACACCCCCTAAACACCTTTAGGGATGCCAAACCCTTTCAGGGATCCCCAAAACCCCCTTGGGGAGCCCCAAAACTCCTTTTGAGACCCCCCAAACACTTTTTGGGGACACCCAAATCCCTTTAGGGACCCCAAACCCCTTTAAGGACACCCAAAACCCCCTCATGGACCCCCCTAAAACCACCTCAGGGAGCCCTTAACTCATTTAGGGACCCCAAACCCCCTTTAGGGACACCCCAAATCCCTTTGGTGACCCCAAATCCCCCTCATGGATTCCCCCCAAACCACCTCGGGGAGCACTTAAACAGTTTTATGGACACCCAAAACCCCCTTTGGGACCCCTCAAACCCCCTCATGGAGCCCCTAAAACCACCTCAAGGAGCCCCAAAACCCCTTTAGGGACCCCAAGCCCCTTCAGGGAGCCCCCCGAACCCCGATTTCGCAGGCCTGCTGTGCGTGACCTGCACGGACATGGCGGTGATGGCCGGCAACAGCGCCGAGACGTGCTACAGCAAATACGGCGCCGTGTCCCTCAAGGGCAAGTTCTGCCACGAGATGGTCAGTGCTGGGGGGGTCCCCTGCTCGGGGGGGGCTGCAGGGGGTGGCACAGGTGTCCCTTTTGTCCCTTTCGTGCCCTGGCAGGCGCTGAGGATCATCCTGCACAGCCTGGACCTGCGCGCCAACTGCTACCAGCGCTTCGTGGTGCCGCTGCTGTCGGTCAGCGCCGATTTCTACGTGCGCGTCTTCGTCAGGGTCTTCACGGGCCAGGCCAAGGTCAAGGCCTCGGCCAGGTGAGTTTGGGGGGGTTTTGGGGGGTCTCTGTGCACCCCCAAACCTGCCCTGAGCCTGTTTTCCCCCCAGCAAGCAGGCGCTGGTGTTTCACTGCGTGGGGTGCGGCTCGCACCACCTGCAGCGCCTGGGCAGGGCCACCAGCCACGGCACCAGGTACGGCCCCCCCTGTCCCCCCCAGAACAATTCTGGGGTTCCTCGAGACCCTCAGGGGGTCCCCACGATTGTTCTGGGGGGGTTTAACCAATTTTCCCCCCGTTAGCTTCAAGTACAGCCCAGCCACGGGGCCGCCCGTGGGTCCCACCTGCGAGTTCTGCCAGCAGCGGCACCAGGTGCGTGCAGCCCCCTCCCCAAAAGAAAACCCCAAAAAAATGCTCTGAACCCCCTTTTTTCCCCCCTAAAGGTGGGGGGCCCGGTGTGGGCTGAGCCCCTGCACGACCCCAGCTTTGTGGAGCGGGTGCTGGTGGCGCTGGAGAGGAGCCCCGGGCGCTTCCAGACGGAGCCGCGCATGCGGGGCATGCTGAGCGTCATCGCCGAGGTGACACCGAGGGGACACCCTGGGGGGGACAGGGGACACCCCTTGATGGGGACACCCCGAGGGGGGCGTTCTGGGGGTGGGGACACCCCGGTTTTGGGGCTGGCTGTGATCCTGAGGCTGTTGGTGGGGCAGGAGCTGAGCGATGTGCCCCTGTACTACACGCTGGACGGGCTGAGCAGCACCATCCGCAGCAACACGCCGGCGCTGCTGCAGCTCAGGTGGGCACCCCAAAACCCCTCGGGGAGCCCAAATCCATTTTTGGGACACCCAAAACCCCATCCTGGTCCCCCAAACCCCCTCAAGGATCCCCCAAACCCCCCGTGCCCCCCAGGTCAGCCCTGCTGCACGCGGGGTTCCGCGTCTCGCTGTCCCACGCCTGCCGCAACGCCGTCAAGACGGACGCGCCGCCGGCCGTGCTCTGGGACATCATGCGCTGCTGGGTCAGTGAGGAGGGGGCTCTGGGACCCCTCCCCACTCTCGGGGGGGGCTGAACCCCCTCTTTCCAATTTTTCCCAATTTTTTTCCCGTTTTTTCCCAGGCCAAGCTGCACCCGGTGAAGCTGGAGCGGCTCCCGGACTCCAGCGCGGCCGCCCGGATCCTCTCGGTGGAGCCCACGTAGGACCCCGGGGTGGAGTTTGGGAGACCCCAGACCCATTTTGGGAGACCCCAGACCCCCCAAACCCCCTGACCCCCCTCCTTTACCCCCTTTTCTCAGGCTCCAGGCTTCCTTTGCCCTCCACGAGGACGCCAACCCCAGCTCCCGCAGGCGCGGCCTGAAGCGATTCCCCGAGAACCCCGAAGCTTTTTGGGGTCCCAAGGCCAGGGCCAAGCCCGGGTGAGGCCTGGGGGGGCTCGGTTTGGGGGTTCAGGCGCCCCCCACCCTTTTTGGGGGAGATATTCCCCCCTTTTTTCACTCAGGGTAGGGCAGAAACGTCCATAAAGAGCTCGGGGTTCATCCCTTCGCCCTGTGCTTTTGGGGAGGGGTCCCTCGCCCTCTCCCCTTTTTGGGGAGGGGTCCTTTGCCCTCTCCCCTATTTTGGGGAGGGGGTCTCCACCTCATTCCCGTCCTTTCCAGGGGGGGCATCGCCCCCTCCCTGCAGGAGAAGAGGGAGAGGCTCCAGAACAAGAGGAGGCAGCGCCAGGACGGGGCCGGGCTGAAACAATTCCCCTGCAAACGCTTCAAGGAGGTGGACAGGGGTCCCCAAAATGTGGGGAGGGGGCCTCAAAATGTGGGGAAGGGTCCTCAAAATATGGGGAAGGGTCCCTAAAATAGGGAGGGGGGCTGTGGGAATAAAGGGGGGGCGGGGGGTCCAGGAAATAAAGGGAGAAAATATTTGGGGGAATAAAATGTGGAATAAAAGCGGGGGTGGGAATATGGGGAGGGGATCTGGGAATTCCGGGGGGTGTCCAGGAATTTGAGGAGGGGTCTGTGAATGCAGAGGGGGGGTCTGAACGCACAGGGTGGGTTTTGGGGCAGGTTTAACCCCCCCATTTTTGCCCCCCTCCCCACAGGGCACCTGCACCCAGGGCGAGCAGTGCTGTTACTCCCACGAGCCCCCTCCCCATTAAAACAAATTTTACCCAAATCCGGGTGGTTTGAAATTTGCAGTTTTTGTTTTTTTGGGGTGGGGGGCGTCCCTCAGGGCCCCCCCAGCCCCTCCCCGAGCCCCCGGTACCGCACGGAGGCCAGGAAGGTTCTGATCTCCATCGGCTCCAGCCGCACGCGCCGAGGGTCCAGCCGGGCCCCCCGGCGGGGTCTGGGGGTACCTGGGGGGGTGCAGCAGGGGTGTGAGGGGGGGGTGGGACCCCCGGGACCCTCCCCAAATCCCCCCCATACCTGTGGGGGTGTTCCAGAGCAGGCGGGACACGCCGGGCAGGGGGATGTCCCCCCCCAGCGCCATCTCCTGCACCGCGGTGACGGTGAAGGCCGAGAAAAGGGTCTGGGGGAGGTGGGGCGGGTTAGAGACCCCTCCCCAAATACCCCTGAGATCAGCCCAGGGTGGGGGGGTGTTAGAGACCCCTCCCCAAATAACACAGAGACCCCAGAGCCCAGTCTGGACTGAAGGGAGAGGGCAGAGACCCCCCCCAAAGTCACCCCAAATACCCCAGCCCAGGGTGGGGGGGATGTTGAGACCCCTCCCCAAATACCCCAGAGACCCCCAGCAGCCCCTGGAGCAGCCTCAGGACACCCAAAATGCTCACCTGGCACAGGTGAATCTAGAACTCCTCACCTGGCACAGGTGAACCCAGAACCCCTTCCTTCTCACCTGGCACAGGTGACCCCACAAGCTCAGCCCCCCCTGGCTGAGTGGCCCCCAGACCCCATTCCCAGGTGAGCCCCCGTCCCCAGGTGTGTCCCCGTCCCCAGGTACCGTCAGGTCCACGGTGGCCGCCCGGGAGCCGTTCTGGCTCTCTCCCACCTGGTACAGGTGCTCCAGGCGCAGCAGGACGGCCCCGGCCCCGCGCGGCTCCAGCGACAGCAGGTGAACGTTGTGGGGCAGCGCCCGGCGCAGCCCCGACACCTGCGGGGCACAGGGACAGGTGAGGCTGGGGGAGAGGCCGCTCTGATCACCTGGGGCAGGTGAGGCTGGGGGAGAGCCTGCCCTGCTCACCTGGTGTAGGTGACCCCACAACCCCTCCCTGCTCACCTGGCGCAGGTGACCCCACAACCCCTCCCTGCTCACCTGGCGCAGGTGACCCCACACCCCTCCCCACACCCCCGCCACGCTCACCTGTCTCAGGTGAGGCCCGGTGCCCGGTGCCAGCACCACGGTGGGCGGTGTCACCATCTCCTGTGCCCGCGGCCGGTGCTGCTCAGGTGAGGCCTCCACCGTGTCCAGCAGCACCAGGTGCCGCCCCCGCACCACCAGGCCGCGCCCATCCGCACCTGGCTCGTCCAGCGCCTCCTCCAGGCCGCGGTTGTCGTCGTGGAGCAGCCGCCGGTGCACCTGGAGGGGCGCAGGTGATGGCACAGGTGTGCCCTGTCCAGCCCTAGGTGTGCTCAGGTATGCTCAGGTGTGTCCTACCTAGTGCCAGGTGTGCCCAGGTGTGTCTCAGGTGTGTCCTACCCAGTCCCAGGTGTATTCCAGGTGTACCCAGGTGTGCCCACCCCCCTGCCCAGGTGTACCCAGGTGTGCCCACCTCCCTGCCCAGGTGTACCCAGGTGTGTCCCAGGTGTGCCCAGCCCTACCCAGGTGTATCTCAGGTGTGCCCCCCCTGCCCAGGTGCGCCCAGGTGAGCTCACCATGAGCTCCAGAGAGCCGTCCTGGAGGCTGCTGCCGCCCTGGGATCGATCCGTCAGCACCGTCAGCTGCACCTTCTGGTCCTGGGCAGGTGGGACAGGTGTGAGGAGGCTGGGGCGGGGCTCGGGTGTGCCCCAGCTGTGCCCAGGTGTGCGCAGGTACCTTGATGAAGATCCGGGTGTTCACAGGGTAGTAATTCCCGGCCACGGGCTCAGTCTGGGTCAGGTTCCAGGTGGGTCGGTAGTCACGCCTGGGCGGGGCAGGGGGGGTCACAGGGGTCACCTGAGCCCCTGGAGGGGTCACCTGATCCCCTTGGGGGTCACCTGCGCCCCTCACCTGCGCTCCAGCACCTGGCGCCCGTTGGAGTCGGTGTAGAAGCGCCCGGCCGTGCGCAGCGGCGTCTCGAACCTGCTGATCACCTCCTTGCCCTGCCTGTCCCTTAGGTGAGGAAGGGAACACAGGTGTGTCACCCCGCCCAGGACAGGTGTGTGGGGGTCACCTGAGACCCCTCCCCAGGCTCACCCCACGGGGATGGGCCCCAGTGTCCACTCCAGCTCCAGGTACGGCTGCCCCGGGCGCAGCCGCAGCACCTGCGAGCACCACTCGGAGAAGTTCTGCTGCAACTCCTGCACCAGCGCCGTCTGTGGGGGTGGGAAACGCTCAGTGACACCTGCAGACCCCTCCCCAAACCCCAGGGACCCCCCCCCCAGGGACCCCAGCCCACCTTGAGCAGGTGCGTGGCCGCGCGTTTGGCCACGGGGATGGGCGTGGGGGCGCTGGGCCGGAAGATGTAAGCACCTGAGGCCTGGGGGCTGAGCCCGTCCCCGGAGCTGGCGTTGTACCTGGGGGTCAGGAGGGGTCAGGGGGGGTCAGGGCGATCCCCTCCTCACCTGGGACCCCTCCCCAAAATCCAAACCCCCCCAGACTCACCAGTAGAAGCTCTGGAAGACGGGCAGCGAGATGCCCTTGGGCAGGTTCTGGATCTCCAGCAGGTGCCCCGTGATGGGGTCAAAGCGGACACGCAGGTGCTGGGGGGGTGGGACACAGGTGGGTCACCCCCTCCTCACCTCCCCAGGTCACCCAGTGACCCCCTAACTGGTTTAACTGGGAGCCGGGGCTCAGCCATCCCCAAATCCACAATGTCCCCTTCATGTCCCCTCACCTCGTTCTCGATCTGTGGCTCTGGGTCACCTGAGGACCACCTGGAGGTGTCCCAGGAGGTCCCCAAGGGCCACCTGAGGGTGTCCCAGGTGTTCCCCGGGCTCAGCTGCTTCACCTCGAAGGTGCTGAAGCCCAAAGGGGGGGCCCAGGCCTGGAACAGGAGCTCCCCTGGGGCCCCCCCGGCGCCGCCCCGGAGCCGCCGGGTGACACCGGACACGGGGATCACCTGTGGGAGGGGTGACAGGGACAGGTGAGGGGTCACAGGGACAGGTCAGGGGTCACAGGGGGGTCTGGGCGTACAGGTGGGCAGGGGGCTCACCTGGCTGGCCACGGGCTGGCCCTGGGGGTCGGTGACACTGTACGAGGTGGCCCTGACCGGCAGCCTCACGGGCCAAGTGACATCCCAGCCCAGGGGGTTGTAGAGGATCACGGTGAACTGGGGAGGGGTCACACGGTGTTAGGGGGGTGTCAGTCCCTGGAGACCCCCAAAACACCCCCCAGACCCCCCCCAAAAGGGGCTCACGTGAGGGGTGGCCTCGGTGAGGGGGCACACGCTGATGTTGAGGGCGTTGCAGAACACCAGGGGCTCCTTGGTGCCCCCAAGGATGGACAGAGCGTTGGCCACCAGCACCTGTCGGGGCGGCCAGAATTTGGGGAGGGGTCTCTGGGATGTCTCCCCGTCCCCCAGACCCTACCTGGACCCCCGGGCAGGTGTGGGGCTCACCTGGCAGCTGTCCCAGCCCTTGGCCAGCTGCCGGGCGTAGTCATCGGCCACGTGCTGCCTCTCAGTGCCGGCCACGGCGTCGTGGTGCTGGGCCACAGCCACAGCCTCACCTGGGGCAGGTAAAAATGGGGCGTCAGGGGGCTCTGGGGGGTGTCAGGGGGGTCCCCAGGTCCCCTCCAGGTGTGCCCAGGTACTCACGGAGCACCGAGCTGTCCCCAGCCCCGTAGGGACCGTCCCGCACCGAGGGTCCTGCCAGGGTTTCCAGCTGGCTGCAGACCTGTGGGGTGGGATTGGTGCTTCAGGGGGGTCCCCAAGAGCTGCAGGGCTCCCCCAGGTGTGCCCCCACCTGCAGGGCTCCCCCAGGTGTGCCCCCACCTGCAGGAAGCCGCTGCTGAGGCGCTCGTAGCCCTTGAAGGCCGGGCGGCTGCTGAAGTAGCCGGTCCAGAACTGGTGGGGCCCGTCCGAGTAAGGGAAGAAATCGTCCGTCTTCAGGGGCCTGGGGGGGTTGTCTGTCTGTCTGTCTGTCCGTCCGTGCCCCTGGGCCCCTCCCCTGCCCCTGGGCCCCGCCCTCACCAGGTGAGGTTGGCGCGGTGCAGCTCCCGCAGGTAACAGGAGGGGGTGGAGTACAGGGCGTGGACGCGGCTGCCGTTGGCTTGCTGGGGACACAGGGACATCAGGGGGGGTTTGGGGACACCATGGGGGGTTTGGGGACACCGTGGGGGGGTCGGGGACAGCCCCTCACCCGGGCGTTGGTGTGGGCAATGAGCTTGTCCAGGTTCTTGAACCACAGGTGAGCGTTCTCGTAGTGGAAGTCGGAGCCCATGGTCATGAGGATGTGGTTGGTGCGGTACTGCTGGGCCTGGGGAGGGGGACAGGGCGTGGGACCCCCGCCCGGGGGGACAGGGACAACCAGGGACACCTGGGGATCCCATGCCAGGGGACAGGGACACCCAAAAAACCCATCCAAAGGGACAAGGACACTCGGGGATCCCATCCAGGGGGATAGGAACACCCAAAAATCCCATCCCAGGGGGACAGGGACACCTGGGGATCCCACCCTGGGGCAGGGGGACAACCAGGGATCCCACCCCCAGGGACAGGGACACCTGGGACACCTGGAAATCCCATCCCAGGGCATAGGGACGCCCAAAAAACCTATCCCAAGGAATAGGGAAAATCGGGGACCCTCACCCCAGGGGACAGGAACACCCAAAAAACCCATCCTGGGGGACAGGAACACCCAAAAAACCCATCCCAGGGGGACAGGAACACTCGGGACCCCCACCCCAGGGGACAGGGACACCTGGGACCCCCACCCCAAGTGACAGGGACCTTTGTGACCCACCCCCCCAGGTGTCCCCGTGTCCCCTGTGTCCCCTGTGAGGACCTGCATGGCCGCAGCCTGCAGGAACGAGGTGACCACAGCCCCTCCCAGGTGTCCCCATGTCCCCTGTGTCCCCTGTGAGGACCTGGACGGCCGCAGCCTGCAGGAACGAGGTGACCACGGCGTCCACGTTGCGCTCGGGGCCGTCCCCGTCCACCACGGGGGGGTCGGTGCAGAGCTGGTCCCAGCACAGCCCCGCGGGGGGGTTGTACGTGTTGGGCAGGATCCCTGGGGACAGGGGGACAGCGGTGTCACCAGGGCTGGGGACAGGGCTGGGACAGGGGACACCCATGGGGACAAGGATGGGGACAGGAGGGGGGTTGTACACGTTGGGCAGGATCCCTGGGGACAGCAGTGTCACCTCCCGGTCATCAGGGGCTCGGGACAGGGCTGGGAACAGGGGACAGGGTTGGGGACATGGCTGGGGACAGGGGACAGGGGACAGGGCTGGGGCAAAGGGGGACAAATGGGAAGGGGACACCCCTGGGGACAAGGACGGGGATGGGAGGAAGCAGTTGGGGACACCGATGGGGACAGGAGAGAAGGGCTGGGGACACTGAGAGTGACATGGACAGGGACAAGAGAGAGGGGCTGGGGTCAGTCCTGGGAGGAGATGGGGGCAGTTTGGGGGTCCAGGGGCAGTCTGGGGGTCACTGTCAGGAGGGGATAGGGGGCAGTTTGGGGTCCCAGGGCCAGTCTGGGGTTCCCAGGGCCAGTCTGGGGTTCCCAGGGCCAGTCTGGGGGTCACTGTGAGGGGGTCCCAGGGCCAGTTTGGGGGTCCCAGGCCCAGTCTGGGGGTCACCAGTGAAGATGTCAGCGCGGGGGGGCTCCAGGCTGTCGCTGCCCCTCCAGATCATCTCCAGCTCCTGGCGCTTCAGCCGATCCCACTTGTCCTGGTGATCCACACGGCCCAGGAACAGCCCGTCGTAGCCCATCTGGGGGGCACAGGGGGTTATGGGGGTCCCCAATACCCCATCTGGGGGGCACAGGGGGTTATGGGGGGCACTGGGGTCATGGGGATCCCCAAAACCCCAGGAACAGCCCGTCGTAGCCCATCTGGGGGGGCACTGGGGTTATGGGGGTCCCCAATACC